>CM076582.1:485979613-486306299 GCA_034641835.2 Pinus albicaulis
CAAATATCGTGGGCTACGTCTCCTTAAGCCTTTCTCAAATTGACTTGGCTCTTTGGGATTATGATGGATAATTTATTTTACAAGTAAAATACTCAACTCCAATGGTTATTTGAACTGTACCATTGGGTTTATAATACCATCATACCCGTGGAATGGCTAAAAATGTCATTGAAGATAGAACTAGGCTACCTTTGACTTGACCTCATGTGTCGGTGCCCTTAAGCTTCCCTAAGCTTCTTTTTGGCACAAACTCCCTAGAAGTAATTTTATGTCCTTGAAAGCTCACCTACTGTCTCCAATATATATCAGACATCCAAAATAGGCTGATCATTTTTCCAAAATGAGCTTTGGATCCCAAATCTAGTCCTCCCACATTTGGTGGCCTTGGTGGCCCTACTAGCTCCCTGAAACTTCCCTATGGATTCTTCGGCTCTAGAATTCTCCAAATGACTCTACAAATCCTTTAAATGGATTTATAATTTCCAAAATAGTCATAATAGACTATTCACTTTCTTAAATTGGCCTCTGACTGCTCCAGTTACGCCTCCAACAACTAGTGGCACCCTTGGCTCTGGGGTCACTGAAAACTTCTCTGAAGCATCTCGGCCTTCAAAAGTCCTCAAAAACTTCTGAAAATTCCTCCATAGGATTCATAAGGTTCAAAATATTCAGAATAGACTACTGGTTTGCTGAGAATGGATACTGGCTGCGCTCAATAGGCCTCATTCTCTTGGTGGCCCCTAGTGGCCCTTGGAACTTCCCTGAAGCAACTCAGCCTTCATAAGTCCTCCACTGGCTCTAAAACCCTCACCAGGGATTCTGGAGTGTCCAAGAAAGTCTAAATTAACTATTAACACTCCAATAATGGTTGAACCATGCTCAATATAGAGCATAAACAATTTTTGTCCAGTAACCCCTAAATCAACTCCACTAATTTTGGAGCACTGCACTTAACTGGAGTTTATTTGGAAAAAATCAGAAAATTTGGAGCGCTGCCACATTTTCGCCAGTGGCTAACCATTAGCATTAAATATGGGCAGTTAGGGGTGGCCACATGCCAAACCCCGTCCTGCAATAACCACAACGGTTGGACGTAACTCCGCTTAAACTGTGGGTTATAGCTTTTATACCGGAGTTGGAAGTTTTGTTCACAAAACCGCCGGAGATGGAACTAATTGTCATATGGCATGTGAAAACAATGGAAAAAGGTGCCGTCGATTGGAAGACTGTCGGATTTAATGTTTATGCCGTGGTTTATTGTTTCCGTGTGAATAGTCTCACGGGACCGCTGGCGGTCCATTGCGGAGGTTCCGTTGGTTGGAATATTGTCGGATTTAACGTTTATGTCATGGTTTATTGCACCCATGTGAACAGTCTCACGGTACTGCTGGCAGGTTGGGACCGCTAGCGGTCCAAACCCCAAACTGATTTCCACTTAAATGTTAAGTAGAAGCCGCAACTAATATGGTTAAGAACTAAGCCATAGGGCAGAAGGGAAAGTGCTAGCGTGCTATGCGGGAGGTCGTCAGGTCGACTCCAGTGGAGTCCAAACCAAAATTTTAATACATGGTTCAAGGGCCACATGGCAGCCTCGGGGCTAGCCACGTGGCGCCTTCCCATTGGTACACAAAAACGTACATCAATTTCAACAAATAATACCCTACCACTTGTCATGATCTAACTGAACCTATAGGAATATTCCAGGGAATATTTTGAGGAATATTCTGGGAATATTCTAGGAATATTCTTTTTGCTTACTGTACCCTTGACTAGTCAACCTCGGTCAAATGTGAAAAATTGCAGTTTACTAGACTTTTCAAATCGCGATAACTTCTTCTTATGGTGTCGGTTTTTTGAACCATTCATAGCACCAAAATTAGGAAGACGAGATCTATCTGGTCACTCAGGTTTGACACACTTTTGAACACTTGGAAATTTGAGCTATCACTTAGGTTCTTGATCCAAATCTGATCACTCCTCCACCATTTCAAGGAGATAAATATTCAAAGCTTATTCCAAGGATAAAATCATGGAGATTTGGGTAGCATATCTTATCTAAAAATTTATGAGAGATATATGTGAGGATTTAAAGGGATCATATTTTGTAATACTGGGAAAATGGTTGAGAGAATAGTGGATATGTAATTATGAGATGCTTATCTCCTTTTCAAAGGAAATTCATGTATAAAAGAGAGTGCTCTCTCTTCATGAGGAGGTCAATTCTTAAGTAGAGATTAAGTAAAAGGAAGGGAAGTCATTACTAGTGGTAATTAAGTTATGATTATTAGGGAGTCAGTTATGATTAGAATAATGATTTTATAATATTTCATTGTTATGCTTTCCATTTGTCATAGTGTGATATGATTCTTCCATTGTTACTGTGAGCTCACAGATATTGTCTCGTTGCTCTTCATATGTAGTTTTCTTTATGAAATTTCTTGCTTTCTTAGTTAACTTATTTCATGCTATTTTACTTTCATTCAAGCAATTTAGATTAGCTTAATTACACTTCAATACTGCATATATTTCGCGTGGGATTCGCAAGTCTGTGATCCTCAGATTGACAATTAAATGGTTGGGCAAGTACTACAACGCAATTAATTAACGACAATAATGTAACCCAATAGTAGCACTGTTATTGATGGGTGAAAAAGTTCTGTGGTTCTGAAAGTGAAGCGGAAAACCTAGTGGTCTCTGGAGAAAATACCATGCTATGACATCAAAGGCTTGGACATATTGGAGAGAAGGGCCTTCAAATACTACATGGTAATGGTATAGTAGAAGGTATGTCTAATTTATCTTTGTATTTCAATTTCTGTGAACATTGTGTATATGGGAAGCAGAATCAGGTGAGTTTCCCCTATGGTGCTAAGAGGGCAAAAGGGATATTAGAGCTTGTGCATATTGATGTGTTAATACCTGTGTTGGTTCCATCACTAGGTAAGTCTATGTATTATGTCTCATTTATAGATGGCTTCTTAAAAAATACATGGATATATTTCATGAGGAAGAAATATGAAGACTTTGACAAGTTTAAAAAATTTAAGGCTCTAGTGGAAAATAAGACGGAGAAGAAGACCAAGGTGTTGAGTACAAATAATTATGGAGAGTTCTTCAAGAAGTAATTTCAAGAGTTTTGTAAGAAGTGTGGTATACTACTCCATACACACCTCAACAAAATGGAGTTGCAGAAATAATGAATAGGACGGTTATGGAAAAGGCAAGAAGCATGCTCAGTGGTGCCGGGTTAGGACATGAATTCTAGGTAAAGGTGGTGGAGACTGCATGTTACCTGGTTAACATATCACCTTCATCAGTGTTGGTGGATAAGACTCCACATGAGGTATGGACCAGTAAGAGACCCTCTCTTTCACAGCTAAGGGGATTTGGATGTCATGCATATGTACATGTTCCAAAGGAGAAAATAACCAAGTTGGATAGTAAATCTGAAAGGTTCATATTTATTGGGTATAAGGATGGTTTAAAAGGTTATAATATTTGGAACCCATAAAAAAGGAAGGTTATGTACAACTGAGATATGGTGTTTAGAGATGTAAAAGATGTTATTAAACATGAATTCCTACCAAAGGAACCTGAGAAGATAGAGTTTGAGCTGAAGGAGGAAGAAACAAACTCTACGACAGAACAAGTATCAGAAGAGGAAGAGCCACAAACTCCAGTTTTGAGAAGATCAGTTCGAGAAAGAAGGCAACCAGAAAGCTATATTCCATATGCTTTCTGTTCAGATTTTTCTTTATCTATTATTGATGATGATCCCAGAACTTTTAGGGAGGCAGTGGATTCGGAGGATGACAAACTCTAGAAAGAGGCCGTGGTTGATGAAATGGCATCTTTGGACAAAAATAAGGCTTAGGATCTAGTTGAGTTGTCGGCTGGAAGGAAACCCATTGGAAGCAAATGGGTGTTTAAGAATAAGATGAATGCAGAAGGTAAGATGGAGAAATACAAATCTTGGTCGGTAGCAAAAGGTTATTCCCAGGTGTCAGGAATTCATTTTGGTGATATTTTTTCCCCTATTTCCAAGTTAGCTTCTATTAGATTACTTTTATCTATTTATGCTACTTTTGATTTCGAGGTAGAACAGATGGATGTGAATACAAGATTTATTCATGGGTATCTGCAAGAAGAGATCTACATGAAGAAACCTGAAGCATTTGCAGTGAAGGGTAAGAAAGAATTGGTATGCAGGTTAAAAAAGTATCTATATGGGTTAAAATAGTCACCAAGAATGTGGTATCAGAAATTTGATATATATATATATATATACGGGGACTTGGATTCACAAGAAGAAAATCTGGTCATTGTGTGTATTTTAAATTAATTCGTGACTGTGTTATTTATTTGGTCTTGTATTTGGACGATTCAAAGAAATTATCTAGGATTCGAAGACCCAATTGTCCTCCAAATTTGACATGAAGGATATTGGTGCTACAAACTATATTTTGGGCATGGAAATTAAGTGAGATCGAGAAAAGAGGAAGCTATGGTTAAACCAGAGGAAGTATGTTGATAAAATATTGCAGAGGTTTAATATGCAGGATAGTAGACTGGTGAATGTTTCTATTCCTATAGGTGTAAAATTATCTACTAAACAATGTCCTAAGACAAAAGAAGAGGAAGAGGAAATGTCTATTGTTCCATATGTCAGTGTAGTTGGTAGCATGATGTATGCAATGGTTTGCACCAGATGATACATTGCAGATGCAGTGGGAGTATTGATCAATTTTATGTCAAAACCAAGGAAGGAGCATTGGACAACATTGAAGTGGGTTTTTAGGTATTTGTGTGGCACTGGTGATTATGGTTTGTGCTACCAATGAAGACTAGGGCTGGAAAAAGTTTTGGACATTAGTGGCTTTGTTGGTGTGGATTAGGCTGGATATCCAGATCAAAGAAGATCTACAAGGGGGTATGTGTTTAACCTATTTGGATGAGTAGCCAGTTGGATGAGAAAGAGACAGTCTGTAGTGGCACTTTCGACTACAAAAGTTGAATACATGGCATCCACTCATGCAAGAAAGGAAGTAGTTTGGTTGCAAATATTGTGCTTAAGTATGGAGTTGGTACAACGAGATATAAGGATACACTGTGATAGCCAAATTGAAATTTTCTTGGAAAAGAACCCTGCTTATCATTCGAAGACAAAGCACATTTATGTTCAATATCACTTTGTGAGGGATATGTTTGAGGACAAAAAGGCATTGTTGGTAATTGTGGACACTTTCAAGAATGTTGCAGATGCATTGATGAAGTCTGTGAGCACTGAGAAGTTTTCTTGGTGTAGATAAATAATGAGCATTGTAGGGCTAGACCAATGACTAAGCTCTCCTGTGACCCCATGTGTGGAAAGAAAACAACAAGTGGGAAAATTTTGGGTATGTGTTATATTATTTCCATGACTAGTTCCGCAGGTTGTATGTTGCACCGAGCGTAACCAGGGCGGGTGGTAGCTCCCCTGCACGGGGTCTGGGGAAGCGCCCCAAGATTTTATTTTAATTTTAATTTTAATTTTTTATTTTTCATGTGGACCCAAAGATGTGGGGCAAAGGAAAAGACGATGGGTAGACCTACCCATGGTTTTGTGCATGGGTTTTTGCACATGGTTTTTGGCATGATGGTTTTGTGCTCATGGTATTTTGTATATCCAGTCAAGGGAACTATGATTATGTTCTAATCCAGGATTAGTGGATTGTGGTTTATGAATCCTTCGACATGTATATATATGTATTGTAACATTGAAAGGAATATAATGAAAAATCAATCTGTTAGTCCCAGTTTTTGGGTTTAGGGAAAACCTCTGTGTATATTTTCTTTCTGTTCTCGCCATTGTTTATTTTTCTGTTTCAAGGGTTTGTTTGCAGTAATTTATGTACAGGGTTAAAATATACAATGAAAAAGGGTCTAATTGGGCCCTTGACTAGGTGATTTCCCAAATGTTGACTTGGTAATCCACACACATCAACATAGTCTTAGCCCCCCCATACTTTTTTTGTATGACTCAGTATGTAGCTGTAATTTATTTTATTAATGTGCTTATAATTTCATATTTACCAACTAGGTTCCTTGGCCCAAAAGCATATAAAAAGATATGCATAGGGGCACACCGGTCCCAAAACATATAAACATATATGCATATGGGCACACTGACCCCAGAAGTAATCCTAAACTCACCAAATTAGTTAATATGAACTAAATCATCGACCTAAGTTTCATATGTACATTTTTATTTACAATATGGGGGTCAAGTTAAGGTGTTACAATATAGCCCTAAAACTAGTGGTCAATTTTTTTCAGTGGCACACATTAGGTTTTTGTGACTAAATTTTTGTGTTGTGGTTGCATTGCATTAACATTGTACTTACAACAATGTAAAACTTAAAAAAAATATGTTTTTTTTTGTGTTTGTATTTCTATAGTTGGTTGTGTGATGATTATGTCATGTTTTGCATTATGTTTGCATCATGGTTGGGTTATGTTTGCATCATTCATGTATTATGTTTATATCATGTTTGTCTCATGCTAGCATCATGTTTGCAAAAATTAGCATTGTGTTGTATTATGTGTGTATCATGCTTACAATGTGTTTGTGTCATCATGTTTGCATTGATTAAGGTTGTGTTTGCATCACATGTATCATTATTGCATTAGTTAACATCATGCTTGTGTTGTGTTTGCATCCATTAGTGTTATTTTATCGTCTTGTTGGAGCTGGGATCCCCGCGAAGTAAGCAAGCAAGGAAAGACTCTGCAGATCGAGGAGCGGAGTGCTCAACATAGAGTCTATTTTGAGCCATAGGGGCTTTGGGGTGGGTCAAATCCCCTTATTATGTAATGGGATGGGATATTTTGTGAACATTGGACTCTGCCCATGGTTTTGGACCATGGTATTGTAAATGCCAAATATATATAAGGAGTCTATATATAAGTCATAGGAAAATAAGTATAAGTTGAATGATGCATTTAGATGTAAGAGTGATTTGAGTCAGACTCTGTTTTTGTGTTAGAGGAAAATGCTCCTGTAGCTGTGTGCGCGGAGACCTTAGGAAGTCTGCAGCTGTGTGTGCAGGGTGGAAAGTGGATGTATGAGAAGGATAGTACTCTTAATGAAAGAAATATTGAGAAATATGCGAGTTACATTAATGTGTTTTGCTATTAATTACTGTTTCTGAATATTTATGCTGAAAAAGGGTTTGATCTATAACTGAGTAGCGTAGTCTTGTGTATGATTATTTACTTTGTTTAATGCAAGAATAAGTAAGATCACACAACCTATGAGTAATTTCAACAAATTTGTTGAACCTCATTATTATTATTGATAAATCTAGCCTATGAAGCTTTGTTAATAAGAAAAAGACCTAAATCCACAGTCCAATGTCCCTTTGGATGCATAAACCTGGTTCTAGGATCCTCCTATATTGCCTCGGGTGAGACATTGGTCTATACAAGTAGATCATTGCCGAAAAGGGCCGGTAATAGTGGGGTTTATTGGATTATGAAGTAACTTTGAAATTGGGTCTAGGCCCCAACAACCCAACAAAAGGTTCCATTTCTGGGACCAGTATCTGACTAAGGGATAACTGGATGTGGAATCTGTCTAAGGAAGAGATTGAAAAATGGGTTTTTAAAAAATAACGAGAATTTTATGTGAAATAAAACATAAGTCTATGCATCTCTACTGAATATTGGCTATAGAAGTATATCTATACATATTAGTACGAGATAATTTTTGCATCATTTTCTAGCGAGTTGTACGAGTGGATATCAAGAATAGCAGTGAAGGTGGGTTATTTCAATAATAGATCCACTGTGTGGACCTCAGAGCTGATTGAGAAGCTGAAGAGGACTAATAATGAGATCATGAGGGATGTTTATTATTGGATAGACAGTATCCTTGGAGGGTTCATCACTTGGTTCGCGATCGAGACATCCATGTATTATAGCAAAGCAGAGCACAAGTTCTTCAGAAACCCTAGAGGTAAGTACCTGAATTCACTGAAGTTATGGATTAAAATGTTGTTTTTTGAAAACGGTGTATTATGAATGTGCTCATATTGATGGTTGAAGAAAGAGAACCTGGTGATATGTGAAGTGGTAAGAGATTCAAAACATGATAGGGTACTTACGTTGAAACTGAATATAGACCACTATTTGAATCTAAAAAAGGAGAAAGCAACCCCACTACTCCGCAAAGTTTGTCGTTGAGATCTGAAAGTCAGAAAAGTGTTGAGGAAATTAACCAACCCTCCAATCCCATCATCGCTCCATCCCATTCTATCCACCATGGCCTAAACCCTGAATATGCTTGTGCTCAAGGGAACAAATGACCCTGAACAATTATGGTTTGTGGTAGAAGCAATATGCAGTTCACAAAATATTACAGATGAAAACATGAAGAAAGCGCAGTTGATTACAACATTGCGAGATAGAGCATTGTCATTGTACATGAAATATATTACGATGAATGGAAATGATTCTTTGGCTGAGACTAAGACCGCACTGAATGCTTAATTCAAGAAACTGAAGTCGCAATCCCAGTGTATCACAAAGATCAAAGAAATTAAGCAGCTAATTACCAAGTCCGTATGGGAGGTAGACCATAGATTTAAAATGATGTTGAGCCAAATTAGTTTCAATATCCCAAATGAACAACATAGAGATGGTTCATTGCTACATTGTTGCCTCATCCCAGACTGGAAATGTCTCAACAAAAGATTGCAACTCAGGCATAAGCGTTGGAGAATGCGATGAAGCTTGAAGCATTTCCCATAGCTGATACAAGTATAGGAGCGCAAAATATTAAAACTCAGTTGGGGAGCTTGCATATAGAGCTCCAGGATCTAAAGAATGGAAATGATTTTCACCCAGAGATGAGAACGAAGGTCTGGCATATCAAATGCAAAGCAGAGGGTCACTATAAAGAACAATGCTCTATTTATAGAGACTATTTGAACAAAGGGATGCCGAGTCAATTGAAGCCTGGATTAAGTGTAGGGCCTAGTGTATGGTGTAGCGTCTACGAAGTCGCAGGCTGGTATTCCACAGAATTTTGTAATCTATTGCAAAAATTTATCAGATTACCAAAGAAATTGTTCTGTAACTTCTGCAGCTCGGTAGGGCACGATGAACAACATTGTAAGAGCTATGACCTAATGATGCAGAAAAATCCTGGTGCAGATCAGATGTAGGTAGAAGGGTGTTGAACCCCTCTTTTGTCACCACCTTTCCAATATTATTGCTACTTTTAGCTGCTATCTTGTCACCAATAAGCTCCTTTCCACTATCTTTTGTCATCCATGTGCCTCAAACTATGCTGATTCCTTCACCTGAGGTAATGCATTACAAATAGTATTATTTTAACTATTTTGTGATTAAACTTAGGTGATGAAGTAGTATGCTTATTTTTTTAACTAATATTTATGGGTGATAGTTGTGAAGTGTGCATCAGTAGGACCTATCCAACTAAGGAAAAGCACAATATTGACACTAAGACATGGTTTAGAATATCTGTACTTAAGGAGGACTAAGCTAGGGACTGTACTTAAGAGTTGGTCAACACTCTCACTTTGGTGGCATCGATAAGTTGTTCGAACTTGAGGATCGATGACCCTCATGCACTAGCTTCCACACTTCGTCTAAAACAATCTCATCTTATCCATGCAACTACAATTGGATAATGGTTGAACCGAAAAGATAAGATCGAATATTTTAATAAAAAATGATAGGTAGAATTATTATAGGAATTCGTTGGAGTTGATTTGCATACTATTTTGTAAATTGAGGGCTGTCTATAAATCCTACACCCAGAGAAAGATTAGTTAGTCCCAAATTTATGAGCGTTTGAGCTATTGTTGGCAAGTAACTTCATTTTTAATACAAAACTACTTCTGTCATGACTTGGAGCCTGTATTGATTCAAGTTATGGAATGACGAGCTGATATATATGTAGATCTGAATTAGCTTGCTGAGCATCTTTTACCTTATGTAAGTTTGCATCCCAGGTGTGGAAAGGGCCCACAACAATATAGGAAGTTTTATTTGTTGTAGGTAGAACTTTAATTTAGCTGTGTGATCCTTTAATTCATTATGATTTTATGTTATATGTTAGCTTAAATTACATTGTTACCTCACTAAATGGTGTAATACGAGTATGATTATTGATATCTGGTTGTGTTTTGGCATATTGAGAGTTGTCTCTCATTCTGGTGTGATATGTGATTTCATAGAACTCACTGCTAATTCCTACTTGTTAAATATTTTAATTAATTTGTAGAGAGCACTGAGATACCCATTGCCGTGAATCCATATGAAACAATTGGATGGGTGTTTGAATCAATCGAATAATAGAGTGAGCCCTCTGTTCTATCTGCAAATGCTGAATGTGATGATTTGATTGGATAAACCCAAAAATAGAGTTTTACATCCGATTTATAATCTTTCACAAAGTTTAATGATAACAATTTCAAAGTTCTGTGTGCTAGAAGGGATCAAAGACTTTGAATTAAAATGCGTAATTAGTCACTCCAGATCGATCTTCTTATATTTAACAAGTTTCATTTGATAAATTGGGTTAAACATATTTGTTTCAAATTAATTATAGGAAGTTTGTAGTAAGAACAACGAAAAATATAAGTGGTAGTGAGGTTGATTTCAAAATGTCTTCAGAAGATTAAAAAGATTTACATAAATTCAGTTATTACCTTCCAATTTGAACATTGTTGGTTTGGAAATTATTTTTTCTCTGGGACTGTAAGTGTAATTCTGAGTAATATTAGGGTGAGGAATTATGCCTTGTTTATAGAGTATTGATATGCATCCGAATTAGATTTGATCATTGCATGCACAATGTGATTCCAGTTTCGTTGGTCAATTCCGTTGCAGTGTGCTTTCGATTCGTTTTGTCATCAACGAGATATTCTGAGTTAATAAGAATAGTGTGAGTGTTGTAGATAGTATATTTTGATTAAGTTCCTATAGAATCTCAATTGTCTTGATTTATACTCTTTGCAATTCAAGGTTTGAGTGTCTTTTAAATTAGGACTCTAGAGCTTACATAGATTAGATAGTTTCCATTTAATTGAAATAGTTAAGGAGTGTTGCCAAGTGTGAATTTCATATCTTTAATAGAAATGTGACTTGTTTTCATTAGAAAAGTAGAATGCTGGTTTGTTCAAATTTCAATTAGATTGCTCGAGCTTAGTCTTTAAAAACGGTGAAGAAATTAATTCATGATTGCAAATCGAAATAGTAGCATAGTTTTTATTACATTATTTTATTGTGTGTTCTAATAGAATTTCACAGTTGTTTTTCTTTTGGAAACATAATTAGGGTTTGATTGAATTCTGCAAAGTTTGATAATTAAGGTTGCTTCTAAGATTGTCAAAAGATCAAATGGTGTGCGTGTAGATTAGTTCAATTTGAGAAATCAAAGTTTGTTAATTCTAGTTGATTGAATGTGTGAGGGAGAGTACTCAGATTAGCCCTTAGCATAAGTATATTTAATTTATTATCAAGACATTGGAATTAGTATGAAGTTTCTCTTGTTCTAGGGTTTGAATCTAAGTACAAGCTTTTGAATGTAAGATTGATTGCTTAGTTTTAAGATTGAGTTGCAATTACAATTAGATTAGGTCTTTAATTCTTCCAGAGTGTATATTGTAGAAGCAAGAATTTAGGGTTTGGATTTCGAATGTAATTTTGAATTATTGAGTTAATGTGTGGAGTTTGCTTAAATAGGAATTTGTTTTCATGTTTGGGTGAAGTAGAATCTGTAGAAAAAGAATTAATCTTTCATCTAAGTACATATTTTAGTTGAAGAGTAGAATAGGTTAAGTTCATAAATATTTCAAGATTTTGGGTTGAATTTGATTATTGATTTTGCTAATGTTAGTGAGAAGGTTTGATTTCTCTTCGAAAGTTGTTTGTTCATAAGAATTTGTGTGTTTCATTACTTATCTAATCATCATAAGGAAACATTAAAACTCTAACTTAGAAACTGAATCAAGAAAGTGCAGTGCAACTCATGTTTACGAGTTCGGATTGACATATAAGTATTGGGGGATTAATCTAGAAATTATTTCTCTTAGCATTTTTGGCGTCGTTTCCAGGGAATTTTAATTTCTAATTCAGGTAATTATCACTATCTGAGTTTCAAAGATCTTGCAGGGCTGTCAGAGGGCAGAGAGAGTACGGTAAGACGTGACTGAAGATCCATGCATCCAATTTTGTGGGGTTGCTCCAAAGTCTGACCGATTACTGCTTTTTCTTAAACTTTATCTTCCATTTCCTTATGCGTAGAAGTAGACCTAGGGATAATAGAGGTAGATTTATTTCTAGTTCACAATTTCCTGAAACTTTTGGTTCAACAAAAATCCCATTAACTAATCCCGCTAATCGTTGTACAGGTACTAAACACGAAAAATGGAGCACAATCGGCAAGGAGATTTTACAAGGAGAAATCCCAATTCAGGAAGGAGTACGGCTATCCATTGAATCCATCTCCAGTCATCTTAGCAGCAATGCATCTGAAATAAACATGGCAAACAATGGAGGGGAGAACAGGAACAATGAACAAAACCAGGAAGAAAACCATGGAGAGGGAGAAGGCCCAAGGATGCCTTTCTTTGCAGGAAATGAGGATGGACCTAAAAATAATGATGGGCCAAGGGGAGGACCGGATTAAGAAGACAAAGAAACTACCTTTGGCTTCCCCATATTGGATGTAACCAAGAATGTCACCATGAAAATTATATCGATGACCTCTCTTCCACTTTTCTACGACAATTTAGCTGAAGACCTTGATGCTTTTCTTTTCGAGTTTAATATTTTATGAAGAAGCTACAATTACTATGATAATGAACACAAACTTAAATTGTTCCCAGCCACCCTGAAAATACGCCGCACTTAGATGGTTTATGAACTTAGGTGAAAATACCATATACTCTTGGAATGATATGAAGTTTGTATTACTTAGGAAATTCCTATATTTCTGCAAAAGTAGTGACATAAACGATATTCTAAGAATGCAACAACTAGATGATGAAAGCCCAGAAGAATATATTGAACGCTTCCTGTATCATTTTCAAAAATCCCGAGGGGCCCATGTAGATGATAAAACTGTCAAAACGGTCTTTCTGAAAGGATTGAGAGATGAGTGCATCAAAACCATAAACCTTTTAAGTGGCAGGGACATTTACAAAAATATTTTTGCTAAAATAGCCGAAATTTGTCGTACCTATTATAGAAGTCAGACTAAAGTCGGTAGGAAGCTCCGCAACAGTCTCCGAGATGCTGCATCTAGAAATAAGAAACCTGCAACTACTGCTATCACTAGAGTCAAACTAGGGAACCTACTGGAAAAATTTAAAACAAAAATTTTAAACACCATTAGTAACCAGATCCACACAATGAAACACAAAAATAAACAAGAAGATGAAAGGGCTGCTATGTCAATATTTTGTCCTAAATGCAGACAAAAGCATATGGAAAGGGAGTGTCCCATCAAATTCATTGAGATTTGTGGAATTTTCGCCTTATAACATGCAACCGAAAAGTGTCCATCTCTTCCCGGTATGTAGACTATCTATAAATGGAGTGCCGAAGCAAATGATCCATCACAAGCAAGTAAGAAACCCTTTTGGAAAGGCCCTAGTCAAAACATGTTCCCGGAACCTAGTCTCCAAGGGTATGGTCAAAATCAACCCTGGAACTTCCAGCCAGCTTACCCCGCTTGGGCCACTCCTCAAACATAGAACAATCCATGGAACCATAATTGGCGGGGAAATCCTTATGCCAACCCTTATCGGCCCCAAAACCAGTTCTATCCGCCTTACACAAACATGCCAAGCACCTCATACAATCTGACCATGAAATCCTATCAGTAAGGGTATAATCCACACTCCTATCAACAACCTTTGTTTCCACCCCCTTCGTTACAACAACTTTTACCTACACCATCTGACCCATCATCTTCGCAGGCACCTCAAACTTTTAACCCACCTTGCCCTACATTATTTCCTGCGCAACCCATACCTAACCCAAACCATAATAGGCCACCTCAACCTACAAAAAACATCAATATCCATCCTTTTCCTACATACATGATCACTGCCAGCCCTATGAATGAAATCCAATTATGATAAGGGAAGACAATCAACAATTGGAAATCAGTTGTTATCATACAGGGAGAGGTCTCTTCCACATCGTCCGAAAACCATTTGCAAAATGAAAAAAAACCAACATAAAAAGAAGAATCAAGTAAACCACCCTACCCAGAAAGAATTCTCGTAAAGAAAGAAGAGACTCTGCTTGAATAAGACCTGGAAAACGAATTAAGGAATGTCTGCATCAAAATTCCACTTTTGAAAGCTATTAGAGACATCCCTATCTACACCAAAATTGTCAAGTATCTATGTATTAAGAAGCCACGTAGGAAAGGGCATAAGGACCAAAACGTAAGGATTTTAAGCCAAATGTCCACCATGATTTTTGACTTGCCTGCAAATTACAATGACCTTGGGAACCCTATTGTCACCATTGAGATAAACGAAGTGCTTCTGCCTAACACCCTTGTGGATTTAGGGGTGGTAATAAATGCAATGACATATGAAACAATGACATCTTTACAGTTATCTGGGCTTAAACCCACCAGTATCATTTTAGAAATGTAATTCTGTCGTCAAACCAATGGGAACCCTAGAAGACATAGTGGTCACTATTTCTTCTTGGAAGTATCCCATAGGCTTCATTATCATTTCCCCGAAAAACTCTAGACCTGGACACCCTGTAGTTCTTGGACGCCCATGGTTGGAAAACGCTGATGCTGTCGTAGGGTGCAGAAATGGAGAAATGATTATTTCCAATGGTCCCCACAACCATTTTTCCCCCTGGTCAAACAACTGCTGAAGTACCATTATGGCTTGAGAGTCCCTATAGAGACGAAGACTGTATGTTTCCTTTGTTGTCATTAGATCAATCTAGAGGTCTCCAGGAGCAATCCAATAAACATATTTTGTAGTAGTTATTATCTTATAGTTCCTGTATTGATTATCCTATTTCTTTTAATGCTTATCAGCTTGTTTTCAGTGATGAGTTACAAGATACTTTCCATCCAGCCGTATTCACCTCTTTTGCAGCAATAGAGGAAAGACATGAACTCACCATAGAGCCTGTGGAAATCATCGAAGGAAAGACCTTACATATCGGTACATAATTGACTATAGAACAAAAGAAACAACTAATGAGTATGATTTGTGAGAAATTTGGAGCTTTTTCTTGGGATTACATGGACATGAGGGGCATCCATCTAGACACCTTCATCCACCATATTTATACTAATGAAGAAATGAGACATGTCCGACAACCACAAATTCATATGAACCCAGTGTTAAAAGACATTGTCAAAGATGAGATTCAGAAAATTTTGGCTGCAGAATTCATCTACCCCATTTCAGACAGTAGGTGGGTGTCACCTCTAGTGGTGGTGCCGAAAAAGAATGGTAAGTGGCGTATCTACGTTGATTACAGAGAATTGAACAAGGCCACATTACGCGACTACTTTCCACTGCATTTCATTGATCAGGTACTCGACACACTTTCAGGTAAGAAGTATTTTTATTTTCTAGATGGATACAATGGTTATAATCAAATACAAATAGTTGAAGAGGACCAAGAAAATACTACCTTTACATGCCCTTGGGGTACTTATGCATATAGAGTCCTCCCCTTTGGTCTTTGTAACACCCTAACCACTTTTCAGAGAGATTTACTTGCCATTTTCTCTGATTTGATCCATGACTCTATGGAGGTCTATATGGACGACTTCATCGTCTATGGAGATGAATTTTACCAGGCTTTGGACACTAAGAGGTAAGACACTTTTTGGGACATGCAAGTTACTATCAACGTTTTATTGAAAATTTTACTAGAATTGTAGCACCATTGTTTAAATTTTTAACTAAAGATGTTGACTTTGTGTGGAATTTCGATTTTCAACAGGATTTTCAAATACTGAAGGATAGGTTGTCCATTTCTCCAGTAATGAGAGGACCAAACTGGTCCTTACCATTTCACATTTGTACAGATGCTTCAGACACTGCACTCGAGAAGTCCTGGGACAAAGGGAAGACCACTACCCCTACACTATTTATTTTGTTAGCAAAAATATTTCCCCCGCCGAATTAAATTAAACTGTCATGGAAAAAGAGTTGTTAGCAGTTGTACATGCTATAGGGAAGTTTAGGCATTATATTACCGGTTATGAGACTTTCGTCCACATCGACCATTCTACTATTAGATTTTTAATGAATAAACCGATTACTAATGGTAGAATAACTAGATGGTTGTTGCTCTTACAATAATTCAATATAACTGTAATTGATAGGCCTGGAAGAGATAATTTGGAAGTTTACTTCTTATCTCATTTGAATATTGTACAGGGAAGCAAGCCGACTCTAGTGCCTGATGAATTTATAGATGAAGCATTATTTTCCATTTCTTCCATTACTCCTTGGTTCGCCAATGTTGCCAATTATCTGGTACCAGGAAAATTGCCTCAAAATGTGTCTGTCAGGGAAAAACATAATATTGTGCAACACAGTGCTAACTACTCCTGGATTGAGGGAGATTTGTTCTACCTTGGGCCAGATTTGATCATGAGGCAATGTGTGTGGGAAGATGAGATGTATGATGTTTTGAGAGCCTGCCAATATGAGCCTTGTGGGGGGCACTTTGCTGATAAAAGAACCGCATACAAGGTTCTCCGTTTTGGGTAATATTGGCCTTCTCTCTTTAAGGATGCCAAGAAGTTTGTTTCTAGTTGTGATGCTTGCCAGTGAATGGGGAGACCAGTTCCATCTGATGAGATGCCTCTTCAACCACAAATAGCCATTGAACCTTTTGAGAAGTGGGCACTAGACTTTGTAGGGCCCATCTCCCCAATGTCGAAAAAGAAAAAGTATATTTTGGTATGCACTGACTACATCACCAAGTGGGTGGAGGCTAAGGCGTTATATGCTGCCACTGAAAATGTAGCATTAGAATTTTTGTTCGAATACATATTTACAATATTTGGTGTACCGCGCGAGATTTTCACTGATCAAGGCACACAATTTACATCAAATTTGGTCAAGGAACTCACTGAGCAGTACCATATTAAGCACCGCAAATCTACCCCCTACCACCCCCAAGCTAATGGGCAAGTGGATTCAACAAAAAAAGTCTTGGAATCCATCCTCACAAAGACCATTCAACTGCACCATATGTATTGGGGGGATAAGTTATTAGAGGCATTATGGGCTTACAGGATTACTTGGAGGAATGTGACAATGCACACACCTTATGAACTAGTCTACGGGAAGCAGGTGCTCTTTCCCATTGAATTCCAAGTAAAAACAATTAGAACTTCCACCCGATCGAGAATGAACTTGAATAAAGATCAAGAGCATAGATTGATGAAGTTGAACGAGCTTGGTGAAATGAGAAAAGATGCCTATCATAGAACCTCGTTGGTGCAGAACCAAAGAGCTCGATGGCATGACAAGTTCATTAAGAAGAAAGTCTTTTGTCTAGGCGACTGGGCCTTGTTATATGAGAGTAAATTTAAGCACTTAAAAGGTAAATTTTCTATTAGATGGTTAGGAAATTACGAAGTAGATGAAGTTTTCGATTACGGTTCAGTTCTTATTAAGACTATTGATGATGACACGAATTATTTTGTAGTGAATGGCCATTGACTTAAAATTTATCACAAACCACTTTCACATAAACAGTTTTTGCAGGAAGTTCAAAAGGATCCAGGATTAGAGCTAGTTCATGCAGATGGCCAGCCTCTTGTTGTTTTGGTTGAATGATTTACTTTATATTTATACACACACACACACACACACACACACACACATATAGAATAACCAGTGGGCTATCACTTTTTTACATCTACAGGTGGTTCTCCCCACAACCCATGTAGAATAAAGGAGAAATTCGTCAGGAGCAAGTTTATCCCTTTACCTAGGCCTGACAGATTATTCATGGAAAAGGAAAATTGGAATCTCCTTTGGATGCCTTCATACTCTCGAAAAATGAAGCTCTCGAGCATTGACTGATCCAGGCTCGTAAAATGACATGGAACAGTGGTAGTATAAGGATTCCTTGAGTATAGAGTTGTTCTTTTCCAGGCTCAAGGAAATGTTTACGGGAAGGAAACCCCCTGGAGTCTTCTATGGGCCATTAAGACTCTCTAAAAATGAATACCCTGAGCAGGAACTACTTTAGGCTCGTTTAAATAATAAGGTAGTGGTAGTCTAGGGATCCATTGGGTTTTAAATTATTCTTTTCTGGGCCAGCTAGAATAATTATGGAAAAGAAGCCCCTTGGAGCTTCCTTTTAGGACATTTCAAGCTCCCTAAACAAGAAATTCCCTAGGAAGTTATCATCCCAGGCCTGGTCAAAATCCATGGGGTGATAGACAGGTTTTCTAGTGTCATTACTGAGAAAATTTAGTGGCAATGTATGAAATAATTCTGCAGATCATGTGCCTCTGTTCTCTGTGTTCAACTAGTCCTTTACTTAAGTTGTTCTGTACTTATCATTCTATGCTTAGTTATCCAATGCTTGACTGTAATTTTTAGAATTATGTTGACTAAATGTTCCTATCAACAACATTATTTGTGTTTCTCCTGAGACAATTCCAAGCTCTGCTGTTTAAATAAAGAGGCCCTATGAGTAACACTGCCTACTCAGATATTGGCTGCTTTAGATTTCATTCTTCCTCCATGTCTATTTTTTTTTACAAGAGAAATTTGCTTCAAACAATGGACCCGCTATTACACCAGAGGATCTTCGCATCTATTATGCCCAATTTTTTTTAAGTGGCATAGGTATGCACTTGATTGCTTAAATTACTCATGAGTAGTTTTAATGATTACTATTTGTAAATTCTCCTCAATTGATTTTTCCTGAGATTCAGATTCTATCCCTATTTCTCAGTCTATCCCCCCTAAATCCCTATATCTATCCCCAAGTACTATTCACACCATTTAAATGACCCTTGACCTTCCAATGTTCCATCCATCATTTTCGATTCCCTTCCATCCCGCAGTTGCATGCATATGTGGTGGAAAATATTGGCTGCATTAGCCCCAAAAGGAAATTAATCATGAGGTGGCTGTGTGTTGAGATATGATGAGAAAGAAGCAATTATGTGGACAATAGGCACGACCTCAGGATTTGTTGAAGATGCCAATGCGATGATTTCCCTATATGGCATATGAATTCGACACAGGGCTCACACTGTCAAGTCTCTCTCTTGTATCCAGGTTCCGTCCTGATAGCAAGGACATAATTATTTTTTTTTGTTCAAAGTGGCCAAATTTATATGGTATGTCAATGATCATTCTCGGTCATGACTATGGGCAGCCAAAATTCATAATGGGACTACTTTCATCTGAATCATGGCCATAATATCACTTTCCATCGCCGGACCTTGTTCTCATTATAGACTAAAATTACGCCATCATCACTCCTCACGACTATGCAGTTCACAGGACATCGTTGATGGTAGGCATCTATTTTCAGTGCAAGAGATGTTCAATAATTATTGAGGAAATGTTGTGAAACCAGCTCCAAAAATAGAAGAAAAGATATATCAACGCCTTAGAAATAAGCCACTTCGAGGGGGAAACCTCCAATACATTACATGAATGAAAAATTATTGGATGATACAAATGACAAAACCTCCTTTCTATATATAGGAGTCCATGGGGCCACAATGTAATCCTAGTGGGGCCACAATGTAATCATAGCCGATCTAACAATAAAAATGTAAGGGCACAATAATAACAATATTGGGGTTAGAGGGGGCTACAAGAATAACAATAAGGGGGCTACACTAATAACAATAAGGGGCTAAACTAGTAATATAGGGACCTAACATGCCCCTATCCTTCAAAAAAGTGTTTTCCTCAATGCTCCAGTAGCTCTGGGTGCTTCTGTATAAAATTCTCATCCTCCCATGTAGAATCTTCAGTGGGTAAGTTCTTCCACTTGATGAGATACTCTGAAATTGATCGATTCCGTAGCTGTCGAGTTCTTTTTTCCGTGACCACTTCAGGTTCCAATATCATTTTTCCTTCCTCATCAAGTTCTGGCAATATTGTTTGACCTGGAAGATTTTCACCTATAACCTTCTTTAAGCATGAAACATGGAAAATTGGATGCACTCACGAAGAAGCAGGAAGCTCCAATTTGTATGCCATAGTACCAATATTTGCAACACCTTGTAAGGACCATAGTACTTTGGCGATAATTTATTATCCTTCTTAGCTTGCTTGAGGGACATTTTTTGTATGGTTGTAGCCGTAAAAATACCCAGTCTCCTACATCAAAACTTCTCTTGCTGTGATGTTGATCTGCCTGTTGTTTCATTCGATTTTGTGCCAAATTTAGGTTATCCTTTAAGAGTTGGAGAACTTCTTGTTGATGCTCAATGTGACCTTCCACTTCTTGAACCTTAGAATTTTCTCTTAAATATGATGTGATGGACGATGGATGATATCCATAAAGTGCCATAAATGGGGTCATTTTTGCTGCAGTATGGAAGGAAGCGTTATACCACCATTCAACGAGAGATAACCACTTGATCCATTGTGTTTGTTTATCAGATACAAAACAACGAAGATATCCTTCCAAACATTTATTCACTATCTCAGTTTGACCATCAGATTGAGGATGATAAGATGAGCTATGAGCTAATTGAGTACCCAAACAAGAAAATAACTCCGCCCAAAAATTTCCAGTAAAAATGGGATCTCTATCGCTCACAATAACCCTTGGGTTTCCATGTAGCTTTTTAATTGTGTCCATAAATGTAGTAGCAACTGTACTTGCTTTAAATGGATGAGATAATGCACGAAAGTGTGCATACTTGGTAAGTCTATCAACTATCACCATGATGACACTCTTTCCTTCGGACTTAGTTAAACCTGTGATAAAATCCATTGAAATCTCCTCCCAACGTTGAATTGGAATGGATAAAGGTTTTAGAAGACCTGGGTCTTAATTGTGTCAACTTTATTATGATGGAAAACCAAACATTCCACCATAAAATTTTGAATATCAGATTTAAGGCCATCCCAAAAAAATTCTTTCTTCACCCTGTGGTAAGTTTTTAAAAATCCTGAGTGTCCTCCTAAAGGACAAGTGTGCAATTCCAAAAGAATATTTTGTTTTAGTTGGGAATTCTTACAAAGATATAAGCGATATTTGTACCATAAGGAATCATTTTTCCAACAAAATGTATCAGATGTACTAGGATCTTGCTACAAATTTTGAATGTGTGTCCACACTTCTTCGTCCTTCTTCCATTCATCCCTTGCTTTGGTTATCCAATATGGTTAGATAATAGAAATGGCACAAAGCAATGCTTCCACCTCTTCATTTTTTCTTGAGAGTGCATCTACAACAAAATTTAGCTTCCCTTTTTTGCAGATTATTTCAAATTCATAACCCAACATATTTGTGATCCATTTTTGCTGCTCTTCTGAAGATATTCTTTTTTCCAGCAGGTTAAGACTATCATGATCAGTGTTTACATTGAAGTGTCTTCCCATTAGGTAAGGTCACCATTTTTTTAGTGCATGTAGTATTGCAAACATTTCCTTCTCATAAATAGCTTCTTGTAAATACTTTCCTATGATTGGACAATTTTCAAAAGAAATAGGTCTTCCTTCTTGCATTAAAACTACACTAATTCCATTCCCTGAGGCATCACATTCTGCAATAAAGGTTTTTGTGAAGTCCGGCATAGCTAAGACCGATGCTAGGCACATTGCCTCTTTGCCGTTCAAAGGCCTGTGCTGTTTCAGGAGTCCATGAAAATGCATCTTTCTTCAATAATGTTGTTGAGGTGCTGCTATTCTCCCATGGGCTTTAACAAACTTGCGATAATACCCTGTTAAACCGAGAAATCCTCGCAACTGCTTTATAGTTGTGGGGACTTTCCATTCCTTAATGGCTTTAATTTTTTTAGGGTCTACCTTAACACCCTCGTGAGATACAATATGACCCAGATATTCCACCTCTTGTACTCCAAAGAAACATTTGGATGATTTTGAATATAATTGTTTCTCCTGCAATAGTTTGAGCACCCTGTAATATCTTCGGAATGATTTTCGAAATATCTTCAGTCTTCATTCTAATTTGATGATATCCTGAACGAAGATCCAACTTGGTAAAATAAATTGCTCCATGTAATTCATCCAATAATTCATCAATCACAGGAATGAGAAATTTATCTTTAATGGTGAGCTTATTGAGCTCCCTATAATACAGACACATTCACCATGATCCATCCTTCTTGTGCACCAATACTACTGGAGCAGAGAAGCAACTTTGAATAGGTTGAATTATACTGGCCTCTAACATTTCTACAATCATATGTTCAATTTCGCTTTTTTGGACATAAGGATATCTATAAGGCCTGATGTTCGGAGGAACACTTCCTTGAGTCAAATGAATAGCATGATCGTGATCACGAATATGTGGGAGTCCTTTGGGATTTTCAAACACCTTGCAATGATTGTCCAAGACTTTTTGGAGATCTGCAGAAATAGAAGATTTTGATGTTGGAACTTCTAGTGAGAATAATTGTGCAATTACGCCTCGTTGTTATTTCTTCAGAAGCTTTGTCAGGACATTAGAGCTTATTATCTTTCCCGACTTCCCTGCGATACCTCATAATTCAACTTCCTTTCCTTATGAAAAAAATTTGAAGAAAAGTTCTTGAAAATTAAAAGCTACCGTCCCCAGAGATTGTAACCATTGTACTCCTAGTACAACATGAGCACCTCCCAAAGGAATGGAAAGCATTGGAATATTCAATACATATTCCCCCATGGTTAGTTTTATGGCATTTTCTAGAGCAATTTATAGTTCCTCCATTTGCAACCATCACTTGACATTCTGGTGCTGGGTATAGGAAACAATTCAATTCCTTGGCTACCTTACAATGAATAAAATTATGGGTACTACCTGAATCAATCAACACTATTACCTTTTTCTTCTTGATATGTCCTTCTATCTTGAGAGTTCGAGGAGTGGTAATTCCTGCCAATGCATTACACGATATGGTCAGACTCATTTCTTCTTCTTCTTGGGTTGGTTCCTGGTGTATATCCTCTTCTTGTTCATTTTCTTCTTCCTCTTCACAATCTATGTAAAATAATTTCTTCTCAGCACACTTATGACCTTTAGTGTATTTGCTATCATAACTGTAGCAAAGCCCTTTTGCTATTTTTTCTTCCAATTGTTGTCGTATCAACCTTGTAGGTTGTGGAAATATAGGAGTAGAAACACTTCCCTCTTTATAGAAGTGAGTGGTAGGCTTCCTTGTCGCCATAATTTTACATTCAATTTTTCTTGCCAACTTGAATGCCTTCTCCAATGAATCAGGTTCCAAAACGCGAACTTCATGTTGGATGTTATCCTTTAAAGTACCTATGAAGAGATCAATCCCGTGTTCCTCTGGAATATCAGTTACCCTTATATTCAATTTTTGGAAGTCCTCAATGTGCTCCCCCACTAAACCCTTTTGTTTGAGATTTATCAATTGGCTAAAGAAGGTGTTGCTCTTTGTATCCTCATAATGTGATATCATTTCCTCCGTAAAAATTGACCAAGTGACAATTTTTTTACGGGAGCAAAGCCATAGATACCATACAAATGTATTTTGTTCTAAATGTAAAGTTGTAATGCGTACCTTTTGTGTGTTTTGCACATTATTGAGATCAAAATATTGCTCCATCTGTAGTATCCATGTTATGGGATCCTTGCCATCAAACTTCCTCATATCCATCTTTGGCATATGGTGGTTCTTCCATCCAACATTAGAGTTTATGAAATCATGATTAACATTTATTTTGTTCTCATCATGACTTTCCTCTACTATATTTTCTCCATTAGGAAACATTTCTTGTATCAACTTTGCCAAACCTTCGATGTCTACTATTATGTTTTCCATTTTTTCATCGATCTTAGCTTCCATGCCCACTTCCATGCCTTCCATCTTAGCTTCCAAACCATTCATATTAGCTTCCACGCCTTTCTTCAAACCATCAATCTTATTTTCCACGCCTTTCATCAAAACTTCCATTTCATTTTTTGTTTCTCTTTGCGAAAGCGAAATTTGGCGCACTTGCTCTTGTAATTTTGATATCTCATGTTGTGTTTCTTCATATTCATGAGTCATACTAGAGCCTTATGAAGGCTTAATGGGCGTTGAATTCTTTTTAGGGGCCATTTTAGAACCCAATACTGATATCTATTCTTCAATATTCCCTTGGAATAAATTCCAACTATTTTTTTTTTCAAACGAGACTTATGCATTTCGAAAAAAAATACACACCTTTTTCTTGCTTTTGAGAAGCGCGATATTGAAACTGAATTATCTCTAAGATTTCGGACCTTCAATATCTGAAATTTAGTACTGAGGTAGCCCTCTAAATCCTCTTTCGAATTCTAGAAGTCTGACTTGATTTTGATTCTTGAAGACAAAGTTGTACCCAATCTCCTAAGATGACCTAATTATGGACTGGTTTAGTAGAGCGAACTTGTATGATTTGCCACGTGTCATTGCTTCCTACTTCGGCTCTGAAATTGATGGATAGGAAGCTACACTCCGTGTTCTTGCGTCCACTTTTTACATAATTCCAATCCGATTCTCAGAGAGAGAGTTATGAAGATTTTCCCACGATCACCTCTTTGAGATGAAATTCAGGAGCTTGAAAAAGTCCTAAAATCCACAGACCATATCTCCAAAAATATTGCGAACCAAGATCTGAAATTTTGCACCGATGTTCCACAGGAGTTCGTATTCGCGCTCTAAAATTTTTAGATTTTGAGCCTTCGTAGAAAAAACGTTATAGCGAAAATTCCGTGATGACCTGTTTAGGTTAAATTGAGGAGCCTGCAAAAAGACCTAACTTCCACAGATCATATCTCGAAAATATTGTGAACCAAGATCTGAAATTTTGCGACAATTCTCCTCAGGATTTCGGCTTCGTACCCTAAAAATTTCAGCTTCTGACCCTTCGTAGAAAAAAAGTTATAGCGAAAATGCCACGATGACCTGTTTGGAGCAGTGAAACCCTAGAATCAAAAGCTCTGATACCATATGTTGTGAAACCAGCTCCAAAAATAGAAGAAAAGATATATCAACGCCTTAGAAATAAGCCACTTCGAGGGGGCAACCTCTAATACATTACATGAATGAACAATTATTGGATGATACAAATGACAAAACCTCCTTTCTATATATAGGAGTCCATGGGGCCACAATGTAATCCTAGCCGACCTAACAATAACAATGTAAGGGCACAATAATAATAATATTGGGGTTAGAGGGGGCTACAATAATAACAATAAGGGGGCTACACTAATAACAATAAGGGGCTAAACTAGTAATATAGGGACCTAACAGGAAATGTGTAATAACATGGGTCATTCTCATTTGCGCTATGGGTAGATGAATGTGTTATTCTCCTCTGCGTTGCATGAGTTATCAGTTTTTAAGTCCCAATATTTGTGCAATTACATGATCTATACGTCATTAACATTCTAATATGGTTTGACAAAGGTTGCTGTAGATTTGCATCACAGTGTGATTGGCAACCCATTTTTATTTTGGCAGAGACTTATTGGAGGTGGTGTTCAACGATTCAAATCGTAATTTTTAATATGGATGCTGAAAGGCATGAGCCAAGCTTGGGCCAATTTTCTAGAATTCCTGAGTATCAGCGATGTAAAGCCATTATTGAGGAGAAAGGTTGGGAAATTTTCCTACATAAATTTCAGGGGTATAATGATGTTGTGGCTTTGGCTTTTGCCCATACCTTCGATGGGAAAAGAGAAAATATTGGGAGTCTGAGCCTTAAAGTAATAGAGGAATCGCTGAGTGAAGCGATTGGGCTGCCTGCTGAAGGAGAGAAATTATTCAAGGGAGGTCAAATCAATATACCCAACTGTGCAAAGTTTTTGAAGCCAACATATCAATCTCTAAATTCGGAAAAATGAGTTCTCCGTAGCTGCATCAGGGATCAATGAAACCCATTGTTGACCATGTTGCAACCCTTTTAACTTGTGAAGGGAGGTTGCCATCACTTTTGTCTATCACATCCAACTCCTGATGCATTTAATTAGAGATTGATTTATTAAAATTCCCCATTTATTGAGATTATGCCTTCATAAGATGGAAAAAGAAGTGAAATTGGAAAGTAGGAGACCAGAAACTGCACTCTACCATCATAGCTTGATTAAAATCATAGTTGTTTCTGAGCTGAGGAAAAGGAAGAAATCCTGGGAGGAATTCCTAATAGAAGAATTTCCAGGTGAAGAGACTCAGGTGAAGGGAAGGCATAGGCTATAAAATTGAAAAAGGAAGCCCCTGCACGTAGTTCTCAAACTACCCCTACTTCCCCTACTTCATTTGCCCAATCTGCCTCCCCTCCTCCTGAAAGTCCCAAGGCACCAGATCCTTCTCTTAGTAAGATGGTTGAGCCCTCCGGAAAGCAATCATTTAAAAGGAAAAAGAGGAAAGTGTTGAGCCCACATGAAGCACCTTTTATGGAGATTCCCTCGAATCAAGAGGATCCCCAGATTAAATCCAAGTACAGGAGGACAAATTCTGTTCGTAAATTCTCAGCCCCCATTGAAGAAAATTTTGCATAGGATCGCAGAAGGACCTGTAACATGAACAAGCCTCCATATTCAATGCCCAAAGCTACCAACACCAAACCTGTTCATGTATCTTCATCCCCAGATTCTGTTGCAAAAAATTCTCTATCCCCTCCAGAACCACATTCACCTGTATCTCAATCCCAAATTCCTAATGACATTGCTCCAGATTTCCAAGCTTTCACTCCCATTTGGCCTTCACCAAGTTAAGAAAAATAGGTCTCCTCACCAAAGAAAAGTATGAGCCAAGTGCCCAGAGGAAGCCCT
Organism: Pinus albicaulis; assembly: GCA_034641835.2. Lineage (NCBI taxonomy): Eukaryota > Viridiplantae > Streptophyta > Pinopsida > Pinales > Pinaceae > Pinus > Pinus albicaulis. Next base: position 486,006,620 of record CM076582.1, read on the forward strand.
TCCCAACAATCAACAACCCATGTCAAAACTCGAGATGAGGAAGAGAACCTCACAAATTTGAAGAAGAAGATTAATGAGCTCAAGAAGCAAGCTCATAAGTTTGAAGTGTTATTTCAGTATGTTGAAGGGGTAAAAAATAAGCTCTAATATGACCACCTCGAAATTTTCTCCCAAAATGATGAACTGAAGAGGAGGAACAAGCAGCTGTTGAAATGGAAAGTTTCAAACCTCCGATCTACCAAGAGGCTCAACGCTCATAAATTGGCTATGCAATTTGAATAATGCTCCACCTCTACTAAACGTGGTCTGGAGGTATCAGTCAAGGCATGCCACCTTTGACCAAGCATTTGAGTGGTCTCTTTTTTACATGGATGCATGAGGGCATGCATCAGGTTAAGTGTGGGAGAGATGTTGAACCGCTCTTTTGTTACCACCTTTCCACTCTTATTGCTACTTTTAGCTCCTATTTTATCATCAATAAGATCCTTTCCACTATCTTTTTTCATCTATATGCCTCAAATTATGCTGAATCCTTTAGCTGAGGTAATGCATTACAAATAGTATTATTTTAACTATTTTGTGATTAAAATTAGGTTATTAAGTTGTATGCTTGTTTTGTTAACTAATATTTATGGGTGATAGTTGTGAAGTGTGCATCATTAGGACCTATCCAGCTAAGGAAAAGCACAATTCTGATACTAAGACATGGTTTAGAATATCTGTACTTAAGGAAGACTAAGCCAGGAACTATACCTAAGAGCTAGTCAACACTCTCAATTTGGTGGCATCGACAAGATGTTTAAACTCGAGGATAGATGACCCTCATGCACTAGCTTACAGACTTTGTCTAAAACAATCTCATCTTATCCAATGTAGCTACAAATGGAGAGTGGTTGAACCGAAAAGTTAAGATCAAATATTGTAATAAGAACCAATAGGTTGAATTAGTATAGGAATCCGTTGGATTTGATTTGAATACTATTTTGTAAATTGAGGGTTGTCTATAAAGCTTGCACCTAGAGAAAGATTAGTTAGTCCCGAATTTATGAGCACTTGAGCTATTGTTGTCAAGTGTAACTTCATTTTTAATACATAAATACTTTTTTTATGACTTGGAGCTTGTATTGATTCGAGCTATGGAATGATGAGCTGAAATATATGTAGATCTGAATCAGCTTGTTGAGCATATTTAACCTTCTGTAAGTTCACATCCCAGGTGTGGAAAGGGCCCACCACAATCTGGGAAGTTTTATTTGTTGTAGGTAGAACTTTAATTTAGCTGTGTGATCCTTTAATTCATTCTGATTTTATGTTATATGTTAGCTGAAATTATATTGTTACCTCACTGAATGGTGTTATATGAGTTTGATTATCGATATCTGGTTGCGTTCTGGCATATTGAGAGTTGTCTCTCATTCTGGTGCGATATGTGATTTCATAGAACTCACTGTTAATTCCTACTTGTTAAATATTTCAATCAATTTTTAGAGAGCACCGAGATCCCCATCGCCGTGAATCCGTATGAAACCATTGGATGGGTGTTTGAATCAATCGAATAATAGAGTGAGCCCTCTGTTCTATCTGCAAACGCTAAATGTGATGATTTGATAGGATAAACACAAAAATAACATTTTAAATCTGGTTTATAATCTTCCACAAATTTGAATGATAACAATTTCAAAGTTTTGTGTGCTATAAGGGATCGAAGACTCTGAATTAAAATGCGTAATTAGTCACTCCAGATCAATATTCTTATATTTAACAAGTGTGATTTAATAAATTGGTTTAAACATCGTCGTTTCAAATTAATTAGGGGAATTTTGTAGTATTAACAACGAAAATTGTAAGTGGTAGTGAGGTTGATTTCGAAATGTTTTCAGAAGATTAAAACATTTCCATACATTCAGTTATTACCTTCCGATTTGAACATTGTTGGTTTGGAAACTATTTTTGTGTGGGACTATAAGTGTAATTCTGAGTAGTATTAGGGTGAGGAATGAGGTCTTGTCTATAGAGTATCGAGATGCATCCGAATTAGATTTGATCATTGCGTGAATAGTGTGATTCTAGTTTGGTTGGTCAATTCTGTGGTAGTGTGCTTTCGATTCGTTTTGTCAATGATATATTATGAGTTAATAAGAATAATGTAAGTGTTGTAGATAGTCTAGTTTGATTAAGTGCCTATAGAATCTCATTTTTTTGATTTATAGTCTCTGGAATTCAAGGTTTGAGCGTCTTTTAAATTAGGACTCCAGAGCTTACATAGATTAGACAATTGCCATTTAATTGAAATAGTTAAGGAGTGTTTCCAAGTGTGAATTTCATATCTTTACTAGCACTGTGACTTGTTTTCATTAGAAAATTAGAATGTTGGTTTGTTCAAATTTCAATTATATTTCTCGAGCTTAGTCTTTAAAAAGGGCAAAGAAATTAATTCATGATTGCAAATCGAAACAATAGCGTAGTTTTTATTACAATCTTTTCCTGCATGTTCTAATAAAATTTCACAGTTGTTTTGCTTCTAGAAACAGAATTAGGGTTTGATTTAATTCTGCAAAGTTTGATAATTAAGGTTTCTTCTAAGATTTTCAAAATATCAAATGGTGTGTGTGCATATTAGTTCAATTTGAGAAATTAAAGTTTGTTCGTTCTAGTTGACTGAATGTGTGAGGCAGAGTATTCAAATTAGCCATTAGAATAAGCATCTTTTATTTATTATCAATACATTAGAATTAGTATGAAGTTTCTCTTGTTCCAGGGTTTGAATCTAAGTACAATATTTTGAATGTAAGATTGATTTTTTAGTTTTAAGATTGAGTTGCAATTACAAGTAGATTAGGTCTTTTAATTCTTCCAGAGTGTAGATTGTAGAAGCAAGAAATTAGGGTTTGGTTTTCGAATGTAATTTGGAATTATTGAGTTAATGTGTGGATTTTGCTTAATTAAGAATTTTCTTTCATATTTGGGTGAAGTAGAATCCGTAGTAAAATAATTAAGCTTTCATCTAAGTACAAATTTCAGTTGAAGAGCATAATAGTTTAAGTTCATAAAGATTTCAAGTTTTTAGGTTTAATTTGATTATTTATTATGCTAATGTTAGTGAGATGGTTTGATTTATTTCTGAAATTTTTTTGTTCATAATCATTCATGTGTTTCATTACTTAGCTGATCATCATAAGGAAACATTAAAACTCTGACTTAGAAACTGAATCAAGAAAGTGCAGTGCAACTCGTGTTTATGAGTCCGTATTGAGATATAAGTGTTGGAGGATTAATCTAGCAATTATTTCTCCCAACAAAGGGCACGAAGCTTTGGGTTCATCAACTGCATGAGGAGGTTTCCTAGGCTAAGGGCGTGGCTGAGGAGGAGGTGCAACTCATGGGCGTAGGCAAATCATATGCTACAATTGTGGGAATATTAGACATTTTCCCAAGGATTGTTAGAATCCCATAACAACTTCTTGTAAGAATTATCAAGAGTTTTGTCATGAAATTGAAGAGTGTCCTATCTTGTTAGCTAAAGCGTAGGAGAAGCACGACCAGTAGCCAGCTCAGAATATCAAAATGATGAGGGTTGAACCTCACCAAGCTGATCCAAGGTTGACATAGTAACGTGTAGTGGTGTGAAAACTAGAGACGACACAGAAGGAAGAAAGGTTGTGACAAAAACATGGGTTAGGAAGGTTGAGGATAAAAATTTTGGCTTCAATGTGCAGTGTGAGAAAGATACATTCATGGAAGCAAGGAAGATGTTTATGAATCCTAAAGCTTCATCACCTACCATGTAGAGACAACTGTTTCCATTGGAGAACAAGCCTAAGGAGAAGACCAAAGTAATGGAAGTGGATCGGTCTATATTGGTGTCCATATTGTAGAAATGTATGAAATTAATGAGGGACTAGACGACTGTAGAAGGGCTACAGGAAATAATAGATAACTGTGCTGGTAAGGAAATATTGTAGCTAGAACATCACACAGTAAACAAAGTATACAAGAACAAGAAGAAAATTGGCAGGAAATGCACTTGATTATGCAGATCAGAGATTATGAGATGGATCAAGTCATTTTGGATCTAGGATCAGTTGCCAACGTTCTGCCAAAGTAGACATGGAAGTGGATGGGAAGGCCTAACCTACAATGGTCACCAATTCAACTGCGGATAGAAAATACACTAAAGATCATTCCTATGGGGCGATTGTAGGGGATTAGTGTAGATATTGATGGCGCTGGTGTGTTGGTCTACTTCGAAGTGATTGATATCGTTGATGACAATAACCAATATCCTGTAATGTTGGGGTTTTATTGGGCTTATGGCATGGATGATATAATCAACCTGAAGAAGAGGTAGATGATCTTTGAACAGAATTGTACCCGGTTTGTTGTGCCATTAGATCCTTCCAAGGGTGTGCGCTATATAGAGACTGTCTAACATGAGTATGGTGATGCTGAGATTGATCATATATATAGGCTTATTGCACATGATGAAGACTGGAATGATCCCACCGCAGATGGTAGGATATGTTGGGAGTGCAATAGTTCATGCGTTTATGATTCAGATGAGAAATTTGAGCATTGGAAGAACCGTTTTCATGAATTGACTACTGAGAGCTGTAACAAGGTGACCAAATCTCTATGCAGTGTTAGATCAGAAGTACGTGACTTACCTTTTTATGATGGCATGAGGGATGTTGTCTTATTTTTGGAAGAATTTGAGAAAAAGGTGCCCGAAGAACAAAGGTAGGAAACTTTGGACTTTGCATTAAGGCCTACCCCTGCCCGACGGTGGGGCGCGCATAAAGAAAGTTTAGGAGGATGGACATAATTTTTAAAATAGATAAGGTTGAGGTTTGGTCAGGTTAATACGAAGATCGCGAAGAAGTATGATGGCTAGAGGGATCCGTGCGAGCATTTAGCTTGCTGGACTCAAGCTTGGGGCGCTGAACCTCAGACAGAATGGGTGCACATGTTATTTCATTCCTTAGATGTGATACCTCAACAATGGTATCTGGAAATGCAGTTGTGCCATGAAATTGTGGATTGGAATGAGATGATAGAAGGATTATTATTAGCATTTAGCTTTACTGATGGGTGGGAAGGAATTAATGAGGCTCTTCAAGACATGAAAGCAAGAGTACTTCGCATCACCAAGGAGCCAAGGATGTTGGTTCAAACGGATAGGACAGACCCGATCAACAAGCTTGTGTTGGGGGAAGAGATCTACGGATGTCGAGGTGAACAAATGCAGACAAATTATGATGAAGGATGGATTCAGCGTAGTCGAAGTACTGTGCGGAATATGGATTGCGAGCGCAGTTGGATGTTACTGCGCCTAGAGAGGAAAGAATGCACCGCAGGGCCGAGCCTCATGGATTTCTCCTAGAAAGTGACCGTTGGAACAGTAAAAGTGGATTGGACAATGGCTTGGCCATTAAGAGCGAGAAGAGTGCATTTAATTCAAATATGCGGCCAAATACACCACCAAATTTAAATTTATGAGGAGTGTCTAAGAGTGATGATGAGGTTCGAATTTCAAATTTTCTATAAATCTAAGATCCTGCCCCCAATTCGAACACTTTGTGCACTAAATTTTAGAAGAGAGAAATAGTATCTGCAAGAGTGACGAGAAAGTTTTTGCATGTCAGATTACAACTTTGAAGCCTTCATAGAAGCATTGATCAAGGTAGGACTTAGACACACAATTCGATCCAATTTCGACAACACAATGACGACCACACCGCCCAAAATAACGATAGGGCCGACGTCGCCCATAGGACAAAAGACCACAGGCGCAGTGCCATCTATGAAGCCTAAGAAAGCAATTTTGAGATCCTCACTCTAAAAGAAACATATGAAGGAACAATGGAGTAAGGGGGCTCAGGAGCGGGAGAAGGAAAAATATGTGGGGGTCAAATCAGAGGAAGAAGTAGAAGAAGAATAAGAACCAGAGGAAATTGACACTAAGGAGGTTGTGACTCTTTCAAGGTTGCCTCCTTAAGCTAGAGGCTAAGAAGCTGGTGAAAGATCCTGACGCAGTAAAGTACAAGTTGTTTACACCATTGATTCCAGATGAGGTGTCGGTGGAAGGAGAGTTTCTGGCCAAGGTGCCTCAACTCAGAATGGATGATTGGGATTTTAATGACCAGAGAAAATACCCCTAATTTAAGCCAGTAGGTATCTGCGCCCATAGGCCTACCTAGACGTAGTCACCCTATTAGAGCCAATGAAATGGGTGAAGGGTATTCAACAGTCAGGGATATTCAACATGCATTATGTGCCACATTTTGGGTAAAGTGACATCAATACCATTTTTGTGCCCCAATTGTTGGCCTTGGTGCATGAAGACTGTAAATGGCTAGGGAGGAAGATCCCCGTTACTGAGATTCTCATCAAAAGAATTATGGCCCTTCCTTGTCTTGGGGCAGACCCCGCAAAGGATTTTGTAGGTGAGAGCTAGGACAAGAAGTTGGTAGACAAGATGAAGAATGAGCAAGATCAGACCAAGGGGACCAGGGGTTATCTCATTGACTCCATTTCTGACAGAACTGTGTGCTTCACCAAACACATCCTTGCCGGTAAGATTATGCGGAAGAGCTATAGTGAGAAGGCTTCTGCCTCTGTCATAGCTTTAGCTGCAGAATGCACCAATGACGTTGTATACAGATAGGCTGGCTACTTATGTATGTAATTACTCATAGATTGCAAAGTAGCACAGGAAGAAGGTAAGCAGTTCGACTACGCATGGCTCTTGCTTCTTATTACTTTGATGGAATGGAGGGAACTTGAAGGATCACAGTTCAATATTGCAGACCCCAATCTATGCAAAGCAGCCAGATACGCTTCACTATGGCATTTGAAAGATCCTGGCAGGGTTATGTCTAACAATTTTTTTTAGGTCGGAGTTGAGATGAGCTTACAAACAGTGATCAACCAAAAGCCTCGGTTATCACCAAGCATTGTGGAGAAATATCAACATGTTGTGGATTTCAAAGCGGACTTCCATCATATCAATATTTAGGCAAAGAAGGACCTCACGGGGGTCTGGTATGAGCTCCCATACATGGTCGAAGAGGAGGATGTAGATGACTTCATTAGCCGATGGTCGAGTGCTCAGTTAACTCCACTATCTGAAGGTGCGGAGTAGGTAGGAACGAGTGGGGTGAAGCCCACTATGCAAATAGGGAAGAAGGATATTGGAATGGAGACTCTAGAAACTGGAGGGGGTGATATTCTTGGTGGTGATCTGGGCACAAATCCATTGGACCCCTCCCCCCCTTTTACCACGAGGAGAAGGCAGCCATAGAAGGGTGGCACATGAAAGAAGGTCAAGTTTGACAGATCTTCTGGTCCAAACGACATGGTCCTCACTGAGGGGGACATTGAAAAAATAGGGGATGTTGTGCACTAGGTCAATGAAGATTTCTGGTGCAACATCGAAGATAAATACAAGAAAGTTCTTGAAGATGTCCACAAAGGGTTGCAGTAGTTGTAGGTGCAAGCGAGCATGGTTCCACCAAGCGGGGACCAATTGGAACAAGTACAGTTACATAGGAGTTGGCGCTGACTCCTGATACTTGCGCAATGCCTATTCCTGCAGGCACACTGCATTTCGATACGACAGAGCAAATGAAGTAGGCGGTTCGATGGGAGAACACAACACTAAATCATGCTGTGATGCCATTACAGGCCTTGCATGAGTTCCATCAAGGCATTTCCAAGGAATTAAAGATAAGGGAACAACACACGATTCTGGTTATTCGAGATGTCCATGAAAAATTCTAGAGCATGGCTACGGAGAAACAAATCGTTGTCCAAGAGCACGAGGCTAAGGCAACACAATGGAATAAGCTAGAGGAGGCTATCTCCAAGGTGTGTAATGAGCTACCAGAGCTCGAAATTCAGGTCACAGCTGCGCCTGAGGAAAAAGTGGCTAAGTTTTCCACTGTTGTCAAGGAATCAAAGGCCAAAGTTGATGAAGTATAGATAGAAATGGAAATGAAAATTATCGAGCTGTGACTACATTGCAGCCTGCCACTCTGCTAGATATTAGAGAGTAACACACATCGAAGCTGAAAACGGCCATAGAACAGATTAAGTCTCGCATACAAGAGTGTGCAACTGTATTTGGGGAGGCTCTGGATGTTTGGTCCTCACTGCAGTAGGACCCTTAGGTGTAGAATATTGAGGTCGAAAACTGGAACAACTGGATCAGATCAAGGTCACTGCAAAGACCTTAGCACTGCTACAATGGATTAACCATCTCAAAGAAGGTAAATCTTTGCAAGAGAAGGTCATTGCACTGCGCAGAAAGGAGCAACTACTTGTAGACATGGTGAAGACATGGGAAGCTGAGGCTAGCCAACTCTCCCAAACTGCAGAGCAGAAACTAAAAACTCTGTGTGACGCACATAAAGGACTCGAGCAGAGGGAACTTGAGAAGGTCATAGAGATGCTGCTTAGAGACATTGATGAATTTAAGAAACAATGCGCTAAATAAGTTAAATTGTTGAAGGATTCCTTGAGCGACATCAATGCGATAATAGATGACACACCCCCATTGTGACTCGGGATGAGTCACAATTTTCTGTTGGGGGCTTGTTGGAGCCTAGATCCTAGCAAAGTAAGGAAGCAAGGAAAGACTCTGAAGATCGAGGAGAGGAGCGCGTAGCGCAGAGTCTATTTTGAGTCATAGGGGCTTTGGGGTGGGTCAAAGCCCCTTATTATGTAATGGGATGGGATATTTTGTGAAGGTTGGACTTTGGCCATAGTTTTGGACCATGGTATTATAAATTCCAAATCTATATAAGGATTCTATATATAAGTCATAGGAAAAGAAGTAGAAGTTGGATGATCCATTTAGATGTAATATTGCTTTGAGTCAGATTCTGTTTTGGGGTTAGAGGAAAAGGCTCCTGTAGTTGTGTGCACGAAGGCCATAGGAAGTTTGTAGCTATGTGTGTAGGGTGGAAAGTGGATGTATTTGAAGGATCTTGCTGTTAATGAAAGAACTATTGAGAAAGATCTGAGTTATATTGATGTGTTTTTATTTTACTTAATATTTCTAAATATTTATGCTGAAAAAGGGTTTGATCTATAACTAAGTAGTGTAGTCTTGTGTATGATTATTTACTTTATTTAATGCAAGAATAAGTAATATCGCATAGCCTATGAGTAAGTTCAATAGATGTGTTGAAACTCGCTATTATTATTGATAAATATGGCCTGCGAAGCTCTATTAAGAAGGAAAATCTCTAAATCCATAGTCTAGGTTCGCTTTGGATGCAGAAACTTGGTTTTAGCACCCCCCTATATTGCCTCAAGTGAGACTTCGGTCTGTGCAAGAAGATAGTTTCTAAAAAGGGCCAATATTAGTGGGTTTTTTTGGAATGCGCAGTCATTTTGAACATGGGTCTAAGCACCACCAACCCAACACCTCCTCATTTTACCTTTCAAGTGTTTATGTTGTAGAGGAGAACTTGTTTCTAAATACAGGGAGAAATAAAAAAAAATTTAGAAAAGCAAAGAGAAAAATAAAGAATAAGAAGAAACAAAAGAAGAAAAGCGCAGAGGAGAAAATACAAGCCAAAGTGTGCTCCCTGTCCCCCCCCCCACGCTTCATATTTGATGGTTAAATGGAGAGAAACTATCGGATGGATCGTTTTCCACCCCAAAGTCACCTAGTGCCAGAGAGACTCTAGCAGGATAATGAGCACGAAAATTAAGCCAACACTTTCCCTCAAAGAATCAAAGTAAAAAAGGTGAGTGGGGGTGATCAATGGTCAGGATCAATTCTGGGGGGGTTGAACCCTGTTCCCGACCTTGTCTAGCCACACTATCATAGGGCGAGGACCAGGCATGCCACACGGTGTGCCAACACGACAACAACGTCAACAAGTGAGTGCAAACCCCACTAGACCTAGTCACCCCCCTGCTTACTTCTCCTCAAATCATATCATGCCAAGTGGCACGCCACGCCACCTCCTCATTTTTCCTGCCCATAAACCTCCGTAAAATGACCATTACGATTCAAAATTATTCATCTTTTCTTGTTTTTCTAGCCCTTGTGACCACCATTCTCTCAAGACAATGACTAGCACAGAGCTTCCCTCAAGCCCACAACGTCCGACTATCTCCGTTCACTTGGTAATTCGTAGTCCCCTATCCTCATAATTCCATTATAATTATTATAATGAATAAGTATGCTTTAAAAAACCCCAAACCTCTAGAGTCGAAACCCTCTAATCACACCGAGCCCCTCATGGACAGAGAGGTAGAAATTCACCACCTGTTTTTCCCTCTTCACCCGTCAGACCTCCGTTTCGACATGTATGATAATTACCTAAACAAAGAGGACCTGCTTGAGGTTCTTGACTCAAGGTTACATTACCTCATAGTACCAATTTTTTATCCTTTCCCCGAATTTGTGTCCTGGCTTATGGCAGTGTACATCAAGGAGAATAATTGTTGCACCTCATCAATTGGGGACAAGATTATGGAAGTCACCCCAGACTTGGTCCAAAACACCTTAATTTACCAAAAATGCCCTAACTTGGAGAAGTTTAGAGAGACCACACTTGTTTCTAGTTGCAATGGGCTTTCAGTTGCTAAAAGACAAACCTTTTTTCAACATATTTAAGCCCCAAATGCTTAATTACCTTCAAGCTCAAAGAAATTCCTAATTTACTTGTTTTATGAAACCGTACAACCCGCCCTCGCCCTAATTTTGCTGCTATTAGGTGAATATGAGACAACTAATGTCACCAAAACTTCTCTAGGTTTCTTATGTTTAATGATGAGGCATGACACTATTCTTGATATCCCCTCATTCTTCGTTGAAACCATCAAGTTCTAATTTTTCCATTTTTACCTAACTTCTTATTTTAGATACTAATCCATATTGGTTTATTTTTCCTGTACACTCATGTAGAGGAATTTTATTACCTAGGCCTAAATATTGTAGACTCCAACAAGCAAAGAAAGTATGCAGTTTACTAGGATATTTCTCTAAAAAAGAAACCCAACAATGAGGGGTTTTCATAGTTCATTTCCACTTTCATGTCTACAACATAAAATATTATCAACAAATTCTCCCCTCCTAGAGTCTTTCCCCAACAGAGAAAGATAACTTAAACTTAGTAAAGTTTCCAAAGTAGGTGACTAGTACTTATTTGAATATTACACTGAAATCAAGGTGTATGGGTCTAAACTACCTCTCTATCAATTTCCCATGTTCATGCCCATGAGGGTATTTGCTTTAAATTTCATCAGGAAGAGCTAAACATTGACCAAATCCATTTTGTCCCTGCCAAGAAATGTTACATTTTCAAGCTCCCAATGATTATATGCCCCTTTGTTGTGAACTCCATGCAAGATTTTTAGCAGGTAGAAAATATGATAAAGGAATTGAACTTTGATATAGGAGAGGTGTGGAACTATGATCCACACGATGTAATATCTAGTAGAAGGAAACAGATTAATGCCTCTGCCTATGAACATGAATATAGAATTGAATTGGAATGGAAGGCTAATTTAGAGTCCCAAACTATCAATATAGATATGGAGGTCGAGACACCAAGAACAAAGGAGAAAACCCAAAAAAGGAGCATTGATGAAGCAGGAGATATAGCGATGGAAGAAGCATCATCAACTAAGAAATCCAAACTTCAGGAGAAAAATAAGGAGGAAATTGAGGTCAATTTTACCAAGAATAACATAGACCAACCAAAATTCCAAGTTCTTGGAATATCCTCAACAAACTTCCACCTCTAGTTTAACCAAGGTAGTAATTCCTTGCTCACTAGGTAGCACATCTGCAACAGGCCCTAGATGGGAGGAGGGGAAAATTACAAAAGAGAGAAATAAGAAGGTTAGGGAGGAAATGATATCACGTCTATCATCTCACTTAGTTCTCTACCAAACTAGGCTCCTAGCTTCCATGGACCTAGAGAGAAATACAATGAAGTTTTACTTGTATCATCCTTCAGTGAAGTCCTCCCATCTGGGCCACAATTCAGAACAATGGACTTATCTTTGGATATGACTAGTTTCCCCTTGCAAGACAAGATTAATTTTCATAGGCAGGTAGGGGAGATGATTTACAACGAATTGAGAAAGGGAGCCTTAACCATCAGCAAGGCCAAGAAGCTGTTGGAGAAAGAAAACACTAAAATAAAGCAGGAAAAGGCCAATTCGAGAGCCCTTTTTTTTCAAAATGAAGGCTTTAAAAAGCTAATTATAAAATTGGGTTAAAACCAAATGATAAAACTACCATTGCTTCCATAATTAAGGGCTAACAATCAAAGATCTAGTCACTAAGAAAACCACTTAAAATGCCTATAGCAGAGCATGTGAAAACCAAGGAGTTGGCCCAGGTGGAGAGTGAGAAGGAAATTTTGGCAAAGGAGTTTATAGAGAGGAATAATGAAGTGGTATCCCTCAAAACTGAAGGTCACAAAACTTCAATAGAGGATCAATTCTCACATTTTTGTTGTGATTGTTCCAGAAAATCCACAGAATCCTACTGAGTAGCTGACTAAGGCTCTCACTAATTTCCAAATATCAGAGAGCGAGCTTAAGAAGATAAAAATTGAATTGGACACCACCAAGTAGATGGTTGAAAATAAGGAGAAACAACTCCATTCCACCCAGGAAAGTGTGGAACAAATCAATAGTAAATATCAAGTGGCACAATATGAGATTGAAGGACTGAAGAATAGATTGAAAAGAAACATGTCCCTCATTGAGGCGAGGCAACTAATCTGGGACGATATAATTTATGAGATGAAGAAACTATGGGAGCACATGAAGTTAGCTGTAGAACAAAAAGTTGCAGTCAATACCACTAAATTCCCCATCCTATCATCCAAGGATGAAGATTCTAAGAATATCGGGACTGCTGAGAAGTTCATTAGGTACCTCACCGAGAAATCAACGGAGGACCTGAGGGAAATGGACATCATTGATTTGAGAAGAGTGATTATCAAATTTTCCAAGATGATTTAGAAAAAGGTAGCATAGGATAAGGCCAAAGAGTGTGTGAATGATCTAGAAAAGCCGGTAGCAACGTTTAAATCTAATTTTGATAAGTGAAATAGAGTTGGATTACCTTGTTGTTTGAATTTCCAAGGAAACCTATTACCATGGGAGCAATATGAATAGTTTTTGGTTGAGGCCAAGAGCAAGATGGACTTATCCCATGAAAAGACTACCACTCTCAAGGGTAGAACCATAGTGAATTGTCCGGAGAGAGATTTTCAGTTACTATGGTCTGTGAAGACCTTGTTTGTAGTCAAGCCTAATTATGTAGAAAATATAACCACAAGATTCAATATGATTTTATTATGTACTAAAAAAAGATACTGAATCCCTTCTACAATTTGCGGAAATCAAACACGACCACACAATCAAATAAACAAGTAAGAGAAAGAAAAAATCAATCACAAAAAACAAGATGTATCTGGGGAAATCACGCTGCCTAAAACCCTTTTATATGTGTATTTTATAAAGTCAAGGATCATGAAATAATACAATGCTTTCTCTCACAAGAGAACTGTTGCACTCTGCCAACTGTCTCACATTGATCTAGGAAAAATCGAACAGATACTTAGCCAATTCTATGCCTCTACTCAACCTACCTTGCTCACACATTCCTTAAGAAATTAAGGCCCTATTAAATAGGAAAATCCCTTGGAATAATTACGCAATCCATCCTAGACCTCCAACTAACTCTATAACTAACCTAGACAATTTTCTAATTATACAACTGATAGTTATCTTCCCTTTAACCTCTGTATCAACTGGGTCTTCCTCATAACTGACATGCAACAACTATTTATAGTGAATTATCAGTTAATTGATTGATCACTCATTGTGAATTAAATCATATTTAATTCACTGAATCTCTCTCTAGATCATCACTCAGTTAGAACTAGTTAAACTGATTTTAACTCAATTTATTGAGTTAACTAATTAAAGCTCATGCATAACTGGAACTGGACCCCCTTAAATCATGGAATCACTCTACATGCATCCTCTATGACCATCAACTCGAATTTTCTAAGCTAACTCAGTCATTCTGACTTAGTTAACTAATACAATTTGTTATGACACGAAATTACAGTTTCTATTCCAATTTAATCAAGGAAAAATTAAATTAGAAGCTCCACTTTGGGGTGCCATTTCAACACTCCCTCTCAACAAGAAAGGGATTATTTGCTGCCCCGATCCTGTCTCTGTGGAATTCGAATTTTCTTCTAGTCAGCGCCTTCGTCAAGATGTCTGCATCTTGCTCCTCCATGGGAATGTAATCTAATGACATAATCCTCCTCTGAACACAATATCTAAGATGGTGATACTGGATATTAATATGCTTGGGCCTGTCATGGAATACTGGATTAAATAAGAGTTTGATGCAACTTTAGTTATCAGAATGTATCACCGTCGGATCCATCTACTGACCAAAAAAACCAACAAGTGTCTTCCTCATCAAGATGGCCTCGCATGCTGCCTGACTTGCCGCCATGTACTTTTCCTATATTGAACTAAGTGAAACTAATATCTATTTCCTGCCATACCAATAAAATCTTACTGATCCTATGCTGAAGATGCCTCCTGATGTGCTCTTCAGGTCAGATGGACTCCCTACCCACTCTGCACTGGTGAAGCCTTGAAGCTTCACTCCCTCTACCCGTTTGTACCATAATCCATACTCTGTAGTGCCCCATGATATATCTCAATCCATGCTTCCCTACCTTCCAAAAGAGCTTGTCCAACTTAACCATAGCTTGGCTCAGCTGGTTAACTACGTATCATATGTCGGGTTGCATGTTCACCAAATACATGAGTGAACCCACCAACTGCATGTAAACAATAACATCCACTACTCCAACTGAAGTAGCATCCTCCTTCCTCTAGTTTCCTACAAGAGGAATCTCCATGGGTTTGCTGCCCTCCATGTGGAACTTCCTCAAAATCCCCTTGTTATACTTGCCTTGAGATACAAATAAATCCCCACCTCTTTGCCATATTTCCAATCGAAGGAAATAGTGCAAGAGCCCCATGTCCTTCATCTCAAATTATGTTGCAAGATCACTTTGCAATAGTCTATGAGCCACTCATCGCCTGCCAATATAATATCATCAAAATAAAGTAAAATAATCTAAAGCTTACCATCAACCACAATATGATATAGGTTTTTATCCGCTTCACTCTTGGTGAAGCCCAACCCGGTGAAATAACTGTCAATCCTGGTGTTCCAAGCACCTAGTGCTGTTTTCAGCCCATACATTTCTCTCTTGAGTCTGCACAAATGAAACTCCCTGTCTAAGATATTAAAACCTTTTGGCTGCTCAATGTACACTTATTCCTCAATAACTCCATTGAGAAAGGTTGTCTTTACATCCATTAGATGTATCTTCCATCCCATCTGCGCTGAGAGTGCAAGGATGGATGTAATGGAAGAGTACCTTGCGAATGGTGAAAAGGTCCCATCATAGTCAATCCCCTCCACCTGAGAGAACCCTCTAGATACAAATATATCCTTTTGTTTCTCCACACTCCCATTTGCTCCATCCTTCACCTTGTAGACCCAACTGGATCCTTTTGCTGACTTCCCCACTAGTCATGGGACAACTTCCCATGCACTGTTCCTGATAATGGAGTCATACTGCTTAACCATGTCATCATCCCACACTAGTTGCTACAATGATTCCTCAAAATATGTTGGTTCTATATATATACCTCTACTCATAAGAGCCATGTATCTATTTTACCGCTCAGGGGACCTTCTTTTCCTGTGCTGTGATGTGGGTGCTCCCACATTATCTCTCGCATCCAACAATAATCTGTCAGCCTCTCCGGTGTGATTCCTTCCATCTCTGGTGGATGGCTCCGCATGAGTGGTTTCTAGCACTCTCTGTTCCTCTGCTTGTGGCTACTCCACATCCCAAGGTTCATCCTTTGGAGCTAATAGATCCTCATGTGCATGCAACTCAAGCTCCCTCTCAAGGGACAATCACATGGATTTGTCTTCATCAAAATTCACTTCTCTTTTGACCACTGTCATCCAATGTGTTGGAAAGTACACCCGATAGTTATGAGGTGTATTAATGTACCCCACAAATATCCCCAACTCTATTGTTGGCTCAAGCTTCTTCCTAGCATCTTTGGTCACATGGAAATAGACAGATGAGCCAAAAATTTTAAAATATGAAACATCCAATTTCTTATATGAAAAAGCCTCCTTTCGTGTATTGATCCCAAGTATCTGATGACGACTTATGTTTTGCACAAATATTGCTGTATTGCATGCCTATTCCCACAATGAAATGGTAGGCCCTGATCATTCAACATAGCTCGTGTTTCTCTCACAATCATTTTGTTATCTCTCTCCACAACCCCATTCTACTGTGGGTTATGAGGTGCAATCAATTATCTTCGAATTCATTTTGAGGCACGTATGTTCTTGAATTCATTAGAGATTTATTCTCTACCATTTTCACTCCTCAAAGCCTTCACCTTCTTCCCTGTATCTTTTTTGACAAGTGATTTGAACTCACAAAACTTGGAGAACGTTTGATATTTATTCTGCATGAAGAAAATCCAACACTTTCTTGAAAAATCATCAACAAAAATCACATAATACCTGTGCTTTACTGTGGAAGCTGTTGAGAATGGTCCAAAAATGTCTGAGTGAACTCTCTCAAGTATTTATGCTGCTCATATTTTCTTATCATGAAAGGTAGTCATTGTATACTTCCCCATAGTACACCCTTTGCATGTATTTCTCTGTGCAAGTGTACCCTTTGGAAGTCATGTTGAAATTTGCTGCATGAACCTCAAAGCGTTGTGGTGAAGATGACTCAACCTCCTATGCCATAACTCACCGATGTCTCGACTCACCACCTTCTTTGCTTTACTGCTCATTTCCACACATTCATCCAAATCAAGTTTGTATAGGTTCTTCACTTGAACTCCAATATTTTTCACCTATACTGTGGCTTTGTGATGAAGTAACGTCTTTCCTTCACTATAAATCCCATCATTTCCACGACCTTCCAACATAGCAACAAAACCAATTTCTTCTTTAAACTAGGTACATGCATGACATCTTTTAGTATAAGGGGTTTACCTAACTCTCTCTGGAAAGTAACTGTACCAATCCTGGTTGTGCTATACCTCTCGTCATCACCCATATCGATGCGCATATTGATATCCTTCTCCTACAAGCTGCTGAAGAATTATTTGTTGCTAGTCATGTGGAATGAGGCTCCACTATCTAAGTACCACATAGATCCTAACACCAATGACACCATGCATGCGATGAGGGTGAAGTCCAAGTCAAATTGTGAAGCCAATGCTTAACCTTCTACTCCTCTTGAGGCCTTCTTGTTTTTCTTCTTTTGTGGACAATTTGTGGCATAGTGTCCAAGCTCATGACAGCTGAAACATTTCACCTTTGACAAGTATCGCTTCTTGCCTTCATTTTCGGTCTTAGATTTCGAATGGGATGCCTTCCCTTTTCCTTTCTTCACCTTACCATCCAAGGCACAATTTTCCTCATCATTAGTATTTGATAATGATCTAGCTCTGGTGCTCCACTGAATTTCTTCTTGTGTGAAATTGGACCAAAGTCACTTCCAATTTGGCAACTTCTCCCTCTCATTAACAGAGATTTAGTAGCTATGCCAAATCTTGGGAAGGCCTATAAGAGCTAGGCTCACCAAATCATCTGTGTCAATATTGGCCCCAACACTTCCAAGCTCATCTCGACATTGAGTCAACTTGGTCATGTATTTCTAGATCGTGTCACCCTTATCCATTTTGATCTTCCTGAGCTTGTATTTCAGTGCCATCTTCCTGTGGTTGCTGGTATTTTGATACAGATATTTCAAGGCCTTCCACATTGCATATGGATTTTCCTTCCCATGGAGGCTCAAGCCAAAATGGTCTCGAACTCCCTCTAACAATATCCTTCTCGCTTTCACAACATACTTCTTCCATGCATCAAGAAGTTGAGCATCTGCTACTGTGGGCTGCAAGACATCAACATCTATGAAAGCTTTCAGTATGTTGTCCTCAAGCACTGCCTCCATCCTATCCTTCCATGAAATATAATTAGAATTTCCCTTAAGTGAATATATGAGTCTCAATCCATTGAAATATATCTTGATCTGTTGTTGGATACCGAAGAAATAATATGCAAATTCGAACCTGATCAAAACAAGCTCTGTTATTCTCTTCTTATTGTGATTCCTCGTGTTCTGATACTATGTATAAAATGTAACCATGTGATTCAATCTAATCTTATGATGTACTAAAACAAGATACTGAATCCCTTCTACAATTTGTGGATAAAAAACACATTCACACAATCACACAATCACATAAAAAGTAAGTGAAAGAAACAATAAATTGCACAACACAAGATGTATCTGGGGAAATCACACTTCCTAAAACCCCACTATATGTATATTGTATAAATTCAAGGATCATGAAGCAATACAATGCTTTCTCTCACAAGAGAACTCCTGCACTCTGCCAACTGTCTCACACTGATCTAGGAAAAATTGGACAAATACTTAGCCAATTCTCTGCCTTTGCTCAACCTGCCTTGCTCATGCATTCCTTGAGAAATTAAATCCCTATTAAATAGGAAAATCCCTTGGAATAATTGTGCAATCCTTCCTAGGCCTCCAATTGACTCTATAACTGACCTGTACAATTTTCTAGTTATAGAACTGATAGTTATCTTCCCTTTAACCTCTGTCTCAACCAAGTCTTCCTCAGAAATGACATGCAAAAACTATTTATAGTGAATTATCAGTTAACTGATTGATCACTCATTGTGAATTAAATAAGATTTAATTCACTGTACCTTTCACTACCTCATCACCCAGTTAGAACTAGCTAAACTGATTTTAACTCAATTTCTTGAGTTAACTAATTACAACGCATGCATAACTGCAACCGGACCCCCTTAAATCATGGAATCACTCTACATGCACCCTCTCTGACCCTAAACTATAATTTCCTAATATAACTCAGTCATTCTTACTTAGTTAACTAATATAATTTGTTATGAGATGAAATTACAATTTCTCTTCCAATTTATTTAATGGAAAATTAAATTAGAAGCCCCGCTTTGGGGTGCCATTTGTTGGTGTCATTTCAAAAAATTACACTGAACTCACAAGTCTAAGGATGGCCTACAACACTCTTATTCACACTCCTACACCATATCCAATGTTATGGAAAAAATGTGATTAGTTTGTTTATCCACCACGAGTCCAAACAATGGAGCCTGGGTCCTCCTTAAGGGATTAGAGAAAACAACAATGAAGACATTCTGTTTGGGACATCATGATACCTTCATTTCTTTTCTACACTTTTGTAAGTATTATATTTTCAAGAAAGGAATCAAGTCTATATGTAATAATTAGGACAACTGGACTAGTTGCACGCTTGCACACTAATTACTTTAGACAATTGTATTATTCCCATATATTTTGGTACGTTGTTCTTGTTTGGTTCTCCCTCTAAAAGGGAAGAAGAACTCACTAGTAAGGGTTTGATTTTATTTTCCAGAGGCTTTAATTGTTTTGCAAGTTTTGCAAGTTTTGGAGCTTATGAGATGTATATTTTAATTGAATATTAATGAAGATGTTTTTGGTGATTCCAAGCAATGAGATGTGTAGTATGTGATTATGTCTCTATTTATCATTTCATATATGTTTCTTTCTTCTTAGAAATTGTGTAATTGTAGCTGTTGGAATTCAATCTTATATAATATATTTACCTATGTTATGTTATTGCAAATGGTACATGTAATGTGTGGGATTGAAGGCCTTAAAATGTGCTCCATAGTTTCTACATCTCGTTTCCTCTGTATTTTTCATGATTCTACTAGAATTTATTGTACATGATTATATCAATAGCCCTCTGCACTAGGTTTCTTTATTATATTTCTTATTTTTACATATACTGCAACAATTAATGAAACTACACTCTGTGTGTGTAGGACACCAAAATTGAATATTAATTCTTCAGAATGGAATATTGTCTATGTATAAATTGAATTTACCTCTGAGTAGGGTAATTGAACCATATTTAGTCATTTTACATCAAATTCTTGTGCGGAATATACCAATCCTTAAAAACACATTAAGATGTCCTAGGCATTGACCTCTCCTCAACCCGAGGGTTGTCTCTAGGAAACCACAACAACTGTCAACTAGCATTACACTATTATTTTATTTGCATCATGTGTTCTCCATGATTACATTGATTAGTGCCAAACTAGGTGATGTTCATATGATCATTTGTGTGGTTCCACATAACAAATGATGACACACATGACACAATGTTGAATTGGAGACAATGTGTTCTATTCTTGCATTAGGAACAATTGATGCATATCCAATGTAAGCTCGATGCAAAGTCACAAAATATAAAAAATTGTTGATTCAAAATGAATATCTATGTCACCCTTCCCATGCATTTATAATATAAAATCAATAAAGAGTGTCCTCCTAATTTCATTTTCATTAGGGTGCAAGGTAGAATTTCTTGGATTTGAAAGAGATTTGTGAGGTATTCAATAGGAGTAGGAAAGGGATATTTGTGGAGTATCATTGGATAAAAGACATGTTTTTTGTCATTTCCCCTCTATTCATTTTATAATTTTAAGATTTAAATTGGGGTCCCCAACTTACATTTCTCGAGCCATCACACCCGAAGTACTAACATAGTTTGGCCTTTCTCATTTGCGCCTTTCTTTCAATTACCAAGGTAAATGGGCTCGAACCCCCGAACTAGTTCAGACCCCAAGCTCCAGAAGTCTTGGTCCCATGTTCCTTTAATATTATGAAAATATGATATTTCCCATTATAGGTTAATTTCAACATTTTTATGGTCAATCCCAGCCTTTGGCTTCCATGTAATCTCACCTTAGCCCACGGAACACTCCCACAAGGTTGCGACCGATATGTAACTATTCATGTCTTGTGATGGGAATGAATTTTTGTTGAATTTTTCCATCTCTCACGCCACCCTACTCTATGCCATAATATGTAAGGGATCAACACCACAAACGGTTATGGTGCGACATATTTCTACCATGTCTCTTGATGGAAAAAGCCTCGTCTCTTTGGATTGCATTATCGTGGTAAGCACACTTAGTCTCCAAGATGAGAACCGAGATTTTCTCCCCCATGTTATATGATAGAATGCCCCTATGTAAAATTACCTCTCTGACACTTGGAGATAGATTCAAGCCACTATTCCTCTTGATCTTTACATACATACATACACACACACACATATGTGTGTGTGTGTGTGTGTGTGTGTGTATATGTATATATATATATGCATGTATATATATATATATATATATATATATATATATATATATATATATATATATATATATATATATATATATATATATATATATATATATATATATATATATATGTATGTATGTATGTATGTATACAATATATATATATATATATATATGTATGTATGTATGTATGTATACACACACACACACACATATATGTATGCATGTATGTATGTAAATATCAGGAGGAATGGTGGCCTGAATCTCTCTCTAAGTGTGAGAGAGGGCATTTGATAGAGGGGAATTCTATCATATAACATGGGGGAGCAAATCTCGGTTCTCATCTCAGAGACTAAGTGTGCTTTCCATGATAACGCAACCCAGAGAGACGAGGCTTTTTTCGCTAGGAGACATGGCAGAAATATGTCGCGCCATAACCATTTGTGGAGTTGATCCCTTACACATATGATGGCATAGAGTAGGGTGGGGTGAGAGATGGAAAAATTCTATGAAAATTCATTCCCATCACAAGACAGGAATAGTTACATCTCAGTCGCAACCTTTTGGGAGTGTTCCATGGGCTGAGGCGAGATTACGTGGAAGCCAAAAGCTGGGATCCACCATAAAAATGTTGAAATTAACCTATAATTCGAAATCTCATATTTTCATAAGGTTAAAGGAACATGGGACCAAGACTTCAGGAGCTTGGGGTTCGAACTAGTTTGGGGGTTCGGGAGTTTGGGCCCATTTACCTTGGCAATTGAAAGAAAGGCCCAAATGAGAAATGAAAAACTACGTTAGGAATTCGACCGTGATGGCTCGAGAAATGTAAGTTGGGGACCCTAATTTAAATCTTCACATTATAAAATGAATAGAGGGGAAATGAAAAAAAACTTACCTTTTATCCAATGATACCCCACAAATATCCCTTTCCTACTCCTATTGAATACCTCACAAATATCTTTCAAATCCAAGAAATTCTCTCTCTCTCTCTCTTTCTCTCTTTGTATATATATATATATATATATATATATATATATATATATATATATATATATATATATATATACGCGCAGGGGTGTCTACATTATATATATGTGTGTGTGTGTGTGTGTGTACACACACACACACACACACACACACCTATATATAATGTAGACACCCTCAAAACTCAACAATATTTGTCCATCTCTCCTGAGCTTTGATATTTATATCTCCACGACCTCCTTAGTTAGAGCCTTGACTACTAAGATCGGTGCAATTCACACATAATTTGACCTAGAAGCATCAAGGTTTATATTATGAAGGAAACTAAGCTACATGCATTACCAATCTCTTAGCTGTAAATCACAATCCTCACATTTATGATTATTTCAAGCACACATAGAGGTGCATATATATATTAAAAAATTCAAGATCACATACACATGGAACATGTGAATTCCTTATTAATTGTACATGTTATAACTCAACAACATAAACTTTTACATTGAAATAACAACCATTACAGGCTTTAACTAACCTTTTCATGCACTACATTCCCTTCCATGAGCCAATAAAGAATTTACCATTAATGGCATACAACGCCATGGAAACCATTATAACATTTATGCAATATGTTGACACAACGAACCTCCAATACCACAGAGGCTCTTTTCTGAATTTTAACACATACTATGGGTTTAACTTACCCAACAAAATGTGTGTGTGTGTGTGAATAAAACTTAGAAATTAGCTAAATATTGCCCATAAAACAACACAGGGATTCAAAAATTCATTTTATCAGATAAACATCCTAATTTACACCTCATTCTAGTATGTACCAACACACCATTTACCCAATAATGCTAATATATCACTAGTAACCATTCACACACTCATCCATGCAACCAAACATGCAACTATTAAGGGAATACTAAGCATCCATGATCATAACAATAAGTTGTCCAAATATTCAATATTAAAGGAAACAACTACCTGCATTAACAAGTCATTAGATACTCATATTCATATAAATAAATAATAACCATTGGCCACATGGCCATAAAACTATAGTTGTTGTAGTCTACTAGGAAAGAAACTAGCAGTTTTCCTGCAAAAGAACTCAAGGTTAAGTCCATCATGTTAGTAATGCTTGTTACCATAAGCACATTAATAATTAATCACCCCTGGCTATATGAAGGCTCAGGAATTCCTACTTGAATATATATGTGATCGTTCATGGAGTAAATATGATACATGCATTCCAAGTAATGAGTACTTATATGATGTACACAAGGTTATCAACAACTACGATTGGGAATTCAACTCTCCACCCAACCTTAGGTTGGTTGTATTGTTGTTATTTCTTACAACCAACCACCCCCAAGCCTAATTCAAAGCCTATGAAGGGAAGCGCTTAAGTGTAATCACACCAGTCACATACACATTCACATTGGAATCCATAGTCCATAGAATCTCCACCTGACCACCAGGAATTCAAAGTGCATTGCATCTCCACCCAAACACAATCAAAATAAGGAATCCAAAGCATCTAAAGCTCCACACCCAAAAGGTTCATGGAATCTAGAGTTTTTGCAACTCCTCCCCACAACCAGTTTAGGGACTCCAAAACTTATAGTGCTCCATCAACAAAAACACTACATGAATCCATAGATCCAAACATCTCCACCCACTTTTCTCATCAGGAATCCATAACCATAGTGCCTGCACTTGTCTCTTGTAGGAATCTAGATCCCATTATGCGTTCCACTTGATGGTCTCCACAGGAATCTAGAGAGTTGGGTCTCCACCTGTTAACCAAAAAATCAGGAGTCCATATCTCTATCCTAGCTCCACATGATGCACACAAGATTTCAAAGCACTTTCTCCACCTACTATATCCATCACAATGCTCTCTTTTCCTTCTCTCAACCTCTCTCTTACACATCACTTTCTCCTATATCCCCTCTCGTCATGTCTATGTCTCCCTTCTCATATATCCCCTTGAAACCTATTGTTTTTCAACTATTCGTGGCATTTTGGCCAAGGATTTATCTACCACAAAAGTGAGACGATTCAACCTCTCTCCTTAGAGCCCATACATTGTATTAAATTTTTGTACATTTTCTCCCCATTCAAACAACGACCCATATGCAGGCTTTAATTCTAGCTCATCCATGCCTATAACACTCTGTTGAGTTGAAATCATGGAAACATGATTATAGGGACCTCAATCAAGCCAAATCAAATAATAGGTACCCAATACCTAGAATAGATGATCTCTTTGATCAAATGAAGGGAGCAATGGTTTTCTCGAAAATCTATCTACAATTTGGATATCACTAGTTAAGGATTCAAGAAGGTGACATATTGAATTCCACCTTTTAGAATTAGTTTAGGCACTATGAGTTCATAGTAGTGCCATTTGGTTTGACCAATGCACTATCAATGTCCACAAGCCTCATGAATGACCTGTTCAAGAAGTATTTGGACCACTTTGTGCAAGTATTTTTGGATGATATTCTCATGTATTCCAAGGATGAAATTACACATGAAGATCACTCAAGGATTGTGTTGGCGCACTTAAGGTAACATAAATTATATATTAACTATCGAAATTATATTTCTTTTAGAAGGATATTCATTATCTCGGCCACATCATTTCAGGATACAAGATTTTATTTGACACGTAAAAGGCAAAGACCATAATGGATTGGTTGGTGCCTAAAAATATTCATGAGGTGTGTAGCTACATGGAGTTAGCAATTTATTTTTGGAGATTCATGGAAGGGTTTTCATATATTTTCACCACATTATAGCATAAGGAGTTAGATGTTAATTGAGAAATTTTGGTACATGGATACTATGTCTGATATATATATGGTTGGTATATGCTTAGATGATAACTAACCTGTAGGGTGGAAGGAGGCTATGTGATATACATATATTCATGCTAGTAATTGGTTGATGTCGAGACATCAAATGAGTAATGGTATGATTCAAATTATCATATTATATTCTATATTAATTTATATGCACTATTATCACATTAGATAAATTTAAAATTGTAGGTAACATGACTTCTCAACTAAATAATTTGATGATAAGCATCCAAAACCAATGTCTACTGTGGTCCATGTTGGGGTGTTAACCCTAGTTCTTTGAGGAGGGGTGGAGGAATTTCCCACTGTGTAACCTCCAAACCTAGAGTCATTGGAGGTTTGTGATGGACACACTCTCATAGACATGTGATGACAATTAGAAGTTGCATATCGAGGAAGTTAGGTTGATATAGTCAATGCTCCTGCCATTTTTGTTATATTAGTGATTAGATCGATATTGATGATGCACTAGTATATTGCAGAAAATAACAGAATGGATGGGAGAAAAAGAAGATTAAGGAGGATGGAAGGATATAGGTTACATGTGAACTCTAGGTGGGAGATTATATCTTCTTATGCCTTTACTTATATTTGGTAACTACGCCTTCCTCATTGTTTTAATTATGTATGAATTTCATCTCACTCCTTTAATGTTGTATCCTCTTAACTATGACTTCAGGATGGAGTTTTTTGAGGGAGGGTTGTATGTAATTCCCACTCCCTTATCCAATTATGATACACTAGGTTGTTAACCTACTGATTGTGAGATTTCTTGATGTGATAGGCTCTTATTAGTATTATTAGTATATTTACAAGGGATGCATATGCTAGCTACATACCCACACCTCACACAAATATGATATTAGTTTATGGTCTATTATGTTAGATTATTAATTAATGGTTAAGCTTATGATTAGCCTTAATATTGATTAATGGTTAACCTTTATTAGTGGTTAGTTAAATGGTTAACTCTTAATCTAAATCAATAATTTACTAGTGACTTTTATTTTATTATGATTAATTTAATATTTAAATCATTTAGTTTTCTTATGAATCCATTGATTTGACTGACCTTTTGTTGATATTGCAACAAGATGATGACCTTAGTGGAAAGGAGTCGCCTTCACTAAGTGGGCCCGCAGGCTATTTTTGGCGCAAAGTCTATTTTTAGACTATGTTTATTTTTAGACATATGGATCATGTTCTATGAGTTGCAGGATGCCATTTGTGGATGGTTGGTCAAGAAGGAAAAAATAGATGGACTTCTATTTTTAGACATATTGGGCGGAATCTATTTTTAGATTTCCAGTCTAAAAATATATATGTCAAATATTATTAGCTCTTAATAATATTTGGACTCTAAACATTATCTTATTCTCTTGGAGCACTTCAGTTAAGTGCACAGATGTGGCACAAGAGCTAACAGAAGGAATTACGCTATTCCTGAGGGTTAAGTGGAGCTATTGCATGGATACTTCAGTTAGAACTCATGTGACAGAGTTTGGTGGAGTTGATTGAGGAAGTTAGTGGAGTTGTATTCAATTTAACTAATATAAACATAGTTGAGCTATTTGTATTCAGTTTAACTAATTGATACAATTAGTGAGAGTGGTGTGAATTAATTATTAATTAATTCAATAATTATAAACTCATTAATCAACTAAAGAATGCATCCGTTAACTTCAGTGCATGGACAGTTTCAGTGGAGACCAGTGCAGAAATAGGTGAAAGAGCAGGTTAACTATCAGTTGTGACTATACAGTTGCTATTTGCAACACACAGATAGGTGGAGAAGCCCATGAGGATTGCGCAGTACAAGGCAGGTGGTTTATATATTTAATGAAGCCATCCCATAGCATTAAAAACGCAATAGAGGCTGGCTATCAAGTGGCAAAAGATTGGAGCATGTGTTTTGCTAGATCTAGCTTGATAGTGTGTAGCAATTGAGGGTGTGCATGAGAGCTTCTGAGGAGCTTTTGTACTATGATTGTTACATGATCTCCATGACACATAATATATAGATAGTTGGGGTTTTCAGCTTTAAGCTTTCCCATTAAATACTGTGTTCATATGTGTGATTGTTTGTGGTTTTAATGTGTGCATGCAATTGATTTTATTTTCGCATGTGATGATCAATGGTAGAAGAGATTCTGTATTGTGCATGAAGATAAAATAGTGTGTGATCAGGAGAATCTCGGTAGATAAAATATCATTTATTCAAATTTCTACATGGTATCATAGGGATATTGATCATTGGAGCAATTGCATAACATTAAAGCGGTTGAGTTTTGTGCTGGTGGAATTCGAATTTGTAGCAGTGTTTTCTTGGTGTCGAAGTTGAGATGTCTTTCAACGGATTGCGATTGGAGTATGCCCTTGAGGGCAGCTTGAATTATATTGCATGGAAGGACAGGATGGAGGCCGTGCTGGATGACAATGGGTTGAAGGAGTTCATAGATGCAGAAATTCCAAAGCCTACTTATAGTGATGTTTCCGTACTTAACGCATGGCAAAAGAAGATAGCAAAGTGTCGAAGGATTCTTTTGGAGGGCGTGAAGGATCACATAGTATCCAGCCTTCATGGTAAGGCTTATCCATTCTTGATGTGGAAAGCTTTGAAAAATTTATTTCAAAGCAAGAGCGATCAGAGGAAGTTGGCGCTCAAGGACAAACTCAGGAACATAAAAATGGAGAAAGGCGACAGTATGCCCAAGTACCTCACGAAGTTCGTCCAATGCAGGGATGAGCTGGGAAGTGTGGAGTTGCGGTGATGATGAGGACCAAGTGAGCTTGGATCTCCTTGGGCTTCCGAAGAGTTCCCATTCCTATCGAGGACTGTTCGTCAATGGTCAGAAATTGCCAAAATGGGGAGCGACTTTGGTTGATCTTGTGCAAGAAGAGATAAGAAGCGAGTGCAGAGACTGGATCTTCAGCAAGAACTCGGATAGAGAATGGATGTTGGGATGCCAAAGAAAAGGAAGAGAAAGAAAGCTTCTCATTCGGTGCGAAAGGCAAGAAACGAGAGAACGAGGACATGTCCAAGGTGAGAGTGCTTTGCTGTCACCAACACGAACATTACACCACAAATTGTCCGAGAAGAAGAAAAATAAGAAGGCTGCTAGAACTATTGCTGGAGAGGCCTTAGCCTCGCAGTTTGAGCTGGATTTTTCACTGATCGTATGCTTGGTCTCAAGTATGACGGGATCAGTGTGGTTTCTTGAAAGTGGTGTGTCTTTTCACATGACAGGAGATTGAGATTTGTTTACTTATCTGGATGAGAAAGATCTTGGAGTGCACATCGAGATGGGCGATGATGGTAGATACAGTGCGACTGGTATCAGTACCATTTCCTTTGAGAGGGAGTCTGGTAAACCCTTCGTATTGAAGGATGTGATGCATGTTCCAGGATTGAAGAAGAATCTTATCTCTGTGGCGATGTTGGAAGACAAGGGATATGATGTTGTCTTTAGCGAGGGAAAGGCTTTCCTACGTAGTAAGGCAACTGATGAAACCTGGAGGATAGGGGTTCGAGTTAAGAACCTTTATCAATTGCAGGTAGATGGCTATGCAAAAATGGTAGGTAAGGCAAAAGGAAGGGTGAGATGGGATGAAGGCGAGCTATGGCACAGGAGATTGGGCCATCTTCACCATGGAGCTTTGAAGATACTGCAGCAGATTTCTACTGGGCTTCCTAAGGGTACTCTTGCACAGTCAGATCAGTGCAAGGGGTGTACCTTGGGAAAATTTGTGAAAGCCACCTTTCACGAGAGGATAGTCGCGCCACGACGATCCTTGAGAGAATTCACACAGACGTGTGTTGACCTTTCTCAGTAGCTTCGACAGCAAAGCACGGGTATTATGTGATATTTGTTGATGATTTTTCTCATAAGTGTTGGATCTTCTTCATGCAGAAGAAGAGTGAGACATACTCAAAGTTCTGTGAGTTCAAAGCACTGGTTGAGAAAGAATCGGGGAAGCAGGTGAAGGCTCTAAGGAGCGAAAATGGTGGTGAATTCATCTCTGGTGAATTCAAGGACTTTTGCAGCGCAGAAGGAATTCGAAGAGAGCTCATAGCACCTCATAACCCACAACAGAACGGGGTTGCTGAGCGGAAGAATAGAACAATCGTGGGTGTTGCACGGGCGATGTTGCATGATCGGGGCCTACCCATTCACTTGTGGGCAGAGGCAT
This sequence comes from Pinus albicaulis, assembly GCA_034641835.2. NCBI lineage: Eukaryota > Viridiplantae > Streptophyta > Pinopsida > Pinales > Pinaceae > Pinus > Pinus albicaulis. The sequence goes on from CM076582.1 coordinate 486,036,011, forward strand.
GCAATACTGCAGTATATGTGTAGAACCGTTGTCCTCACAGGATACTTGGAATGAGTACACCTGAGGAGGCATTTTTTGGTAAGAGGCCTGATATTTCCCATTTGAGGATTTTTGGTTCACTTGTTTACATTCATGCGATGAAGGATTCTAGGAAGAAGCTGGAGCCGACTGCGGAGGTTGGGATATTTGTGGTGTACACTGATACACCCCACAACTATCGTGTGTATTTTCCAGACAGTCGCAATACTGTTGTGCGACGGGATATCAAATTTCATGAGGAGAAAGCCATGAAGTGTTCGCTTGAGAGGGAGCCACACTTGCATGCAGATGAGGAGCTATTAGTTCCTAAGGATGAGCCTCAGGATGTGGATCAGCCACAAGATGAGGTTCATGGAATGGAAGAGACCACTCATGTAGTGCCAACCATCAGAGGGCGGAACCACACTACGGAGAAAGGCGAGCGACGCTCGAAGATGCGAGAGAAGGTTGTAGGAGCACCTACATCACAGCGCGAGACAAAGATAATCACCTGGCCAAATTATCTTTTGGATACATGGCTCTTTTGAGAAAGTGTATCATGACGAGAGCATCAATCTTTCGAGGAAGCTGTGGAGGATCCCGCATGGGTAGATGCCATGGTGGAAGGGTATGATTCGATTGTCAGAAACAGTGCATGGGAGATTGTCCCAAGGCCAGAAGGGAAATCAGTGGTGGGTTCGAGATGGATCTACAAAGTGAAGCAAGCAGCTGACGGGAGTGTGGAGAAGTACAAGGCAAGATTTTTTGCTCGAGGCTTCTCACAGATTGAGGGGATCGATTATGAGGAGACCTTTGCACCTGTTGCAAGGTATTCTTCCATATGGACGATTCTTGCTCTCTCAACGCAAATGGGGTGGCACATTCATCAAATGGATGTGAATACTATGTTCCTCAACGGAGCGATTGAGGAGGAGGTGTACATAGAGCAGCCCAAAGGTTTCGAGATCTTTAGCAGCGAGTCGCATGTGTGCAGGCTCAAGAGAGCATTGTATGGGTTGAAACAAGCACCTTGTGCTTGGTACACATGGATAGACAGTTATTTCACTGGACTTGGATTCTCCAAGAGTGAGGCAGATCCGAACCTATACCAGATTTTGGTGGAGGATAGGTTGTTGATCATTGCACTTTATGTAGATGATTTGATTTTGACAGGTGATGAGCTGTTGATACTCTCATGCAAGGATGATCTTGCAAAAGAGTTTGAGATGAAGGAATTGGGCCTCCTTCATTATTTCCTGGGATTAGAAATTTGGCAGTGTAGTGGTGGACTATTTGTTTCTCGGGGTAAGTATGCTCGGGAGATACTGGAGAAGTTCAACATGCATGGCTACAGAAGCTTGTCGATACTCTCTCTTTGGTGGATGGAGGAAGGAGGATGATACTTGACGAGGTAGTGGATGCCTTGTTTATCGGCAGGTTGGTGGGGTCGCTTATGTATTTATTCGATACACGACCAGACATATGCTATGCGCCATTGTTAGACAGCTTTCACAAGCTATGGATTCGCCTACCAGCTCTGCAGAAGGTAAACAGAAGCATGCTTAGTGAAGATATCTCGAGAGGCACATATCTCGAGCTGTCGGGATATGGATCATGGTACAGACAAGAGGATGAGTTGAGGCGGCATGGCTTCACGGATCAGTATCATCATATCAGAGATTGTGTGCAGCAGAAGGTCATGTTACTTTCATACATTCCTACGCAGTATCAAGATGCTGATATCTTGACGAAGGCGCTCACCATGAGCAAATTCAAATAACACAGGGGCAGGATAGGGGTTGCAGATAATCCTTATCATGTTGAGAGGGAGTGTTGAGATTGAAACAAGATGATGAGCTTAGTGGAAAGGAGTCACCTTCACTAAGTGTGCCCGCAGGCTATTTTTGGCGCAAAGTCTATTTTTAGAATATGTATATTTTTAGACATATGGATCATGTTCTATGAGTTGCAGGATGCTATTTGTGGATGGTTGGTCAAGTTGGAAAAAATAGATGGACTTCTATTTTTAGACATATTGGGCGAAATCTATTTTTAGATTGCCAGTCTAAAAATAGATATGTCGAATATTATTAACTCTTAATAATATTTGGACTATAAACATTATCTGGAATCGACCTTCCCCCCTACCAACGATCTGAGGGGCCGTGAGCCAAGGCAGGGGGACCACTCTTCTTGAGGTTAAGTGAGATCCCAAAGGGAAGATTTCTGGAGCAGAACCTTACCCTCGGATGGTGTGAGGCCAGATTGAGAAGTTAGTAGTTGTATTCAATTTAACTAATCTAGAACATAGTTATTATTTAGATGTAGTTTAACTAATTGATACACCAGAGAGAGGAAAGAATGAATGACATTAATTCACTAATGTTGCATCCTATTAACTGGGGAATGGTCGCTGTTCCTGCATGATGGCCAAAGGAAGACTGTGTACCCTTTGCTTCGTCCTGCTAACTATCACCGTGATTACAGTCATATTTGGTAACAAATAGGTGGAGTAGCCCATGAGGATTGCGCAGTTCAAGGCAGGTGGTTTATCTATTTAATGAAGCCATCCCATAGCATTAATTACGCAATAGAGGTTGGCTATCAAGTGGCAAAAGATTGGAGCATGTGTTTTGCTAGATCTAGCTTGATAGTGTGTAGCAATTGAGGGTGTGCATGAGAGCTTACCAGGAGCTTTTGTACTATGATTGTTACATGATCTCCATGACAAGTAATATATATAGATAGTTGGGGTTTTCATTTTAAGCTGACCTATTAAATAATGTAGTCTATGTAAGATTGTTTAGAATAATGTGTATGCAATTGATTTTATTTCGATGACACTCAATGGAAGGATGCAAAGGATTTGACAGCATGAAGAGTGGATTTGTGTGATCAGGAGAATCTCGGTGGATAACATATCATTTATTCAAATTTCTACACCTTTAAAGGATTTTATTATTTTATTTCATTTATTAAGGGGTGGGTGGGTAAATCAACCACCCAAGGCATTAAGTATGGATGGAAGGGTAGGTGGAAAATATATGGTGGGGGTGGATCAAGAGTAATTAATGAAATTTTGGCAAAATTAATGGGGAGAGAATTTGGGAATTCACGGGATATAAGTACGAGGGAGAGAGTTTGAGGAGGGACCTCAAGGGACTTTTGGAGATTTTTGGTGGGAGATCATTGGTGACCGATAAGTTGGGGAAAGGAGGGTTAAGAGAAGGTGGAAACAAGTTGGGAAATTTGAGTGTATTTTGAAATTGGAACTCAAGAAGGTGTTGGCATTGAGAACCGAGATACACTCTGGCTATGATCTGGACTTGGGCTTGTAGGGCTAGGGAACTTGTGGAGGTTCCTTGGGTTGGGAATCTGAATATGTTGTTCTTAGTTGGTAAGGTGGTATATTTAGTCAAGTGGTATTGGAGACCTTGGTAGGAGGACCGCAGAAGGAAAATGACCACAATCCAACCAAGTATTTTTCTTTTTATTTGTCAAAATTAATTGAAATAGATAATTAATTAAATTGTAAACATTTAAAATATGTTATTGTATATGCTATGGTAATGAAAATAAAAATATTAAGTATATATTTGTAACAAAAAAATGTTTTCTTTTTATGCTGAGTATTTATTTTTATTCAAGTTTGAGATCAATTGAATAGACTGGAAGATGCAGTTGATGGAGGAAACTATGATAATGAGGAAGCTAATCAAAGATTTTTTGATCTAGAAAAGGAGAAAAAGTGGATCTTGAATGACAAATAAAAATTTTGGAGACTTAAAAGTAGAGCCACTTGGCTACAAAGTGGAGATGATAACACCAAGTTTTTCCAAAAAATTGCCAAAGGTCGTAAAACCCAAAACAATACATTGGAATTAGACAATTCGGAAGGAGGAAGGGTCTCTACTTTTGAGGATATAGCCAGGATTGGGGTAAACCATTTTGATAATACTTTTTAGGCCTAGTAGGAAGTGTCCATTGGTGAAATCATCTAAACTACCCAATCCTTCCATTGATTTTTAGACCCTGAGGCAAAAAAGGATCTAATAGAGCCTGTGTCAGAACCATAATTGCAAAAGGTCCTTCATGGCCTTCAAAAAGACAAAATCCCTAGGCCAAATGGTTGGTCAGTCGAGTTTTTCCTAGGGTTTAATGAGTTTCTAAAGGATGATCTCCTAGGGGTGGTGGAAGAGTCTCGTTCTTCTAAGCTAATTCACCCTTCATTCAATGCCACTTTCATTTCCTTGATTCCATAAAATTGAAATTCCTCACTCCTTTGATGTCTTCAGGCCCATATCTCTCTATAACTGCATATACAAAATCATAACCAAGAATACAACTAACAAGATGAAGTCGATCCTCTCTAATAACATTTCTAATGAACAATTCACATTTTTGATGACAGACAGATTCATGAAGCTATAGGGGTTTCCCAGGAGATCATGCATAACCTGAAGTCATGGAAGAAAAAAAGTATGATCATCAAGGCTGCTTTATCAAAATCTTTTGATCATGTGAACTGGTGTTATATTAGATTATTGCTTACAAACTTAGGATTTGAAGTTCCATTTATAAATTAGATTATGAGTTTCTTATCTTATGTCTCTTTTGTGGTTCTTATTAATAGTGCGATTTCAAACTTATTTCAAGTTCAAAGAGGTGTAAGGAAGGGATTCCCCCTCTTGCCCCTCTCACCCCTTCTTTTCCTTATAGTTTTTGAGGTCTTGAGTAGGCTATTAAAAGAGGAAAAAAAGAGGGGAGATCTTCGAGGGGTATGGGTGGTTGAAAATCTAACAATTACACATTTTCTTTTTGTTGATGATTCTTTACTATTTAGTGATGGCTCTCGTCCGAATCTAGCTTCAATTAAGAAAGTTTTAAACATGTTTCAAAAAGCAACAATCATGCTAGTAAATGAGCAGAAATCAACGCTATCACAAACTGGAATATCTAGGGACGAAGAAACCTATGCACAAAACCTCTTTCCTTTCCGTCCTATAGAATTTTATGATCTTCATAAATATTTGGGCTTAAATCTAAATCCTAATGATTACGTGAATATTGATGGGAAGTGACTTGTTTCTAGGATTGAAAAAAAGAATTAACTCATGGAGTTTCATATGGCTTTCGAGAGCAGGAAGGCTTGTCCTAATTAAGTTTGTCCTTGAAGCAATACCGATATTCTGGATGTCTTTGGCTTGGATCCCTGCTAGGGTTCTTAATAATATTCACAAGCTCTACAAAAAGTTTCCGTGTGTTATCACTCAGAAAAAGTGAAACATTATTTGACATGGTCATAGAGTTCATTTGTCTCAAATTGGTATAGAAAATTTTCATTTTTTCATATTTAACCTATCCTAAGGTTGAAAACCACCTTCATTTAATCTCAATCCACCTCCATTCAATCATGTCATGTCACATCAATCATCATTTTTTGTCATATTTCATTTCCCAAGTGCTTAAGTTTGAAAAAGGACACTTTAGCTAGTTTTTCCTCTTTTCGTAGCATTTTACACTGTAAAATAACAGTTTTCGCTACGAAACTGCCTAATAGTTTCGTAGCGAAATAGTCAGAAAATGAACTAGCCACACTACGAAAAACAATTTTCTTGTCTATCTTGTCAAATCAGATGCAAGGTGTCAGTTCATGATTACAAGAGATAGGGTGGATGTCATTCGAGTCAGTTAGGGTTATTTCAAAGGTACAAGGTCATGCCTGAGGTCATCATTACTGTTTTTAGTATGCACGAGTCATGGTTAGGGCATGAGTTGTCATTGAAACCATAAAACATTACCCAATTGAGTATTTTTGTCATTATTTACTTTATCCTTGCATATTATTGAGTTTCTGGAGAGCTGCTTCACCGAGCCAAGCTGGTTGCTGGCATTTTCAAAGGTTGTAGGTGTCACTAATCAAGCGAGCCTGAGAAGATATAAAATCACCATGGCTATAAGAAAGAAGACTAATAAAGGTGGTCACTGCCTTAGATATGAGCCCATGGACATGAATTTGTTAAATGAAGACCCAACTGCCTTGGATATATTCAGAAGAACAATTTGTTTGAGTTATGCCAAAGGTGGCAGGGTTGTCATCTACAAGTTTCTAAAGAGTTTGCTATCAGTTTCAATGGAAAAAATTCAAAGGTGGGAATGCTTAACCTCACAGTAACACCAGAAACTATTGCAGCAGCAATAGGAATCCCTAGAGGAGGATAGCAATGGTTTAGAGGCATCAATTTCACCATGCATGACTGTAAAGAATTCATCAAGCCAGAGCATAGTGAAATTGATCTCACAAATGCTATCCCAAGGAGCTACATGAAGGAAAACTACTCAAAGCTGCTGCTAATCATTCAGAAGTACTTCACCTGTGAAGGGAGGTTTCACATGGTCTACTCCTATCACCTTAGGCTTCTGCTACATTTGTGGGTAAGAGGTCTCTCGATTTTCCCTTTTAATAATTTTTTTTTTAAGTAAAATGTTAGATAAAGTCCAAGTTAAAAAAGAAGGAAATGAAACTTCTCTCTTTCATCATGGTTTGATCAAGTTGTTGGTGTTAGAGGAGTTGAAGAGATTAGGTAGAGACTGGTCATATTTTTTGTTAATATGTAGTTTTGAAGTAGATTTTTTCACTCCTAAAAGAGTTCCCAAACCTAGAGATATTCCATCACCTTCAGTGGCAGAGCAGTTAGAACCAGTAAGCATGGAGACAGAGCCTTTGCAGAAGGTTGATACACCCAAAGCTACACCTGCAGAACAAAAGCCAACAGTTAGCAAACATGGCAACAAGAGAGTTAATAGGAGCCAAACAATGGCTAAGCGTAACTTAAAGGACATCTTGCATGCCATTGATATTGAAGAAACTCCCATTGTCCAACCTGAAGAAATAGATGAGGGAAGAAGGAATCTTAAGAAAGGCAAAACAACTAAAAATTTGGAGTTTGCAGGTGATGATGCTAGATTCATGTACCAAGCTAGAAAACCAATGACAAGACATGCAAGAAAGGTCTTGGAAAGCAAAAAAGAGTCTTAGAAGGCCAGTGAAACTGTTCAACCACCACCAAGCATCATAGACCTCTCCTCATCTGCAAAAGAAGAATTAGTCATGAAACAAAAGAAGGGTAAAGAGAAAATCACTGAAAAAATAGAAGTTGAAACCCCTAAGGAGAATCTGAAAGATGCAAGTGAAGAGATATCAGTCTTGAGGAAAGAGGCAAAAAATCATAGAGATGAAAGAGTACAGTTTGAACAAATGAGGAAGATTTGGGAGGATCAAGTCACAAGTGTCTCAAAGACCTTGGACAACACAAAGAAACTGATAAAGTGGACTCAGCCACTAAGAAAAGAGGTAAATCACATCAAAAAGGTAAACCTACACTTGTCATCCAAGAATAGGACATTGAAAGACCAAGTCAAAGACCTTCAAGAACAATTGGATCTGATTCATGAAGATATGGAAAAGAAAGGTTTAAAGATGACTTTGGTGGAAGAGCCAATAGCTCAATTGATCATAAATGAGGAGGAACCACCACAAGATCCATAAGTTGAGTTTGAATATACTTTAGAAGTTTCATTACATGCAGAAAATCAATTTTTTGCAGCAGGAGGTCAGTTTGTGAAGTCATTTTTGAAATGTACAATTTTTGCACTTTTACACAGTTTCATAGCATTCCCTATGCTTAAAGCTAGGAAAACGCTACGAAAAAGCCGGTAGCAGCCTTTTTGCCTCTAAAGCCACTTTTGAATTTTTCAAGGAGGGATATTGATGGTGGTGATGTGTCATGACTTGATTGACATCATGGAACAAAAAAGGAGCGAAGTTATTGGGTGCAGAAGCTACTTTTTCAATGCTACCAAAACTTGCTATGAAACTGTCATGTTTTCGTAACGAGCTATTTTTGAAGGTTTTTGAGCATCTTAATGGCAGTTTTGGATAGTTGGACTCCTCCAACATATCAAGGGAGCTTATCATAAAATACTTATGACTCAAAGGAAGTACTGTGGAGACAGGTCATCAGCCAAAGAAACTTTGAAGATAAGAGACATGCATTCCTGAAAAGTATGGTTATGCTCCATAAGTTTAGGAGGGTTTTTAATGTGTAAAGTGGTGATGAACTATGTCATGGATTTTTTGAGCATGTCATACTTATGTTGTAACTATCATGTAACTATTTCACAGATAAGGTAGAGCTATGCAATAAATATGAGTTAGAGTCCTATTAGGAGATGTTTTCTTTAAGGTGTAGCTGTCAGTTTTCTGTTAGAAGTCATGTTTTTCAGTTATGTGATGTGTCATAGGAGAATTCAATGGTATAGCCACTTAGCAGATCATCTTTGTTGTAAATAATGTATATTTAAAGAAAAAAATCGAAGTAGTCAAGGGTTGGAGATTTTTTGCACTAAAATGCTGCTTCTATGTATTTGACTTATATCAGTAATACATAGTGAATTTCTTCTTGATAGACCTGAGATTCTCATGAGGTTTTTAATGTCTTATTGATCTATATCCTTATGTTTTTACTATTTGCAGTAGATTTCATCTCTATTACTCAGAATTCATAATTTATGCTCTGAATTCCTTTAGTAATGAAATGACTGTGTTTTCCTAAGTTTTATGTGTAAATTGCCTCTGTTAAAGACCTCTATCTGCCTCATCTTCCATGTCAAGAAACTTTGCCACTGAAAATACTGATTGTTGACTCCATAAGCCCAATAGTAGCAAGCCTGCATTCTTTTCAACCTGCAAACATAAAAATCAAGTTACATTTCCCATAGAGTTAGCCATCTAGTATTATCATTATTCAATATCATAAAACCCCCTTGAGAGAGCCCTCTCAAACTGAAGAGGCTAAGCTTCAGTTAGAAGTGGTTTGAAAAAGTTACATAGAGTTGTTTGATAAGTAGTCAATCAAGTACAATTTTGTGATAACACACCGTGGATGGGTAATAAAGAAGGATTATTTTTCTCATGGGTCAAATGGGATAAGATCGCTCTTCCAAAATCTTGGGGGGTTGGGGTTCAAAGAGCCTACCTTCCTTCTTAAAGGCCCTAGATGCAAAGGTATGCTGAATATTGTTATCTATAGATAATCAGTGGACTACCGTTGTTTCCAAAAAATATATTCAACCTCTTTAGAAGTCTGGTTGTGATCCCAAAGAATAAGAGACCAAAGATGTCTATCATATGGAAAGTTGAATTTACTTCTTTCCTGGTGGTTGAATAGGGGCTAACATGGAAAGTCAGTACTGGAGAGAAATTTAAGACTGGCAGAGACTCATGGATCAGTTGTAAGGAATACTTTCACCTCCCTGCATACATGATCTAGTTTTAAAATGATAAAGGAGGGTTCACTCTCAATCATGTTGCATATCCTAACAACTCCACAATTTGGGACCAAGGTTGGGTTATGGGCTAGTCCCTCAATTCACCTCTTAATTATCAGGTTCACTTAAGAAATTTCAAGCTGGCCCTGAATACAACTTATTTCCAAATTGGGGAAGAATAGGTGGAAACCCTCTGTTAGATTCATTCTTCTTGGGGTATTTACACCCCAAAAGAATGCTACACACATATTTTCAAGAAAAAGTAACCAATATAAGAGATATGGTGGCTGAAGAAAATATGGAAGTTATAAAGCCCCCCCAAAACACGCCATTTTATGTGGTGTCTGATTAAAAATAAAATTCCTTCCTGTGATCACCTTCAACATTGCAACATGTACGGGTCATGCTGGTGTGCTTTATGCAAAAACATTGTTGAATATATTGATCATTTGTTTATCACTTGTCCTTTCTTTGAGGTTGTTTTGAAGAATGTTAAAGACAATATGGGTGATACGTTGAATTGGACTGGGGCATATATTGGGGAGGCTTGAAAGAACTGGTGGGATTAGATTGATCCTAAAAAACAAAGAAACTTACCTCGTCTAATTTGCTGGGGGATCTAGAATTCCAGAAACAGAGTCATTTTTAAGGACGAAGTCTAGGTTCCTAATTTAGTGGCAACAAATGTGGTAGTAGATTTTGATATCCTCCCTGCTGATGAAGAAACCCAGGCCCCATGCATTGTGGTGGTAGAACATGTGGAAAAATCCATCCCTTGGGATTTATTTGACTGTGTGTCTTTAGAAAATAGATCATGTGGGGGTGAGGATATCCTTTACCTCCATGAAAATCATTCATATAAACTACAAAGTGGTACAAACAATTACGCAGAGCTCCTCAACCTTAAACTTATTCTTCTCTTTTCCATTGAAAAATATGTTCTTTCCCTACAATTTTTTGGTTAGTCTATGCTTGTTGTGAACTTGTTCAATGAGGTGTAGGAATGCCATATTCATACTTTGTGCCCCATTATTGAGGAAGTATTACAACTCAAACATCATTTTAATATGATTTCTTGTCAACACATTTACAGGGAAAGGAACCATACAACTGATCAAATATCTAAAGCAGGTACTTCTTAAGATCTAGGAGTTTGGCAGATCACCGAGAAAATAAATGAACAAATACCAGTTTTCAATCACAAAGCTTTCATTGAAGACCTTTAGTAGATGGAACCTAACACAAAAACTCTTGATATCATATGTTATTTATTTATGACTAAGGCAGGAATCACTGCAGCTATATCTCTATCTCTATTTTCTTATTGTCAGCTCTATTTTTTTGTCTTATATACAATACTCTTGAATTGTTATAACTGATGTGTACGGGTTGCTTATTTGGTCTTAGACTACAATATTTCCATCAAACTCATTTTATGCATTTTTATGCTTTTTTGGGTATGCCTCTCGATATGAAAATGAGGCCTATTCTTGATCACCATCAATGGTCCATATTTTTGAGTGCTTAAAGCACAAGCAACATGTAATTATATTCTCTCTAATAAAATTAGATTTTTTTCCTCGGGAAAATATAAGCTTGAGACCCTAGGAAGGGGGTCTTACATGTTAACAAAGTTCTAAACTAAATTTTTTACTTTTAAATGGAGGGTAATAAGCCAAATGAATTTGACTTCAAACTTATTCATTTATTAGTAGAGAATAATTTATAATAAAATACTTTTAATAATACAATTATAAGAAATATATTTAATTTTTTTTAAAATTTTTATATTTTTATAAATGTTATTTTTTTCCAAAGGAAAAAATCATATATATTGAAAAATGGAATAAATACATGTTGCTAACAATCATCAAATTTTCCATTGAGAAACAAAATCATCATACTTTTAACTATCTATCCCATCTTTGTTCGATAATCATTGTTCTGCCTACATCAAGAAAAAGGATCCACTGAAAATCCTGCATGTCAAATTTGACCAAAAAAAAGGATTAAATAATAGTCTCCATAGACTCGGCCTTGACCCCTTCACTGAATTCATAAAGACAAACCAAACTAGTGGGTGGGGAGAGGGCTTCGTTTGACAAAGTGTCTACTTCATTTAATTCACAAGGAATATGACAATTTGAGATACACTCAAAAGATTCAACAACTTGTTGGATATCACTTAGAAGATGTTCTAGGATGATGTTTCTCATTTATGCTTTGTGACTTACCCAATATATAACAAATTTTGAGTCACCCATGACTTGTATCTTTAAAAAAAAAATTACACGCGAGTTCCAAAAGAAACCAAAAGGCTATGAATGTTCTTTATTATTGTTATGAAGAAGAATATGATGACGAGTAATGTCCAATGAGATCAACTTGGTTTGTCAAACCTAAGAAATTAAAGAATTACTTGAAATTCTAATAATATTGTTCAAAGAAAAAATATTATCTTTACTTGTGCCCAAGGTTCAATTCTTATGAGAAACACTTGAGTGTGTGAGTTCTCAATACACTCCACATATATATAGTATAAAAAATCATTGAGATGAACCACTACCATTATGATCATTATTTAGGCTTTATAAAGAATTATTATTTCTTCCTAAAGATGTTGGATCCACTAGTTAGGAATGGTGTATTTTTTCTAGTGATTAATGTTCAATTCTCATGACGATTTATCCGATCCATTGAATTTGACCCAAGGACACCAAACACCTATAAATAATGGTTAAACATGCAAGGCTTGCTTCATACTTCTTTCCCCTTGCCCATATAAGTGGATCAAACCCTACCCTCTTGACATCCTTAAGAGCATACAATAACCATTACAAACCATTAAAACAAATTTTTAAAAAAAGGATATATTGGATTATCATACAACTTTCAAATGTTTAGAAGATTGCTTCACCAATAACTAGGATATTTTATCGACCATGAATGCTTGTTTGATCCAAAGTTCGCATTTTGTTTGTTGGTTGACACTATCTTTAATATTACAAATAGCTCTACCCAAAGTACCTACTCTCATTATGATTTTATTCCAATAAAAAATCTATTGGATTTGTCCTATTCCCAAAGCATTTATGTATGCGTTCAAACATTGATTGCTTCTATCTCCATAAATCATAAGATTTCAAAACTTCTTTCAAAGTCCATAAAAATATTCAATTAAATTTTGAAGTTGAACCTTCCTTTTAAAGGCCTTAATTAAAATTAAAACCTATTATTCTGATCTTCTTCTTCTTAAATCTCCTTAAGTAACCTTTATTTATTTTTTAATTATTTAATAATATTGTTATTATTATCCAATTTTAAGGTCAAGGGCAAGGTACACACCAAATTGGTGTATACGACCCCTTTGTTTGTGGGACAAGGGACCCACCTCCGCACATCGATTTGACTACTAAGCCTACGAAGACATACATACTCTACCCCCTCTAGTTTTGAACTTGTGACCTCTTAAGAAGAAACATATACTCTTAACCATTAGGCCCACTCAAACTATATATATCATGTATTAACTTTATATAAATTGCAAATTCAAAAATATTCTTAAAATCAAACCTAAAATTACTCATATCCATTTAATTTCTAAAATGTTCCAAAATCATCACGTGTAATCACCAATGACAAAATGAAGGTATAAAATCCATTCCGGAGTCTAACTTGTGTGTTCAAGACAATTATATTCTATCAAGACAATTATATTCTATCGTGACTCTCCTACGAATACTTCACATTTGATGGAGAAAGATAAAGTTACATGGTTTTTAATAAGGCAGCAAATTCCCAACACTATGATAACGCTGAAGTTAAATGAACTTTAACTTATTATGCCAATGGATATTTACGAAAATCTGACGCATCTCGAGGAGGAATATTATGTCAACGCTTATCGGAAAGGAATATTACTAATAAGTACTTTTCATCTAAAGGAATATTATATACACGTGCAAACATATAACATTGTTGATGTCCAAAATTGTCATTAATAAGCTTATTATCTGAATAATTTGACACTTTTGGTTTTTTTTTTCAAAGATACTCTTCGAAATTATTATATGTATCTATATCGATGAAAATATATAATAATAAATAATTTTTAAAAATTATGATATATTAGGAGCAAGGTAGGAATTTCAAATTTATATTACCTCTTAAATTTGACGGTTTACACAATTTTAATACCCATTCTAATCATGTTAATAAAATATGTTGACAATTAAAAATTTTATTGTTGTATTTGACGAGCAAATCATTTCGTGATGAGTAATTTGCACGTCAAATTCTATCTCTGATTAGTAGGTAATGTTAAATTATTTGTATCTTTTATTTGGTTTTAAATTAACGTTGATTACGTTATAATTCAAAAGTATTTTTCTGATATCTTTGAGTTATTATATTGTTTGATGTGCTTTTTAGGGTTTTTGAAAATGTAATGGATAACTTGGTTATGGAGTATGTTATAGAGTTGTTGGTAACCATATTAGTAATTGTTTGTTTAATAGAATTACATTTAACTTATAATTCAATAATTTGTTGTCTTTGTTGATGCAAAGTTTCCATTAGCAAAACAACTTCACCATCTTTGTTTGATTCTTGAGTCTACACCTAATTAACAATAAAGGATATTATGATTTTATTCATGGTAATATGCACCTTATGACGTTTGAGCACTCATCAATCATTGCAATCTCATATTGAACAATGTGCAACATTCCTAGGATCCATTAGCTTTTCCGAACTACAACCTCAAAATTATTCAAGCTTGTCTCCCTCCACTCTTAAACTCAATAGATTATCACAATTTTTAAACCTAATAAAACTAGGAATATAGTAAGGCGCCCTCATCCAAAGTTGAAGGCACCAGCAACTACGCATTGGGGAAGAATTAGTTCGATATGCTAAGAGAAATAAGGTTGACAAGCCAAGAGAACCAATGCGCCCATCATTTTTACTCGAGAAAACCTAGCTCATAAGTAGAGTCCTCTATATGTGCGTTTGACCCCACAACCATTGCATGAATTTCAACCACTAATTCCTCTTGTTCCAATTAAGTAGTTATATCCCAGACTCTTGAATTTACCCGATTTAAATACGAGGCTTATCCAAAACTTCAAATTGCAGGCCTTCAGAGAAGAAGGGGAAATTTTGAACCATGAAAAGGAACCAAATTGTAGCAAAAAGAAAACCCGCTAGAGAATTGCAAACATAAGATCATCACATGTCCTCCCCATAGTCCCACCCACGTTTAGAATTATGAATTGGTGTGGCTAATTAATTCCCCACATTGATTACAACATGTGGAGATGGACTTCAATATATATGCAACCCAACATTCAAGCTTGATATATGTTATTGGCATGAGTATTGAGGTGCCAAATGTGTGACATGTGCATGGACTGATCATAAGACATATTGTTATATGATTGGAGGGGGTTATTAAATTAATACCCCATTTTATAATACTAAAAAAGTTCTTAATTCTATGTAACTAAGGAATTGGGAAGCTTGATATTTCAATTTTAATTCAAAGAGTATTATACTTGAGTTTGCTTGCTTCATTAGCAATGGTATGTTCTTTCCATTTATGTGCTCTAAGCATATGAAATAACTATATCCCCTCAAACCTTGCCACTTTTTTCTTGATTTGATACAATATTCTTGATAAAACATCATGGTTTGCATCAAAACTTTTATGTATAGCTTTAATGACCAGTATTGAGTCTCCGATAAAATTAATCTCTTATAGTACCTTTCATTAACAATCCTCATACCTTTAAATAAAGCAAGGGTTTCAACTTGATTATTTGTAGCTTTGTCCAATCCCATGCAAGGTAGTGTTCTTAATTTTCGTTAGGATCAATAATGATCGCCTCGACTCCCACCACCCCTGGGAGGGCTTGGATCAATAACATGTATATGAAGGTTATGATCTTTTGATGTTACAAGTTCAGATTATACATCTAAGTATATGTATGATAATATCAAGGTGTCGAAATGACTCATGTGAATGGAACCTAGTCAAGGTATTGAGTGAATTTCATAAGATTTGAACCACAATATATGATAAGGAACTCACTCCCCACCACTAGTCCTATAGTCATTGATCATTTCTTCAATTTTTTCTTAAGGAGAACATGGGGATGGGCTTATGCCATGAATATGTTCAATAGGGGCATAACTTATAAATATGCATGCAAGTCATAACCTCTTGGTACGATAAATTTAGTTTGTGGATCTTGATGCTCCCATGGTTACCTCAAGGCGTCAGAGTAGTATTTGCAAATGGAACATGGTCAAAGTATTAAGTAACGTTTGTGGGATTTGAATTTTCTATGTGACTATTGTCTTTTTGGAGATTTAAAAGCAAATTCAATTTTCATCAACAATAATTAGCCTAATTTTCCTTCATGAACAATTTACAATCATTTTCACATAATCTAGGGCTTAATATTCTATCACTAGCCTTTATTGCTTAAATCCTAAAATCCAACTATTGTATTCAATGTTTATCCTTCAAGACTAATGATGAATTTTTTCAATCAAAGGCTATGCATTAGCTCATCTATATTACCACATTTCCATTGAGGCAAACTACTTCTAACTTCCTTGTGGAGGATTGTGCATATTGGCACATGACCATTTTTTCCTTATTTTCTTTTAATTTTCAATGCATCTAAAATTTTCATTGAAAATTAATAGAGATTCTATTATTATTGTTTTGATATATTTAACGGATTTAAAAATACGAAGAAAGCACTAAATCCCTCTCTTCACTAGAATTATTTTATTTATGCCACCTTTTCATCATTTTCAGAAGAAAAATATCTAAGATGTAAATTACTTATATAGATGTTTACTCTAGATAATAATTATATCTACATTATCATGTTTTTATTTAATTTTAAATAATAATTATATCTATATTATCATTAAAAAAAAATTAAGTTAAATTTTTATTATTATCTAAACTATAAAAGTATGAGTATTTAAAATTTGCACACATATATATGACTTACTAGCTTTTGAATTTGATTTTAAAATAAAGTTATAAATATTTATCAAAACTAGAAACTTGTAAGTATTTAAAAATTGCTTAGTAAACAATTTCACCTATAAAATAACTTTTACTATTCACTAATATTTTCTATAAATAAATTTAATCTTATTCTATATGTTACTCTAAAAAAAACCTTTACCTTTAAACATAAAATCCTCACTTTTTAATGTTCAAAATAAACCAAACATATAACATGTTATACAATCATAATCTCTTCTTCTATATGTTACTCTAAAAAAAACCTTTACCTTTAAACATAAAATTCCCACTCTTTAATGCTCAAATTAAACCAATCATATAACATGTTATATATTCATTAAACCAATCATATAACATGTTATATATTCATAATCTAGTTATTGTATATAAATTGTACACTCTAAAATAATTTGATTAAATAATTTTTTACCAAAGTTCATATAAATATAATGTCAAGGATGTCAATTGGGGTTATCACGTTGTGCATAATAGTTTTTATCTCCTCTACCTAGGTTCAATTATGTGGAAGTGGCATGATGATGAGAAATATTGTTATAATGACTATATACCTATTAATATTGTTGCTTTGACCCTCACTCTCGCCCTCAATTGAAAGAGAGGACGATTTCCCTTGAAAAAAGTATAACATCAAGGATATGTTGACAATGTTATTGCTATATATTATCTATATTGATAGTGATAACTTAACCAAAATGTTACCAATAACACTTAAAGTATTTTATCTTTTTATTTTAGTTAGATATGAAATAATCTGTTTTTTTACTTAGATAAATATCCAAACATTCCATACGAGGAATATACATTTTCCAGTCCATTTCATAATAGTTCATCATGTTACCTAGGTGTGCAGGATCCCAATCATTCCTCCTAACCACAAATAAATATACAAATATTCCATACGAGGAATATACATGTTCCAATACATTACATCGTGTTACTTGGGTAGGAAGGAACCCAATCATTCATTCGTCCCAGCCTAGAATAAACCTAATTAATAATTAGATATGGAACAATCAATATTATTAATATAAATTTAATTTAATGGTATTACAATTTTATTAATATTATAAAAATTGACAAATTTTATTATATATTTCTAAATATTATATTTTATATTATATTTTGTAATTTTTTTTTGTGTGTTGCTTTGATTTATAGGGATTTGAACCTTGATTCTCATGATTTACATAATATTTCATACTATGAAATGGCATATGAAAATGGCCAATTAAACTACTCCCATGGATTTGTATTATGTAAATTTTTACAATCTTATTAAATTTAAATTGATTAAACAATTTTTTTATTAATATGATTAAGGTAGTCAAATTAATTTTTTTTAATGAAACATGTAGCATTTTGTATTAAAGAAACAGTATGGGTTTCATCATGCACATCCAAAATAACTTTTTCCCACCTCTATGAGATATTCTAGAGGTACATTTATTCCATAAACTTTATGCAAAAATAAACCTAATAACAAAATCAACTTGCAAAACATCTATAAATTCTAAGGAATTAACTTGATCCTGATGGCCCAGCTCCAAGGTTTGTCTTTGCCTATTAATAAACAACATTGTGTGCTTATTAATAACATTGTGTTCCTTCGAACCTTGCTCAATTTCTCCTCATCTCTTTTTCAATGGTTGAACTTCACTATATTCCAAGTCCTCTTGACTATTATTTGCTCCTTTACTGAGCCTTACTTCCAGTCAGGTCATTATGACGTTCAAAACTACTACCTTTGCCTTGATAATTAACTGCAACTTTTCAAATTTCTTCTGTAACTACTTGAATTTTTGGTTTATAAGTGCTAATTGTACCTCCTTTTCCTAATCTTCCAACTAGCTATGTTGCTTCATGAGTTCCAACATTGTCACCACTGCCTCCGTCAACATTTCTTCATCCACTCTTAATCCTGTTCGAGGGACTACAATTTTGATGATGCCATTAAGACCAACCTGTTTAACAATGCCCCTGAAACACTGTATGTTAAATACCAGTTCCAACTTAGCATTGGTGACTTACTCACTCTTGCTAGACCTAAACAAATACATGAGGCTTTTTGCCTAATATGATGTCACCAAGTGATGGATATTAATTCCAATATTGTCCATCACCGCAAATTCCTCGAATTCACGATGGATTTTCCCATTGAATGCAAGTCTTGGAGTCTCCTTCAAATCATTTAGTGTTCATTCCTCGCTTCTCTCCATGGATCCCTGGTCGTCCACCAACTGTCACACCTTTTGGTTTCATGTGTTGTCTTTAGGTAGGTGTCATTAAATCTTGAGCGCTACATAACACTTTGTGCTTCAAGTCTTTCACACCATTCCATTCTACCTTTTTAGAGGCGAAGGATTAGATCCCATTGACATAAATATGCTTGGTTTTTGATAATCCTGTTAATTTTACGGTGACTCGATTCACCATTTTGACAACCAAATTGCTTTTGACAACCAAATTGCTCGCTATTTCAACAATAATATTTTTTTTTTACAAATCATGGTAAAGGGACATATAATATTGGTGAATGTTCTATTTCTATCACCCGTTTTTCTCATGTGGATTTGTTGTTTGCTAGCATGTATGCTTTGAGTTCAAATGTCTATATATATGGTACAGTTCAGTCTCTTCAAAATGTCTTATTTGTATAGATATCTTTTGGAATATGGTGGTTGGCTGTATTTCTACTTTATTAACTTGTTTTATGGCAAGTATTGAGTCTCCAAAAACCATTCATTGTGGAAGTCTTTTGGAAATTACTAGTTCTATCCCTTTCCAAAGAGCCAAGTATTCAACTTGGTTGTTTGTTGAAATACCCAGTACACAAGCGAATTGTATCTGTATTTGAT
Source organism: Pinus albicaulis (assembly GCA_034641835.2). NCBI lineage: Eukaryota > Viridiplantae > Streptophyta > Pinopsida > Pinales > Pinaceae > Pinus > Pinus albicaulis. Next base: position 486,055,286 of record CM076582.1, read on the forward strand.
CAGCAAGATGAAAGTTTATCCCTCCATCTTCTGCGAACCTAGTAAAGTAATTAGATTATTAATGTGATTAAAATAATTATATTTTAAGGGTTTTCGTTTTATAAAATGATTATAATTTGTGATTTGTAAAATGATTAGAATTCAAAATTTTGTCTAATCCAGAGAAGTCACCATGAAAAATGTAGAAAATATATCCACGTGATTCAAACTGATCTTGTAATGTACTAAAACAAGATACTAAATCCTTCTACAATTTGCGGAAGCAAAACACGATCGCATAATCACATAACAAGTAAGAGAAATAAATTATCAATCACACAACACAAGATGTATCTGGGGAAAGAAAATGCTCAAAACCCCGCTATATGTATATTTCATAAAGTCAAGATCATGAAAAAATAAAATGCTATTTCCCTTCCTCAGAAATCTCTGCACTCTGCTGGCTGTCTCACTCAGATCCTACTTGAATATGGCTTGCGATCTAAGAAAAAATGGTCTAGTATTTAACCTTTTGCTTGCCTCTACATGGATTTCCTTGTTTACGCATTCTTGGGCTAATTGAGCCTTCATTAATTAGGAGAATACCAATTAATGATTGCACAATACCTTAAAGCCTTCCCGATGACCTCATGCATGACCTGTATAATTTTCTAATTATACAACCGATAGTTATCTTCCCTTTAACCTCAATCTCAACTAGGTCTTCCTTAGAACTGACATGCAACAACTATTTATAGTGAATTATCAGTTAACTGATTGATCACTACTTGTGAATTAAATCATATTTAATTCACTGGACCTCTCACTAGCTCATCTCTCAGTTATAACTAGTTAAACTAATTTTAACTCAATTTCTTGAGTTAACTAATTATAACTCGCAAATAACTCAACCAGGGCTTCTAAAAAGTAGGAGATACCCTACATGCCTCTTCTATGACCTCTAACTCAAATTTCCTAAGATAAATAAGTCTTGTTGACTCAATTAACTAATACAAGTTGTCATGAGATGAAATTATAATTTCTCTTCCATTTTAATTAAGGGAAAATTAAATTAGAAGCCCCTATGGTACCATTTCTCGGTGCCATTTTAGATGCCATTTCCACTATTTATTGTTTCCAATTTCAACACCCCCTCTCAAAAATAAAGGAATACAATCTATCCTGATCCGATACCTTTGGAATGCTTTGCATGCAACACTTCTCTAGTGTTGTTTTCTCCTGCAACTCCTGAAACTGAAAAGCCTAAAAAAAAACTGAATCAGTATGATGCATTTGTCATCAGAGTTTTTTATTGCTATCATTATTGCATTGTCTATTGAAAAATATGTGCTACTGCTGACTCTGTATCTGTGCCAACTGCACTGCTCCCAACTCTGATGTGCCCTCCAGTATCTTACATCTGTCACTCTGATTTCTGTCTTTCTGACATATGTCAACATCGATCCTATCAATCCTTCACGCTATTGTGTATTATGGGCTCCCAATATCCAGTTCTGATTCATGAGATAAACCATCTCAATGGATCCTACCCAAATTTATTCTCTTGGGATTATGTATTCACATCGCCCCACCTCTCACTTGGAGGTATGGCTGCATGTGCTCCCTTTGCCCATCTGGCTCGAAAATTCCCCCTCCTGGAGGTCTCTTCTTAAGTGAATGCCTCCACTTGGTCTCCTCTCTAGTTATCTAATTGTGGTTACTCCACAACCTTTTGAGACTGCTTCTGAGGCTGCAAGTTGAGATGTAATTTAGGTTCCCTCTCAACCACCAAGTCACTAACCTCTGCTTTTCTCCTCAAATATTTTCATGCAACTTCAACCTTGAGAGCATACAGGTTCTTGACTTGCACACCGATTTGTTTCACCCTTCCCATGGCGATGTGTTGGAACACCTTTCCTTTTCTAAATATCACATCATAACCATGTTCTTCGAATACCGCTACAATAACAAGATTGTTATTTAACCCTGGAACAAACAAAACATCTGTGAGCCTGAGAGGGGAGCCATAATCCCTCTGAAAGGTAACTGTATGCCAGTCGCTATACCTCCCGTCATCTCTAAACTCTATGTTCTGGTCGAGGTCCTTTTACTCCAAGTCACTGAAGAGATCTCTATTCCCTGTCATATGGAATGAGGTAATGCTGTCAAGATACCACATGCATCCCGTTACAGTTATGGCCATGCATGCAATGAGAGTAAAATCAAGCTTGAACTGTGAAGCTAGTGCTTCACTTGATGCTGCAACTGTAGGCTCCTTCTTGCTTGCCTTCAATGGAAATTTCGAGGCATAATGCCCATGCTCATCACAGTGAAAACACTTGAACTTGGACAAGTCTCTCTTGCCCTCTTCACCTTGTGATTTATTTCCCTTGGATTTCTTGCTTTTTCTGACCAACACAAAATATTATTCTTTGTCTGTGTCGTAGGTCTTGTCTTTAGTGCTTCGCCTCAACTCTTCTATTACCAAGTTGGACCACAAACACTCCCAGTTTGGTAGCTTCTCCCTCCCATTCACAGAGTCCTGGTAACTATGCCGACTCTGGGGAAGGCCTAGAAGAGCTAGGCTCACCAAATCATACTGGGCTACAGTCACACCAACACTTCCAAGCTCAGATTCTCAACATTGATTGAACTTTGTCAAGTATTTTGGTATCGTATCACCCTCTTCCATCTTGATCTTTAAAGAGCTTGTCTTTCAGTGCCAGCTTCATGTGGTCGCTGCTATTCTCAAATAGATCTATCAAGGACTTCCACATAGCATATGGAGCCACCTTCCCATGGAGACTCGAGACAATATGATCTCAAAATCCCTCTAACAAGATCCTTCTCGCCTTTTCTACATTCTTCTTCCATGCATCAAGAATTTGAGCATTTGCTGCCGTGGGCTGTCGAACATTAGTATCTATGAAAGCTTTCAATCCGTTTTCCTCGAGCACTTCCTCCATTTTGTCCTTGCCTGATATATAATTTGAATTTCCCTCAAGATAATATTTGAGTCTTAAGCCCATCAAAGACATCTTGATCTACTGCTGGATCTTGAAGAATAAATCTGCAAATTCAAATCTGTTTAAGAAAAAATCCATTCTTCTTTTCTATTGTGATTCTTGGCGCTCTGATACCATGTATAAAATCTATCCACAAGATTCAAACTGATCTTGTAATGTACTAAAACAAGACACTAAATCCATCTACAATTTGTAGAAACAAAACACGATCACACAATCACATAACGAGTAAGAGAAAGAAATTACCAATCACACAATACAAGATGTATCTAGGGAAAAAAAATGCTCAAAACCACACTATATATATATTTCATAAAGTCAATATCATGAAACAATACAATGTTATTTCCCTTTCTAAGAAACCTATGCACTCTGCTGACTTTCTGACTCTATTCCTGCTCAAATCTGGCTTGCAATCTAAGCAAAATTGGTCCAGTATTTAACCTTTTCGTTGCCTCTACCTGGCCTGCATTGCTTATGCATTCTTGTGCTAATTGAGCCCCTAATAATTAGGAAAATACCAATTAATTATTGCGCAATAACTTTAAGCCTTCCCGATGACCTCATTGATGACCTCAACAATTTTCTAATTATAAACCGATAGTTATCTTCCCGTTAACCTCAATCTTGACTTGGCCTTCCATAGAAATGACATGCAACAACTATTTATAGCGAATTATCAGTTAACTGATTGATCACTACTTGTGACTTAAATCAGATTTAATTAACTAGACATCTCACTAGCTCATCTCTCAGTTAGAAATAATTAAACTGATTTTAACTCAATTTCTTGAGTGTAATATTCCAAATTTTTATGGAATATTAAATTTTGCCATTTTCACATAGGAGATGAATAAGATGGATAGGAGACCCATTCAATTCACGAGTAGGGAATAAAAATCCTCTTAGTGTGAAAGAGGATCACTTATAGAGCTGGATTTCACACCCCATGTGTGAAAAGAGACTTTTTGTAGGAGGACTAGGTCAAGTTTGACCAAGTCAAATAGCGCAGTGATAAGAGGTGGAAGGCATCTTGAGGGACAGCGCAGTGAAAGAGGAGGGAAGGTTCCTTGAAGGGGAAGCTATCATGAGTGGGACCCATGGAGAGGGGGCCCACATTTTTTAAAAGGAGGGCAAGGCAACCATTGTGATTCATATTGAGTATTATTCATCTTTGGTCTCTTAGACCTGTTGCAGCTTCTTGCTGTTCAACAGAGTTGCAATGCTGCTTAGCACGAGGGAGTCCTGTTTAGGATTTCCTCTCTTTCTTGAAGGATTTCACTCCATTCCCCATATTCAGGCATTGAGGTCAAGCATCAACCTCTTCATCAGTGCAGTTTCAGCTGGACATTGTGCAGTGTTGTTGGGGAGGTTTTCTACAACACCATCCTTGGCTAGTTTTACAGAGGAGGGAGATTCTATTCCCTTGTGAGATAAATAAAGGAGGTTTATGAGCATATTCCACCATCTTTGGCACCAGGAAAACCACTTACCATCATTAGCAGCGCAGTCCCTTCCTTAGACAACATTATTCTTGGAGAGCATTTGTTGTGAGGGATTAGCAGATAGTTTGGAGGGTGAGATATTACGTGAAAGGATCAGCCTTTCATTCTAGAGATCCATTGGAGAAGATATTGTTAGTGATTGCAACATCTTTAGTCTTCCCCACTTATTTCCAGTTCTTGAGTTGCTGCTGCTACCCAACAACTCCGACATTTTGCAGTTTTGCTTATTTTAGCCAATCCTTCTAGGATTGACTTGAGGTAGTGATTGGGAGCTTAGATCTTCTCTCCCGATGATTGTATGAACCATATATTTGCATATCTATGTATTGACATGTGTTTTAGCAGTTGTTCCATATAAAACTGTGCAGTTATAGTCTAGGGCTTTATTCATGTAGCAGTGTTCTTCATATTTTCATGTACATTTCTCTTGAGGCTTGTAGTGCCTTGCTTGAGTGACTATTTCCTCATGGATTTGTATATCTTATACTGCTGTGATATGAGATGATGGCTATTTGATTCTCCCGGCATTTTGTGTGTTAATGCATCTCTGTTGTTTCCATCTATTTATTTGTATATTGCTGTTGCTCCATATTGGAATATCTTCAGATATTCCCAATAGTGTAGCTTTTCCCTCATTTGGGATATTACAGTGGTATCAGAGCATGATCTCTGGCACAGCCTGTGAGATCAAGCTATCAAAAGTATAAAGATGAGAAGCAGAGATCAAGATGATGGATAAGATGAGCTTGCTCTCATACATTTTTAGGGCAAAGAAGAGCCTCCCCAAGGAGGAGAAGCGAAGAGAAGAAGAGGAAGGTCCATGCACATCCTATTCTTATGAAGGCAAGGAGGATATGCATGGTGGAGACTTGGATAATCAGATCTTAATTAAGTACCTGGGTGAATATAAATCTCACTCTAGAGCATTCAGGGGAACTACAACGTTGCCACAGTTTATTCAGTAGAAGGAGGAGAGAAGGCCCTACAGTAGAAAGGAAATCAGAGGAAATAGGTTTCTATTGTCTACATTTGATGGGGATACTTCTGCAAGAGCTTGGGTGAGGAAGCTGGAGGCATTTTTTCTGCTACATCCAGTGGTAGAGAAAGAAGCAGTGGAGATTGCAGTGCTGCACATGGAGGAAGAAGCCTATGTATGGTGGTTCAAACCCTTAGTCCATTCAAGGGTGAGTTCTTTTGTAGAATTTTCTCAAAGGTTAATCAAAACCTTTGATGGAGAGAGAACAAAGGAGGAAAGGATCACACCACCATGGGAGGAGGATTGCACCAATGCTACTGTAGATTTAGAGGAGTAGCCTTCTATATCTATAGAGGAGGCAACCATTGCATCGGAAGGAAAAGCCATTGTAGCCACACAAGAACATCCCAGGATCCATCAAGGTATGGTTAAAACCCCACTTTTTATTTCAGAAGAAAATTTAAAAGAATGTGGGAATTCATCTTTAAAGGTCCAAGAATCAACACACTTTGCTATTTTAGAGAATCTTGTTTGCACTGCGATGTGCAAGGAGGAAGTAAACCACCATCCTCATGCTTCTTTGATTAGTTACATTCAGCCATTGAGGTTAGAATGTGAACAATTGGAGGATAAAACACACCATGACACTCCCATGAAAAACAATGAAACAAATTTTGAACCGGAGATTGAAACAACTGCTACACCATTGGAGGAATTAGTAGCGCTATTAAACATGGGTGGAGAGGAGATATTACCTCCATCACATTTGGGTCTTCACGGATCCAACATAGTCATGGGTGAGAGATCTTCTCTAGAAGGTCTCCAAGGAGTTACATTTCAAACTTCCATGAAATGAAAATGGGAAGATATGGCTTGGGAGAATGGTGATCTTCATGAGAGGGAAACCAATGGAGAGAAGAGGAGAATACATCCACAAGGACTTGAGTGGGTGTGGATGAGGAGCAAGAGGCTGATTAGCCACTTGCAAATATATGATATCGGGCAGCAGGAGGCTTGGCTGCGTTGGCTCCTCTTGAAGGAGTTTGGCCATCACTTGGTGTATCCTCTTTTCAGGAGGATGGGAATGGAGAAGAGGTGGCAGGATGTTTACATCATTGAGCAGTAGGGAGTAGGGACACATGGTGTTGACATGGTACATATATCAGTCATGATACCTTCATCACATGAGTTACATGATGTGAGCATGAGGAGGCAACAAGCACTTGGGTTGCTTGAGCTATCTTGGAGAGAGCACAGGCAGATTTGCTCTCATATGATGTATGGTGTTTCCGGAGTAGAGGAGGGCACTCTCATAGTGCAGAGGGACCACTCTTTGTTTTGGAATAATTAGGAGGCATTTCCATCTTGGAAGGTGCTTCATATCTGTAGCAGTATCATCGGAGGAGTCCTTGACAAGGAGCATGTCAAGGGACAAATATTGGCATGGGCAAGAGCCTTTTTGCATGAGCTCACAACGCTGTCACTTGGGAGCAGGGCCACACACATGGAACCACCTATCATCTTACTTCCAGCCTATGGGAAGAGCCTTGTGTTTACATTTGCTGATTTGCATACTCTTATCATTATGCTGCAGTGCATGGCTCCTCAAAGGGGCAGATTTTTCATGTTGCTCCATGAGCAAAGTTGGGCCAAACCATATGATGGGGACAACCACCTTACACCTGACCTTGGGAAAATGTTTTTCCACTCCACACATGTTCAGCTAATTCATATGATTAGCATTGTATTTCAAAACATTTTGCCTTGTACAATTCTGAAACAACAGTTTTCAAAACTGCGTTGCATCCACTTGGGAGACTATTGGTACCTCCAAGCACTACATGAAACCATCACTGGTCCCCATATTTTGTTGCTGATCATGATCTCCCTTGTGGATGTTTCTAGTATGTTGATGGGAGGCATGATTTTGAGTGAGACACAAGGGATGAATGTGTCATTGAGGGGAGGTGATTCCCATAGTTTATGTATTGCATGTTCTAATGGGAACATGAGGGGAGACATGGCCACCACAGCCACCTATTTGCCTTCTTTTGAGGTGGGCCATGAGCTTGATGATGATATCCATCCATTTTATGTATATGGGCATGTGTTTGATCTTGTATTGTTGGTTCACTCATCTATTCACTATTCAATAGTAGAGGTAATATTCTTTGTACAATGCTTGCCATGTTATTGTTTGCAGTTGCAGTGGATGAGATTGCATTGTAACCCAATGAGACATTGTTTGTACCTTGCTACACATTGTATAACCTATAACAAACATGTCATTGGGATATTCTATGATGATCATGTCCTATTCATCATGGATGAAGTGTCTTGGGCCAACTTGTTCTCCATGGATGGAGGAAAGGTCCTTGGAGGATTGCTCTTCATTTTGCCACTTGAGGGCAATAATTTTGCAGCCCATGATCAGTGCACACTCCACACTAATCATAAGTGGAGAGGAGTACAACATGGGGAAAGCTATGAAGCTTTCCATATTCAGATTTTCAGCCCACCTTCATTTCCGAAGCTCAAGGTGGAGGAAGATCTCTATGAGTTGCCATGTTGGGAGGCAGCTTATGTTGTATGGATGATTTCTTGGGGATGGGAGATTCATATGGGGATGATGAGTCCCATTTTATATCAGGTCTCATGCCCTGAGGGGACCCGTAGATAGCCCATTATTCCTCCATGGATATTTTTTTCTATATGATAGTTGTTTTGGGGATGTTCACCAAAAGCTAGATTGCCTATGTTGGAGGGACAACTTGGACACTTGATTGATGATATGGCATCCTTTTCTTAGAGGATTTCATCATGCATGGATGCTACAGGGAGAGTAAGGGGAAATAAATCAGTCTATCCTTGCACTTGCTTGAGTACAAGCAATCTTTGAGAGGGGAGGACTATAATATTCCAAATTTTTATGGAATATTAAATTTTGCCATTTTCACATAGGAGATGAATAAGATGGATAGGAGACCCATTCAATTCATGAGTAGGGAATAAAAATCCTCTTAGTGTGAAAGAGGATCACTTATAGAGCTGGATTTCACACCCCATGTGTGAAAAGAGACTTTTTGTAGGAGGACTAGGTCAAGTTTGACTAAGTCAAACAATGCAGTGATAAGAGGTGGAAGGCATCTTGTGGGACAATGGAGTGAAAGAGGAGGGAAGTTTCCTTGAAGGGGAAGCTATCATGAGTGGGACCCATGGAGAGGGGGCTCACATTGTTTAAAAGGAGGGCAAGGCAACCATTGTGATTCATATTGAGTATTATTCATCTTTGGTCTCTTAGACTTGTTGCAGCTTCTTGTTGTTCAGCAGAGTTGCAACGCTGCTTAGCACGAGGGAGTCCTGTTTAGGATTTCCTCTCCTTCTTGAAGGATTGAACTCCATTCCCAATATTCAAGCATTGAGGTCAAGCATCAACCTCTTCATTAGCATAGTTTCAGCTGGAGATTGTGCAGTGTTGCTGGGTGTTGCTGGGGAGGTTTTCTACAACACCATCCTTGGCTAGTTTTCCAGAGGAGGGAAATTCCATTCCCTTTGGAGATCAGTAAAGGAGGTTTATGAGAATATTCCACCATATTTGGCACCAGGACAACCACTTACCATCATTAGCAGCGCAGTCCCTTCCTTAGACAACGTTATTCTTGGAGAGCATTTTCTGTGAGGGATAAGCAGATAGTTTGGAGGGTGAGATCTTAGGTGAAAGGATCAGCCTTTCATTCTAGAGATCCATTGGAGAATATCTTGTCAGTGATTGTAGCATCTTCAATCTTCCCCACTTATTTCCAGTTCTTGAGTTGCTGCTGCTACCCAGCAACTCCAGAATTTTGCAGTTTTGCTTATTTTAGCCAATCCTTCTAGGATTGAATTGAGGTAGTGATTGGGAGCTTAGATATTCTCTCCCGATGATTGTATGAACCATATATTTGCATATCTATGTATTGACATGTGTTTCAGCAGTTGTTCCATATAAAACTACTCAGTTATAGCCTAGGGCTTTATTCACGTAGCAGTGTTCTTCATATTTTCATGTACATTTCTCTTGAGGCTTGTAGTGCCTTGCTTGATTGACTATTTCCTCATGGATTTGTATATCTTATGCTGCTGTGATATGATATGATGGCTATTTGACTCTCCCAGAATTTGATGTGTTAATGCATCTCTGCTTTTTCCATCAATGTATTTGTATATTGTTGTTGCTCCATATTGGAATATCTTAATATATTCCCAATAGTGTAGATTTTCCCTCGTTTGGGATATTACATTGAGTTAACTAACTACAACTCACAAATAACTCAACCATGGATCCTAAAAAGTAGGAGACACCCTACATGATTTTTCTTTGTCCTCTAACTCGAATTTCCTAATCTAATTGAGTCTTCCTGACTTAGTTAACTAATAAAAATTGTCATGAGATGAAATTACAATTTCTCTTCCAATTTAATTAAGGGAAAATTAAATCAGAAGCCCCATATGGTACCATTTCTAGGTGCCATTACTGGATTCCATTTTCACTATTTCTTGTTGCCAGTTTTAATGCTCCCTCTCAAAAATAAAGGAATTCAATCTATCCCGATCCGGTACATTTGGATTTTTCTGCATGCAACACTTATCTAGTGTTATTTGTGTTGAGCCCTAAAAATGTCCTTTCCTTTCATCAAATTTCACTTCATTCCATTTGTCCTTTATTAGCTATAGGCTTAAAAGATCAATAGGAATGATTAAAATCACTTTAAGAATGCATGCAATGAATGATTTATTATACTTTTGTGGTTTTTTTGTCATAGTGATTTTTGAGCAGACTTAGCTACAGAATGCAGTCATTCTGTAGCTAGTCACATATTCTGTAGCCATCTTTATGTTTACACAGGTTACAGGTGTCATTTGAGGGAAAGATGCATATGGTTAAATTCCAGAACTCTCCTACATCATTCCTTGTCCTCCACGAAGGCTGAGCAAAAATCTGAAAGTGGTTATGCACGTGGACAAGCCAAAACCAAGAAGCAGACTTCTACAAGGATAAGGACTCTGCAGGTGTCTTCAGCAAAATACGAGTCCTCAACAGGAGTTCTAGTTTGATTTTGATTATAAAAGACACCTATGCCGATTTATACTCAATGACAGTTATGTATTTGCTTATAAAAATAACTCGGTGAACCGAGAAACAGTTAGTTGATGTTTTGTTGTTAGTTCTCAAAGACTGTGATACTCTGTTTCTGAGCATTTTTCCTTTAATGAAAGAAGTATAACTTTGATGCATGATCTGAATCAACTTTAAGGAGTTAAGGATTTGTGTGCTAATTTGATGGTAGAGGGCCCCTACTGTCTGAAAGGCTTTGTGCATATTTTCTAGATAAGTGACCTTTAACTCTGTTTTGTTCTTAACTTAGGTAGTTTTTTGAGTTTATCCTCTTGCATTATACTTATGTCATTTACTTACATCGAATATTATAGTCAATCTTGTTCTCATGAGCTATTCCAATATATCACTAATGCGTGAATGAGATATAGCTGTAGTACTCTTGAGTTAATTGCATTTTAGTTCAGTTTTGTTCATTGCATTTTAGTTCTATTAGTTAATTTCATTTCAGTCCTGTTAATTAGACTTAAAAGACCCTCATTAGTTTATAAGCTGCTCTTGTTCTTAACTTCTTCTAACACATCATTATCATATGAACAAGAATTAGTTATATCATTTTGAGCTCTTTACTGTTCTGCAATTTCTCATAATTTTACAAACAACCTTTTTCCCAAGTTGTTCCAAGATATCTCTAACCTTTGAACGAGGCTTAATAGTAACATTTTGAGTTGCAGAATGAATTAATTCTAGTGTCATAAGTTATTTTAGCATAGGGTTCCTTAATGTGTTGCAGATAATCTTTTCTAAAAAATGTTCCAACAAATTTCTAACAATGGATAAGATTTTCTCTGTGATATTTTAAGTTGTTGTTTACTAAAGAGAACCTCATTACATCAAACTAATCCTTTTCTCAGTTTGTTCCAACATACCTCTAAATGAATTGGACTAAGTTTAATGTTATGAGTTATTTTTCTTATTAGCTTTACAATCTGTGGATTAGCATTTTCTGTTCTTAAGTGCCATTCATAGTTTAGAGTAGATTTTATTCCGTTTAGTGTGATCAGTAACTTCTCTTTGCTAGCAATTCAGTTCTTTTCCCCTTAGTATAAAAACACAAAACCAAAAACACTAGAAAAACACTAAGCACAACGAAGTAGGAAGAAGATACCTAGGCACATATGGTGCACTTCACTTCAACAGTTTACTAGCCCTGGTTGATAATTTATGACATCAATTTAGGAACACTAAGTTGAGTAGACAGTTTGTCCCTGCAACTCCTGAAACTAAAAATCCTTAAAAAAAAATGAATCAGTATGATGCATTTGTCATCAGAGTTTCTGACTGCTACTGGTTACAACACTGTTTACTGAAAACTCTGTGTTGCTGCTGACTCTGCATCTGTGCCACATGCATTGCTGCCAACTCTGATTTTCGCTCCAGTATCTAACATCTGTCACTTTGATTTCTGTCTTTCTGAATTCCAACTGCATCAATCCTATTGATCCTTCCTACTACTGTGTACTGTGGGCTCCTCGTAGCTAGGTATGATCCATGAGACAAGCCATCTCAATGGATCCTGCCCAAATTTATTCTCTTGGGATTATGGCTTCACATCGCCCCACCTCTCCCCTGGAGGTATGGCTCCATATTCTCCCTCTTTCTATCTGGCTCGAAATTTCCCCCTCCTTGAGGTCTTTACTTCAGTGTATTCCTCCACTCGGTCTCCTCTCTTCCTCTTCAATTATGGCTGCTCCAAAACCTCCCGCATTGCTTCTGAGGCTATAAGTTGAGAGGTAATTTAAGATTCCACTACACGGAAAAGACCCTCTAGCGGATGTTTTTGAGGAACCCCTTATAAAAATACCCCATACATTCGTTTCTAGCAGAAGTTCCTAGAGGAGGTTGGCGGGCAGAGGTTTTTGCAGATGTATTTCATCCGGTGCTCTTATCACCGTAAAATGCATCGGTGCGTTAAACATGAGAAAGCACTGGTGCGGTTAAAAAATTGGCACACCAGACACTGTGTGCTTCGTACACACCCGCTCGGTGCATTGTATTTCCGTAGAGCACTAGTACTTCACATAACTTGCGCACCAGTGCCTCATAAAAAACGCGCGAAAACTGAAACTGTCCAAGTCGCCCTTAAACACACTGGGTCGCCAATGCACTGGGCCACCCTGAAATCCCTGTGCACCGGCACAGGGTTAAATAAATAAAAAATTATGGCCAAAAAACTGCACAAAACATAAGCACACCGGGAACCGTGCGCTCCTGACACACCCGCCCGGTGCGTCATATTCCTATACAACACCGGTCCTTACATCTCTACCGCACCGGTGCTTCTAAAAACGTGCGCGAAAACAAATACTGCCTGGTGTGGAATAAATCAACCACATCGGGGTGCCCGTAAACCTGGTGCACTGGCAGATGGTTAAATAAAAAAATTACGGCCAAAAAACCGCACAAAACATTGGCACACCGGAAACCGTGCACTCCGTACACACCGCACCGGTGCGTTTAATTATGGAATAGCACCGGTCTGTGTCAACTCGTCAGCCCCAGTGCCTCATAAAAATCGCACGAAACAGAAATCACCTAATGTAGAATGACGAAAAAAAACTAGGATCTCCATAAACGTCACACACCGGAAAAGGGTAAATAAAAAAAAATTGCGGCCAAAAAGCTGCACAAATCATTAGCTCACCAGACACCCTTCTCAGTGCATCATATTACTGTAGAGCACTGGTTCATGATAGATACGCCTCCCCGGTGCTTCATAAAAGCGCGCGAAAAAAGAAACGGCTCGGGGTGGCATACAGTAAACGCATCGGTACACCAGTAAAAACCCTGCGCACTGGAACAGGGTTAAATAAAAAAAAAATCTGGTGAAAAAACTGCATTTTTCACTTTTGTTAGTGCTACAGAGCTCTCAAGCACTGGTGCAAGTTATCCTTGTTTGAGCCGCCTTGACATCCGTGCTCCCATTGCACTTACTGCACACACTGCTGCTGTGCATTGCCACCAATCTCCAGCTTGAATTTTATAAAACAGTGGACAAATTTTCTTTTGCAAATTCTACAACCAATATGCCTCCTCGATGGGTAAATGTACAAGTATTTTTATTTTTTTTCCATAATTAAACCTTTTAGTGGATTATAATTTCAAAAAAACTTAAAATTAACCATTAAAAAAAAAAAATTGTTGCACGGTGCGCTAGAGCCGTTCGACTCACACCGGCTTGCGGTGCTGCCTGTAAATTTATAGGCCACACAACAACCAGTGCTAATGGTATTCGCACCAGTTCCAGAGTGGTACCGCTAGGCACACTGTGTTATTTTAATTTTTTTTTAAAAATGAGGTGCGGTTGTTTACCAGGCCACACCATTGACAATGTGGTATCGCCGCAGCATGGTGCGTTGACGGACATATCCACCCCAGGGCGTGTAATGTGGTCAGCGCATTGCATACTGCAATTTGACATTGTCAACAGTTTGGCCTGGTAAACTGGTGCTAAGGGTATCCACACCGGTTTCGGGGCAGTACCAAAGGCGCACCGTGTTATGTAAAATTTCCTTATAAAGAGCGGTGCGGTCGCTTACCTGGACGCACCGTTGACCCAGTTGAATAGTGGTGATGCGGTGCGTTGACCGATATAACTGCCCCGGGGCGGATATTTTTGTCAGCGCATGGCTTACCGTATTTGGCCTGCGTCAACGGTGCGACCTTTTACAATACCACACCGAAGACTATGTATAGTGGCAGGATGGCGGTGCGCTGAGTTAGATATATGCCACAGAGCGTATAGTGTAGTCAGCGCATCGCTCTCCTGACACCGCACGTAGTGAATGATGTGCTAAAATTCTTTTCTGGAGCACCACCCCCGGTGCGCTGAATATCATTAGGGGCACCGTATCTGGTGCGCTCTGTTGAAAGACGCACCAAGACCGGTTCGTGACTCTGTTTTTGGTGCACCGACTGTTGTTTTATTTATTTTTCAAAAAATATTTATATACGTATATTTCTAAAAACATGTGTCATTTAATAAAAAAATTGTGTTTAATATTTCAATCACTTAGAGACGTGAAAGGAGAGAAGAGGGGCAACCACAACAACAACAGGCGGAACAATATAACATGGTTCGCCTATGGGAGGCAAGAGAGAGGGAGAGAGATGCGTACCCTCACCCTATTACAACAACGACGCAGGGGCTCCTAAGGGAGGTAGGCCTCCTCAAGTTCTATGAGGAGGCTACTTCTCTAAAGTCCCATAGTTTGTTTTTGAGACATCTTATCCGAAGGTGGAATGCCTAACGACAGGCTTTTCGGGTTGGTATTAACCAGTGGTACATGCCCACTGAGGAGGATGTATATATTATTATAGGGCTATGGACGAGAGGGGTGAATTTTCCCTCGTTCCTCGAGGTTCCAGTTGGCTTTGTGGCAGGGAGTCAGTTAATTTACTCCCAAAGATACATTGGAGCACATTTAGTATCTCCTGCAGATTTTCAGGTCACTGGAGGGCAGTTACGTATTGGTGCGTTTGGTCGTGAGGAGGTCCAGTGTCTCTCACTTATCATTTCGACCATTTCGCACAACATCAGTGACGGGCAACACGTTAGTTGCTCGATTTTATATTATGTTGATTCTTTACTATAACAGCCACGACTTGTCAGGTGGTCTGCCATTTTTTTGCAGTAGTTCTGTACAACATTAGATAGATGTCGTGCTCATGCACAAGGGAGGGTCAACTTCCCTTTTGCTTCATAGATTTTTTGTTTATTTTTTGAGAGGTTTCCAGAGATGAGACCTAGTTTTCTTCGACAACCTCATAGGCTAGTTACTAAGGCACATATGCACATGTGGGGGCAGATGATGCCCAAGAGGGAGAAGAGTCTTTTTCCAGTGAGGATATCAGATGATGCACTGGAGTTGCTAGCTAGTGTTGATGAGAATCCCTTCATTATTGTCCCCTGTCCTTATGCAGGGTTGGATTGGCAAAGGTGTGCCAACATCCTCTTCACATCTGATGAACCGCCAGATGATAGAGGTAATATTATTGTTTTATTTAATTTTATTCTAACATGTTCTTTAACTTGTTTTTATTAAATTGTGTAATGAAATTGTCTAATTATTATTGTGTACTTGTATATATTTTGCAGACATTGAATCTTTTGATGGCGAGGAGATGCCGCCACCACCACCTGATCCAGGTGTGGATCCTGATGATCACGATGAGGGCATGCCAGATGCCGAGGATGATCATCAGGAGGCCGGTGCAGATCAGAGACCTGCTCCTGCTGGTGCACCAGTGCGCGGTTGACTTGGTGATGCTAGATATAGGATGGAGTTGGCCGACCAACTCACTGCATTTATTTTTGAGGCAAGCATCAGGCCTGCTCATTATAGAGACATAGAGGCCGATGATAGGCTATTATGGATTTGGAGAGGCATGCCGCGTGACATGTACATCCTGATGCGGCATGTTGTAGGAGTTACGGCAACTTTTACGCAGCTGACGAGGACTGTTGCACGTTACGATCGAGCCATAGCATGTGATGGATAGTCTGCAAGGCGTAATGTACCATCATCTAACAGGAGTCATGATCATGGAGATGAGGCTGGACCATTGGCCACTAGTACTGATATTGATGTTGTACTACCACCAGTTGATCCATGACATTTATATTACAGTTGTATATTTTTAACATTATTCAGTTATATATATATATATATATATATGGTCCATGTATTTTATGTTCATGTTGCATTTGTACTTAATTTACATGTTGGTGATCATCATGATGTGTATGTTGTTAGGTCATGTTAGATATGTTCATTTAATGTGCAGCTTGCAGATAGATGTGTATGTGATAGCATGAGTTATTTTGACATGAGATGTATATTTGATGTTTGTGTTGTGATGACGTTAATATATAATGTTAATTGTGTTTTGTTAGATGATCATGATCACGATAATGCAGTTAGCGATTTTGCAGAATGTGTGTTTTTAGTCAAATTTGATGTTTGTACGATGGTTTTTTGTAATTTTGTAATTTGTAAAATTGTAACTGTATATATGTAAAATTATAAAATCGTAATTGTAATTTTAATTGTATGTGAAATTGTAAAATTGTAATTGTAATTGTAATTGTAATTATAATTGTAATTATATGTAAAATATTTGTAAAATTTTAATTGTATTAAATGTAAAATGAATTTATTAAAATTTTTAAATTTGTAAATTTGAAATTTTAAATAATTGTAAAATAATAAATCTAGAATAATATCATTTATTGTAAAATAATAAATCTAGAATAATATGATTTATGTATTTTAGAATTATCATTATTTTATTATGATCTTAGATACAAAAAAAAGAATTAATTTATACAATACTCCATTGTTTTTTAGATCAACATAATTAATGCAAATTATTAAGTGAATTATTGATTTTAACATTAACACAATGCAAATTACCAATTAATTCAAAATACATATTATATTAATATTTCGAAAAACCCATCTTAAAAAGTATAAATATTGATGAAATGACACATGTACCATATCACTCTCGGTTCTCATGATCACCCTCATTATCTTCTAGCTCACATGGCATGATAACACTATTGTTCTCAAAAATATGTTTTGATCTAGGGTCATGTGTCAATACGAACCACCAATCCCTATCCAACACATCTGGGTAAAAAAACACCTAGTTGCAGTGTTTAGGGAAAACATAGGGGTCCTTAGCTTCATCCCACATCTTTCTTGAGTTGATACATATCAGCCTACTATCGCGATCTTCCTTTACATTATTCCGATCAAAGGTGTCCCACCACTTGCACCTAAAAATAACACATTGGAAAGAAGAAAAATCCACTTCAATGATCTCTTGTATCTTTCCTACGTAACCTAACGTCCCTCGTACTAGGTTTTGATCATGGTGGCTAGATCGACTAGATTGATCGAACTCGACTTCCACTCCACAGTCTTGTGTGATGTTTCTAGCATCAGCATTTTCTGTGAGAAAATGGTGTCCATATGCCCACATAGATGGGAACAAATGCACCTATTATAAAAAATTTAAAAAAATCATAGTGTCATGTGTCTTATAAATAATAATCCAACAGTTAAAATATGAAATGTAGATGTCTTAATATAAGTTTCAAATTTACATATAAATTAAAAATATTATTACCGAGTTGCTGCACCCAATCCCTACGTTTAGCACATCCTCTTCAGCACGCGGGTAACGACTGGTAGCACCGTATTTCTCTCTGACTTGGTCAGCAACCCAACTTTTGGGGCATATTTTTGGCATATTTTCTTTTAAATGATCAGGATAAGGCACACTTCTACCATTCAGCTATCTTAATTCTTTCCTGTCACTATACCATTTCATCATGTTTTGTTCGTACAATGCGATCCACCGTTGTGTCGCTTCAGAATTGTAAAGAATGGATCTTCAATTTCTGCATTCGCTGATGAAATCAAACCAACATTATATAGTAATTAGAGATCAAAATATACATTATATCGAAGTTCAACATGAATATTAATTACTTTTTGTAAATTTGAAAAATTATGAGTCGCTTACTCTTTATCAAGAGATTTTTTCCACTCGTTTGGAGCAACTCTCCTTCTCTTTTGTCTTCATCCATTTCATCGTCCCAAATCACCGCACCTGGTTTGTTGTCGATCTACTTGATGTACTCACTGGGATAATATAAAGACTCATACGATATGTACCCCTCTGCCATAGATCCCTCGGGTTTTTCCTTTTGTCGAATAAAACCTTTCAATTTCTACATGTACCTCTCTAAGAAGAGCATCAAATGACAAGAAACAACCCCAACTAATTCAACCTCATCTACCAGGTGGATTAGAAGATGAACCTGTAAGTCCATGAAACTCGTTGGCAGTTCCTTCTCAAACATACAAACAATCTCAACTACATCTTGATGCCACTGTGGAATTCTAGCCACATGAATCTCTTTTGACGTGATCCAACGTACAAATGCAGATAATTTAGATATGGTACGTCCTAGGTCTTGAGGGAATTCATGTTTCACACACCAACGCACGAACAAAGGATAATGACAGTGAAAAGTTATAAACACGTGAAATAATATACAAAATTAGTTATGTTTTATGAATATAACAAATAATAAAATCATGCTTTTCACATTATACATACTCTTAGAAGATTCAAATGGTCATGCAATTTCAACCTCGACAAATGGTTATCCACGGTGAAGCATCGTCGTAGTGAAGACCCATATGAAGTTGGCACCCTCACATACATTATAAATTCCTTTGCCAAAGATATATCATCTTTTTTTTTTAAATCCATGGGACATCACATTCTTTGAAAAACCATGAATTAGAGGGACTAGTGCCTACCCCTGATCCCGTACTCTCTAATCATCTTGGCCAATGTTTCTTTTTAGTTTTTGAAGTAATAAGATCTTTCCTAACAACTAATGTGTCACTTTTTTTCAATGATATGTGCCTCCATAAAGAATATGAAACATTTTTAAATATATGCATGGGATCTAATAAGTGGGCAATCTTAAGATGCTCCCAAAATGGGAGGTCATAAAAGATAGATTTCCTTTTCATCCCAATGGGAAATTTCTCAACATAGGTGTCGAAGAAATCTGGATCATCGAACATAGGCTCCCCATTTGAATCGAACATTTCTATGAACTCCTTCTTCTTCTCTCTCTCATATGCTCTAAGCCATTCAACTGGTGTCATTATTGGAGGCCTTTGGGTTCTCTCTCGTTTACCATTGAAAGCGGATGCTGCTCTTCTGTAAGGGTGTTTTTCTGGTAGGAATACCCTGGAGCAATCATACACTGGCTTTCGTAGTCCTTGGACCATCTATCTTTCAGAGAAGGTCCACAACATTTACATCCAAAATACCCTTTTGTTACAAGACCTGCGAGATTATATTTGTATACATTAATTAATATGCATGGCACGTTAAATAATATCATGAAGATTAGAACAAATATCACAACGAATTAAATAACTAATATGTGAAAGAATATTGTTACATATATAAATAAATGAATAAATTAAACATGTAATTTACTAGAGAAAACTCCTAAGCCTGGATAATCATGTGTCGTGTAAGCACATATGCCATACAATGTAAAACTCCTCTCTGCTGTGATGGGTCTTGATACGTCGTATACATTTATCCCATCCCATAATTCCTTCAATTCATCTACCAGTGGTTGTAAGTAGACATCCATATTCTTCACTTGTCTTCTACCAGGGACTATGAGAGCCAACATAATAAGTTCATTCTTCACGGACAACCATGGGTGGATATTGTTATTGATCAGCCAAACAAAATAGTTGGTGTTCTGGAGGGAATATGGGTTGACGCCATCCATGGCTATGTTGAGTCGTAGATTTCATACTTCATCCTTGAATTTTTTGGGCCATGTATCCTCTATATGCTTCATGGCTATTGAATCAATTGGGATTCACATAACTCCCAGCTCACTTCTGTGTGAGGCATGCCATCCCTGCAACATAGCTAATTCTTTGCAAAGAAAGAGCCTTTGAATCCTTGGGATTATATGCATGTGCCTCAATATCTTAAAAGGAGGACCAGTATGTGATTTACCCTTCTTTTTTGATTTATCATACCTGTCATGTCCACATTTCAGACACATCTCTTTGTCTGCATATTATCCTCTATATAGAATACAATCATTTGGACATGCATGATATGATATGTACTCAACACCCAACATTTTCAACAATTCCTTTGCCTCTTCGCAACTACCGGGCAAGACATTATCACTCGAAAGAACCTTATCTTTGAATAACCTGTAGTTGGTGATCATGGAAAAATATATTAATAAATGTACATTAATGTCGATATAATTATTAACGTTCATAAAATTTACCATTTGTAATGTTCATTGCAGTGTACTGACTATATTTCAAATTTATATAAGGGGAGTACTTTATGGTAACTTACCTCAAAAGTTTCGAGAAACATGCATTCGACAAGCCAAAATTTCCTTTCAAGTTGTACAGTAACATCGTTGTCCCCAATTGGGTAGACTTTGACTGACCTCCAGGTCCAAAGAGAAGGGTGGTGGAAGCAAATTTAAGGCTTTCGAAAAAGGTGTCAGTAATATGAGCATCATCCCCTAGCTGATCATCATTTTGGAATGCATCTAACAACATTGTCCCCATGGTAGTTGTATCCCTTAAGTAATCATCCATAGCAACCTCTATTTGATTGCCTCCATTGACAGCTTGTGAAGAACTACTATTGCTGTAGTCATTCCTAATTGGTGAATGTGGACGTAGCGGGAATTGAATCGGTGGTTGAGTCAACCATTCTTGGTATCATTCCTCTCCGATTTTTTCTCTTAATTCAATTTTCTCTCAATTTGACATTGTCTTGGGGTGCAACGGAAGATGGTAGGTAGGTTTTTCATCATCACTAGAATCCTAATAATTAAAAAAAAAAATTGAACATGATTAGTACAAAATATATGATATCAATTAGTAACCACGTTGACAATATTGCATGATTATATGTTGGTTTGACGTTGAAATAATTACATATTAATCAATATATATACCAAACAATTATAATTATAATTACCATCATTGTCCCGGGATTGTGGCTAGAAGATGCAATATTGCTACAATTGGCAGGGTGAAGCGGCTGTCCATTTTCATCTACTAAATGCACCTTTTGGTATGCAGCTCCTGATAAGAACTTCCAACATTTTGGAGCAGTTTGAATATTTTGTGCATCTAAACTCGATGCTGAATCTGCATGAACCTGCAAATTTGTATACATTATAAATTTAATTAAGTTGTGCATGATTGACTGCATGGATAAAAAACATAAATTTAATTAGATAGTGAAAAAATAAAACAAATCTGAAGTAAATATTACGTCTCCAGATGGATAGAGAGAACTCCGCGATGGACTTTGAGAAATATTATGGAACGAGATGGATTTTGAAGAATTGTCCATTCCATATAATATATGATATTTTCTTCCTACATTTGAGAAAAACAACAATAAATTTTGGTGCACAAACCTAAATGTAATTTTGGTGTGTAATGTACATATAACCGCACCAGTGTGTTTTTGGTATTATGCACTAGTGTTGTCTTATCACCCGACGCCCCGGTGCGTTTCTATTAAAGGACGCACCGATAAACAAATAACCATAAATAAAAAAAACGCAAACCTATTTTCTTTTAGTGAAAAAAAGCGATAAATTGAAAAATGGGCGGAAAAATATTTTCGAAAATCTAATTTCATAAAACATTTCTTTAAATACTAAACACTTTCATTATTTCACTATTTTTGCAAAAAATTTCAGCCACAGATTTGCAGGATACATACCTAGAGTAAACAGAGCATGAGAGCACTGTGAAGCAGGGAAATACGTTCGAACAAAAGTATTCAGACAATTAGAATTCCAAACCTCTAGTGATTCAAACCTTGTACCATAGAATTTCAAACGATGTGAGTAAAGTTTATTGTTTTTTGTACTTTTTTTTCTGCAGTTTTTTTATGCAGTAAAAGAAAAAATCAAATTCTATTGTTTTTTTTTTAACTTTTTCTGTAGTTTTTTTATAAAGTAAAATAACAAAATCAAAGTTTATTGTTTTTTTACTTTTTTCTGTAGCTTTTTTTTTATCTTTTTTGCAGTTTTTAGAAACAAAATAAAAAAATAAATCCATATTTAGAAACAAAACCCTAGATTCTTTTTGTTTCTGAATTAGAGCTTTTCAATTTAAATTTGTAGGGTTTGTATAGTCATAAGACATCCAACCCACGAGACGACTTGCATATTCAGATCCAATCCATGTTGGCCCTAGCGTCAATCCAAAAAAAAAAAATATTTTTTTTCGTTGGTGTGCCTTGTGTAACATAGCGCCCCGGTGCACTATGTTATACCAGCACATCGTGAAATTACGGTGATAAAAAATAAAAAAAGAAATATGTTTTTATCAGTGCGCCATATGTAACATACGGCACTAGTGCCCTATTTCATTATGGTGCACCGAAAACATGTTGTTTTACCAAAAAACCATTTTAGAAACAAACCCTATTTTTTTTTTTGTTTTTTTTGTTTTTTTGTTTCTGCCCTTTCTTCTCCCTCTTTCTGTGATTTCAAAATTAGGGCTTTTCAATTTATATTTATAGGGTTTGCATTGCTAAATATAAGCCTAAGACATCCAACCCACGTGAGGACCTGCATAGTCAGATTCCAATCCATATCGACCCTTGCGTAAATTAAAAAAAAAAGTTTTTTTGTCGGTGCGCCTTGTGTACCTGAGCGCACCGATGTGCTCTATTATCCCAGTGCACCGTGCAAGAACTGATCAAAAAATGATGCCAGTGTGCCATTTTTAAAATATGCATCTGGTGTGCTATTTCATTATGGCGCACTGTGAATGTTCTGTTTCGAAAAAAAAAATAAAAAAAAAAATAAAAATAAAATAAATAAAAATAAAAATAAAAATAAAAATAAATTTCTTCTCCCTCTTTCTGTGATTTCAGAATTAGGGCATTTCAATTTAGATTTATAGGGTTTGTGTTGCTAAATATAGACCTAAGACATCCAACCGACAGTACAATCAACATAGTCAGATCCTAATTGATGTGGGCCCTTGCATGAATTTAAAAAAAACATATTTTTTTTATCGGTGCACCTTACGTATAATAGCGTACTTGTGCTCTGTATTGTCCAAGCGCACCTCATAAGTAATGTGATAAAAAATTAATAAATATTTTTTTTTTATCAGTGCCCCATATGTAAAATATGGCACCGGTTTATGCTACAAAAATTAACACTCTCAATTTTTATTATTTTATCATGGTTAATCGGTGCGGTGATTGACACGTAACACACCAGTGCTACTTGTTGACATAGAGCACTGTACGGTCTATTATACTATTTGTGCGATGCATTTGGAAGATAGCCATTAACCGGTGTCGGTGCGTACACCATGAATGGCGCTTCGGTGTCTTGAGATTTCTTTTTATTTGAAAAGTTGACAATTTATTTATAAATATATTAATGAATAATATGGTACCTGTTTGATATTGATAAATAAATGACTAACAAGAGATCAAGTAACAAAAATACTGATAACACATCAAGAAAAACAAAAAAAGGCAATTTCTTTGTAAATTTTTTACAAAAAATATTAATTTTGAACTATATGTAAGTTTAACTAATATGTATTGTTTACTGTGTATCATGTAGAGCCACAAAATGACGAAGCTTGATAATATTATTTTTGATCTAGGACCAGAGATTTGCAGGATACATACCTGGAGCAAACAAAGCACGAAAGCACTGTGGAGCAGGGAAATACGTTCGAACAGAAGTATTCTGACAATCAGAATTCCAAACCTCTGGTGATTCAAACCTTGTACCATAGCATTTCAAATGATGTGAGTAAAGTTTATTGTTTTTTTTATGCAGTAAAAGAGAAAATAAAATTCTAAAGTTTTTTTAACTTTTTCATTAGTTTTTTAATGAAGTAAAATAAAAAATTCGAAGTTTTTTGTTTTTTAAACTTTTTTTGTAGTTTTTTTTTTCCCTTTTCTGCAGTTTTTAAAAACAAAATAAAAAAAGAAAACTATTTTTAGAAACAAAACCCTGGATTCTTTTTGTTTCTGAATTAGGGCTTTTCAATATAAATTTGCAGGGTTTTTATAGTCATAAGACATCCAACCCACAGGACGACTTGCATAGTCGGATCCCAATCCATGTTGGCCCTTGCGTCAATCCAAAAAAAAAATATTTTTTTCGTCAGTGCGCCCTGCGTAACATAGCACCTCGATGCGCTCTGTTATACCAACGCACCGCGAAAGTACGGTGATAAAAAATAAAAAAACAAAATATGTTTTTATCAATGCGCCATATGTAACATATGACACCGGTGCCCTATTTCATTATGGCGCACCACAAACGTGTTGTTTTACCAAAAAACCATTTTAGAAACAAACCCTATTTTTTTTTTTCCCTTCTTTTTGTGATTTCAGAATTAGGGATTTTCAATTTATATTTATAGGGTTTGTATTGCTAAATATAAGCCTAAGACATCCAACCCACAGGAGGACCTGCATAGTCGGATCCCAATCCATGTCGGCCCTTGCATAAATTTAAAAAAAAAATTATTTTTTGTCGGTGCGCCCTGTGTACCTGAGTGCACCGGTGCGCTTTATTATCCCAGCGCACCGCGCAAGTACTGATCAAAAAATGATGTCAGTGCGCCATTTGTAAAATATGTAGCCGGTTCGCTATTTCATTATGGCACACCGCGAACGTTCTGTTTCAAAAAAAAAAAAACTTTCAGAAAAATACAAACCTTACATTCTTTTTGTTTCCGACCTTTCTTCTCCCTCTTTCTGTGATTTCAGAATTAGGGCTTTTCAATTTAGATTTATAGGGTTTATATTGCTAAATATAGACTTAAGACATCCAACTGACAGGACGATTAGCATAGTTGGATCCCAATCCATGTGGGCCCTTGCATGAATTAAAAAAAAAAACAGATTTTTTTTTATTTTATCGGTGCGCCTTGCGTATAATAGCACACTGGTGCTCTATATTGTCCAAGCACACCACATAAGTAATGTGATAACAAATTAATAAACATTTTTTTTTATCGGTGCCCCATATGTAAAATATAGCACCAGTTTATGCTACAAAAATTAACACTCGACAATTTTTATTATTTTATCATGGTTAACCGGTGCGGTGATTGACACGTAACGCACCGGTGCTACTTGTTGAAATAGAGCACCGTACGGTCTATTATACTGTTTGTGCGGTGCATTTGGAAGACAGCCATGCACCGACGTCGGTGCGTACACCATGAATGGTGCACCAGTGTCTTGAGATTTTTTTATTTTATTTGAAAAGTCGACAATTTATTTATAAATATATTAATGAATGATATGGTACAGGTTTGAGATTGATAAATAAATGACTGACAAGAGATCAAGTAACAAAAATACTGATAACACATCAAGAAAAGAAAAAGGCAATTTATTTGTAAATTTTTTACAAAAAATATTATTTTTGAACTATATTTAAGTTTAACTAATATGTATTGTTTACTGTGTATCATGCAGAGCCACAAAATGACGAAGCTCGATTAGATTATTTCTGATCTAGGAACAGAAGAGTGTAAAAGCTTGATGGAAAAATTGCAAAAGGATGAATTAGATGAATGAAAAAATAATATCGATCCAATATGAGTTTCTTTTTTTAGTTTTCATTAATAATATAATTAAAATTATTAGATAACATGTGTGAAACAGTCTATTAATTCACATATGTTTAATGTTCTATAGGGAATAACAACTCAGAAAAGGAATGTTGTTCTAAGAAAAGAAAAAAATAGAACATGCAAATGAAATTGAATTTCTCCTTAGCTCATCTGGAGTGGTGCTAGAGGTTAACGAAAGGGGGAAAAACTTTTACAAAAGTTTGAGGGATCTAGTGGAACGAATGTATAGACGTTCTTTCCAATTACAATAAAAAAACTAATCCAATGATTCCAAGAACCAAATTTTATCTAAACTACAGGAAGAGTTTCCAGAGAATTGGTCAATGAGACATGTCAGACTTTTAGTAGCAAAAACATACAACAACAAAAAAGAATGAATGAAAAAGTAATATTCCTTTAGATGTTTGTCTAGAATTATTTATGAATATCACTTTTGTTATACTTACTTTTCATATATCAATATAAAAATTAAATAGTTTATTGTCATGTTAATTTTTCAGGAAGATTATGAAAATCTCAAAAGATGAACGAACTGATATCAGAAATATGTCAGTAGGAATGTCCAAAAAGGTGTACAAGGAGGTGGTCAAAGAAATAGAGAAAATTGCATCACAGTAGGAGCCATCTCAACAACAACGTGCTTCAAATGTAATATGTATTCATTGAAGTTTTCAATCATTAGGTACAATAAATAAACAATTTAGCATTAAATATTAATTTTCAAGTATTTTCTTGCAGAAAAGAAAAGAAAATGGAACCCATTCAACACATAAAATAGGATGACAAGCAAGAAAAGGATTGAAGTTTGTGAGTAATTGTTACTTCCTTATAACAACTTAACTAGATTTCATTTTGTATTTTTTAAGTTGTTTTACAAAAATCATCATTGAATATCTTCAAACAGGTGCTAACATAAAAAGAAGAACCATTAGAGGAATTGATTGAAATTGGGTTAAATATGGGTCGTGAGTATATGTTGGAATATCAGAACTTAATTGTGGAATTTGTATGCATCTATCGATCTTGTTTTACTTAGCTCCATCTATAATTAATAGAAAAAATAAATCTTTTATATTAATTATATGATTTGTTATGGGGTATAAAACTTGCAGGAAACAAAGTATGGCACTGCGCCAACAAATCAAATCTTGAAAGATGGCATGTTGCATGGTTTTGAAAGAATGTATATAGTTTATGAGTCAAATTTTGCATTGGTACATTATTTCTTTTCGTTTTACATTGATGTATATTATTTAATATTGAAATTTTCATTATTATCACCAATGTATATACACTCATTGTACTTTATTTTTATGTTTGTAGATGGAAGGTGAAGAAGAAGAAAACAATCAACACCGTGAACAAAACATTCCTGAAAATAACCCAAGTCATGGAAGTAGCTTTAGCAGTGACAACAGTTCAAGCGAAGAATGATGATCACTATGTTTGGATATCAAAGCAAGACGTTGTATTTTTTGAAAAATGTCTATGAAATCAGAATTTTTTTTTTAATGTAATGTACATAGTGTCCCAATTGAAAGATAAAGGGATACTAATAATTGTCCCATTTTGTATGACAAAGAATGTCTTATTCACACACACACACACACACACACACATATATATATAATAAAAAATGTTTTAATTTATTCTATTGCGTTCTCTATTGTCGCTATTGCGTTCTCCATTGTCGTTCTCAAATGCACTAATAAAATTTAATTCATATGAATATTGTTATAAGATATATATATGTGTCGACTTTTGATGAATAATGAATTTTAAAAAACCACAATAATTATGATATGATATAACAATTTAATCCAAACATCACATTCAAATGCATTAATAAAAATTTAATTAATATGATTATTGTTATAAGATGTGTCGACTTTTGATGAATAATGAATTTAAAACAATCATAACAATTACACTGTCACAGGTCAATGTTTCTAAAAAATACAAAATGAAAACCAGTGCATGTATACTTATACCGGTGCGCTTGTATGGCCTATGGGCACCGCACAAATACCAAAATCGGTTAAAAATATCGAGGCGTTTGTGCGGTACGACGCTCTGGTGCGTTTATGTCTATATATGCACTGGTGCCCTTTTATGACCTATTAGCACCGCACGAATACAGATACCAATTATAAATCTCGGTGCATTTGTGTGATACTATGCACCAGGGCTTTTTTGTGTATATATGCACTGATGTATTTAGATGACCTATGGGCACTGCATGAATATCGATACCAATAATAAATCTCGGTGCATTTGTGTGATACTACGCATCGGGGCGTTTAAGAGTCTATATGCACCGGTGTATTTGTATGGCATATTTGCACCACACGAATACCGATACCAATTATAAAGATCAGTGCATTTGTGTGAAAGGGCACACCGGTGCGTTTCTATAAGTCTACGCACTGGCGCATTGATACGACCTATGGGCACTTCTCAAATCCCACGACCAATTATAACGGCCACGACCAATTATAACGGCCCCGTGCGTTGTATCACCAACACTATGCCTGGTGCTGTTTTATACCTTAACGACCCAATGCATTCTTCTTCGACAACCCCAGGGCGCCGTCCACAGGTACACACCGGTGCGTTAAAGCCTAATTAGTGCACTGAGGAAAAAAACATCCGTAATAACCTCCGACCGCCCATTTTTTTTAGTTGTGTTGAAATTATGTTAAAATCTTCGCCAAAACCTCCGTAACCATAAACAGATGTGGTAGCATATGTTTTTTTGACAATTTTAGCCAATTTTATAACACTAAAAACCTCCTTTATAACCTCCGCTAGAGGGTCTTTTCCTTGTAGTGTTCCTCTCAACCACCAAGTCACTAACCTCTGCTCTACTTCTCAAAGTTTTGCATGCATCTTCTACCTTGAGATCATACAGGTTCTTGACTCGTACACCAAAATGTTTAACTTGTCCCATGGTGATGTGTATAAGGAACACCTTTCCTTTTCTAAATATCACATCATAACCATGGTCTTCCAATACCACTACAGAAGCAAAATTCTGCTTTAGTCTTGGAACATGAAAAAAAACTGTCAGTTTGAGAGGGGAGCCAGACTCCCTCTGAAAGGTAATTGTACCTATGTTGGTCGCGCTATACCTTTCGTCATATCCAAACTCTATGTTATACTGGAGGTCCTTCTCCTCCAAGTCACTAAAGAGATCTCTATTCCTCGTCCTATAGAAGGAGAAACCAATGTCAAGATACCACATGCATCCCATTATAGTGCTGGCCATGCATGCAATGTGAGTAAAATCAAGCTCGAACTGTGAAGCTAGCGCTTCACTTGTTACTGCAATTGCAGGTTCCTTCTTGCTTGCCTTCTGTGGAATTTCGAGGCATAGTGCCCATTATCGTGACAGTAAAAAAACTTGACCTTGGACAAGTATATATTGCAATCTTCACCTTGGGATTGATTTCCTTCTCCGACCTATGCAAAATATTCTTCTTTGTTTGTGCTAGAGGTCCCATCTCTGGTACTCTACCTTATCTCTTCTATTACCAAGTAGGACCATAAATTCTCCCCGTCTGGTAACTTGTCCTTCCCATTCACAGAGTCTTGGTAACTATGCCAACTCTTGGGAAGGCATAGAAGAATTAGGCTCACCAAATCATCATGGGATATTTTCACACCAACACTTCCAAGCTCATAATGACAATGAGTGAACTTCGTCAAGTATTTTGGTATCATCTCACCCTCCTCCATCTTGATATTTCTGAGCTTCTCTTTTAGTGCCAACTTCTTGTGGTCACTGCTATTCTGAAATAGATCTATCAAGGCCTTCCACATAGCATATGGAGTCACCTTCCAATGGATACTCGAGACAATATGATGTCGAGCTCCCTCTAACAAGATCCTTCTCTAATTTGCTACATTCTTCTTCCACACATCAAGAAGTTGAGCATTTGCTACTGCGGGCTTCGGGACATTAGTATCTATGAAAGCCTTCAGTCTGTTTTCATCGAGCATTACCTCCATCCTGTGATTCACTGCATTATAATTTGAATTTCCCTCAAGAGCATATTCTAGTATGAAGCCATTGAAAGACATCTTGATCAATTGCTATATCCAAAATAATATATTTGCAAATTCAAACCTGTTCAAGACAAACTCTACTATTCTCTTCTATTGTGATTCCTGGAGCTCTGAAACCATGTATAAAATCTATCCATGGGATTCAAACTGATCCTGTAATGTACTAAAATAAGATACTGAATCCTTTTACAATTTGTGGAAACAAAACATGATCACACAATCACATAACAAGAGAAAACAATTATCAATCACACAACACAAGATGTGTCTGGGGAAATAAATTGCTCAAAACCTTGCTATATGTATATTGCATGAAGTCATGATCATGAAAAAATATAATGCCATTTCCCTTCCTAAGAAACCTCTGCACTCTGCTGACTGTTTGACTCTGATCCTGCACGAATCTGACTTGCGATCTAAGAAAAAATGGTCCAGTATTTAACCTTTTTCTTGCCTCTGCCTGAACTTCCCTGCTTACGCTTTCTTGGTATAATTTAGCCCCTATTATTTATGAAAATACCAATTAATTATTGCGCAATACCTTCAAGCCTTCTTGATGACCTCATGCATGACCTGTACAATTTTCTAATTATACAACCGATAGTTATCTTCCCTTTAACCTCAATCTTAACTAGGCCTTCCTTAGAAATGACATGCAACAACTATTTATAGTGAATTAATAGTTAACTAATTGATCACTACTTGTGAATTAAATCATATTTAATTCACTAGACCTCTCACTAACTCATATCTCAGTCAGAACTAGTTAAACAGATTCTAACTCAATTTCTCGAGTTAACTAATTACAACTCACAAATAACTCAAATAGGGCTCCTCAAAAGTAGGAGACATCCTAAATGCCTCTTCTTTGGCCTCTAACTTGAATTTACTAAGATAAATAAGTCTTCCTGATTCAGTTAACTAATACAAGTTTTCATAAGATGAAATTACAATTTCTCTTCCAATTTAATTAAGGGAAAATTAAATTAGAAGCCTCCTATGGTACCATTTATGGGTGCCATTTTCTAGGTGCCATTTTCACTCTTTCTTTTTTCCAATTTCAACAAAAAATATGTGAAACAAAGATTATTAAAATATACTGAGTGTTATATACACTGAAAACATCCTTAATCTCTTACAAATGCTTACATGTAGCTATTGTAGGCAGACTAACAACACCATTAGTTCTATACCTATATAGAAACAATAACTACCAAATCAAAATTATATAGTAAAGAACTGCAAGCTCCTTTTTTTCGAGTTCTCCTCGCTACAAAGACCAGGGAAATGGAGATTTTGTAATTTCAAATGCACTAGTTATATGAAATATCACTTATAAGATTTTAATTGTTCTAGATAATGCCAATACTGATCTATAAATTTTGTTTGTAAGGCAGTTTCATGCAGGTAATAAACAATTACTGATTTTTCACTCAACCTGCTATCGATTTTTCATTAAGTTTTAATTATTTTGAATTGTGATATTATTTACTATTAAAATTAAAATATACAAGAATTGGATGTGGTTTATAATATAGGTCAATTTGGATTATAATTTTAATGCTATTACAAATTTATTATTCTATTAATGGTGCTGGAAATTTTTCAACTAAGGGGGTCTCTTTGATGTGAAGTAATAATTAGACCTCACACTATTTGGAGTAGGAGCCCCATTTGAAGTATCAAACTGACCACCATAACTTAAAGGTTTTCCTCAACTGCAATGAATAACATAAGAGAGTATGCACATAACCTTTGAAATCAACAAGTAATTTGACACTGTGAAACACCAATTGCAATGTGTAAAAGGAGATTTTCACGAGAGGAAAGTAAGAGTAAGTCTCTGGAAGTAAAGTAATAGTACTATCTAAGAGGGTCACTTGAGAGAAATGAAAAATTCATTATTTATTAAAGAAATAGTTCACATAGACACAATGAACATTAAAGAAAATACAACACATTCAACAATATAAGTACCAAAGCCAATGAAGTAGTTTAATTTCCTTAGTATATATGAAAAAAACATATACCACAAACATCTAAATAATAGTCTTACAATATTCATGATACATGCATGAAAATGTGTTGGCTCAGCGAGCTTCTGATTATTAGGTGAAATATCCAAGTAAACATTTACAATGGCGAGCCACTAGATCTAAAAGTGGAACATTAAGTCACTTCATTCTTCTTCAAAGAATGATCTTCTCTCCTATGCTAAGATAGAGAAGCCAACACTAGATCTCCAAAGGCTAAGCCTCCAAAAGCCATTTTCTTGAGTTATGAGGATGTATGTATAACAAGAAGAATGACCTTTCATATCTCCATGAATTTTGAGCTTCCCTCATGAATCTTAGACTTATAATGTGACCTTTGGAATTCTATATGACTTTTGGACTTTTCCTAAAGACTGTTTTGTCCATATATGACTATGTGACTTTTCATATTCCACATATGACCTTGGAATTACACAAATTAAATTTTGTCCTTTCCTTTTGATAATTACATCATTACATCGACAAATGATGTGGCAAGACACATGGACACACATGACTTTGTATTGGCACTGGTACAAGTCACAACTTGACAATAATGACACAAACTCCATGATGAAGTGGAAATGCCAAGTTGTTCCTCTTGCTGCTTTGTCTTTAATCTATGTGAGATGTCTGTTTAGTACTTCATCTTCATGAAATATCTACTTTATTCTTCATCTTCACCCTCTAGGAAGCTTAAAACAAGGAGTCTTCACTGTGATCTTGATCTTCCAACTTATGTCATAATTTGGTGTCCCATCATCCTCTCTCTTGATAACCTCTTCATGGTTTCGGCTTCAAGAGTGTCTTTTAGCATAGTTTCCTTCTCCTTTTATCCGAGCATATCCCTTTAATGTCAAGATGTAGTACCTGCAACTAAAAATTACACATGACAAGATGACATCAGTCAAGAAAAATCCTATCCTAGCTTGCTTCATGAAAATCACTGGGTACTGGACTAGGAGGAAGGCTTAGGGATTTCGCAGTGCATAGTTCCAGAGGGAAGGAGTATGGCACTGAATCTTGATACTGCGCAATGGGCAGTTCTAGAGGCTTAGGAAAGAAGACTACACAATTGAGGAGCTTAGTGAGGCAGGATTGCCCATTGAGATTGCACATTGCATAGTTTATGAGAGAGAGAGGCTAGGGGATTGCACAGTTGGGAAACTCAGGAAGGTAGGGACACACTTTTTGCCTTCCACTGCATAATGTGCAGAAGGAGACTAGATGGAGGGCGAAACTGTTCATTTGTGGATGTCAAGAGGAAATCCTTAAGCACTATGAATTTGCAATGCATAGTCCTCAGAGGAAAAAAATATGCATTCCACAGTTCTAGGAGGTAATGGATCTACTTGAGGCTTGCTATTATGTAATGTGCAGTTCAAGGAGGCTAAGCGAGGTCAAGTTGACTGGGCATGGGATCTTCCAGAATTTGGCTAAGTGTGGGATCAGTGAAGAAAATATGAAACCAAGGTAAGTCTTGAACATGATCACACACTCAAAATGATGGATAACAAAAAATAGAACACCCAACACCCAGAAATATCATGATCCCCTTACTCCGACAATGAAACAATCTCGTCCAAGTGCAACACTTAAGGTACACTTTGTGACAACAATGACGACACTTATACAACAATGCTCAAGACTTTGGGAATATGTATAATGAATGTATTTATGATGAATAAGACCCATTAGTGCAGGAGAACGTATCAAAACTACCCTTTAAGAATGTACAATTGACTTCCTTCGACTAGGTGTGACACTTAATACACAATTTGCAACGATAATGACGACACTATTATGAAAATG
This sequence comes from Pinus albicaulis, assembly GCA_034641835.2. Taxonomy (NCBI): domain Eukaryota; kingdom Viridiplantae; phylum Streptophyta; class Pinopsida; order Pinales; family Pinaceae; genus Pinus; species Pinus albicaulis. The sequence goes on from CM076582.1 coordinate 486,089,091, forward strand.
CATGAAACTTTGGGAATGGATCTAATACATGTCTATATGATAAATATGACACACTGAAACCAAAATTTCCCCTTGAAATTAACCATAACCATTTCTTTTATGACGCACGACACCTCCCATGCCAAAATATGAGATTTATGAAAGTAAGATAAAAGTGAAAACAACGCCTTCAAAGGTTTAAACAAAAGGAAAGTGACATATGCGAGTGCAAATATAACATGATTTTTTTTTTTTAAAGTGAAATCAAGAAAAAAAATAATCAAATTTGAGAGCGAAACTTGCAAAAACAAAGGTCCAGTAGAGTGACAACTGAGGAAACTCACCAAAATAGAAGTGCAATTGCAATCCAAGTGAGGGAGACCATCAATGGAGAGTGCACACTAACTGTCAATATGTGTTTCAAAATACATTGTGCTTATTGACTGCAGAGTCACTATCACTAGTGATTGAACAAGCCTTACCTTCAAGGGCTACACAATGCCTATCTAAGCTTGCATAGAAATATTTGTGTTTGTGAATTCATCAAAGACCAAACATGTGTGAGTAAGTGACTTTGGCAGTTAAAAGAAGACATAACACTTTGCAAAACATTAGATGATCATGAAATGACCATGGAACGACATATCACAAGATCCCCAATAGGCTCCAAAATTCAAGTGTAAGCAAAATTTTGGAGAGTGTTTGTCGGAGCAACAACATATTCTTTATATATTATGTTTGAAAAAAATTATTACTATTTTTTATTTATATTAATTTTATCAATTATGTTTATATTATCAAACATATATTAATTTTAATAATAACATATAATGGTATTTCTATGAGAGAAAGATTTGTTATAAAAGGATTATATATAAATGTCATATTTATTTTGTATATATGAATACAAATTGGATTGCAGAGGATTATGATAGTTTTTGAGTTTGGAAAAAAATTACAAAACAGATGAAATGGGAACAATATATATTTAAAAGGAATTTAGTAAACTTTATGTGTTTGTGAGGTTTTTTTTTTTTCCAGAGAAAAAAGTCGTAATTTTTCATTAATAATAAGAAAAATTACATGTTACATCTAGCAACACGATCATCTATGCTAAGATAAAAAAGTTTTACATATTCTCCATAGAGTCTGATATTCCTTCAAAAACAATGACAGGCTTTCAACTATTCTAATATAATATATACATAAAAATAATAATATAAAGTCTGTGACATGTATCAAAATAAATAAAATAGGATGACAATCCAGTAGACTGTTTATGTTTGCCGCAATAGATAAAAAAAAAAAACAACAATCAATTAATGACTACAACCTGTGCCGCAAGATCCTCAATGAACGAGCGATGGTAGTATTGATATGCCATATCCCCATCATGAGTCGATATATGCCATCGACCCCACTCTAACTGCGAGGCCTCCTTGGAAAGTTTGTTGGCCACTTGATTCCGCTGCCTGTAGATGTGAGTAACAAGGATAAAATCAAATAGTGATTTTAGTAATAATACCTCATCCAGAAGTGCTCTAAGCAAGTGAGTGTGACATTGTGCCTTCAAGTTAAACCAATTGATGATAATCTGTGAATCCCCAAAAAAATGAATTCTCTTGCAACCTTGTTCCTGGGAAAAGGTGAGGAGAAGTTTGAGGCTATAAAGTTCAACATAGTTATTTGATCCTGGACCAAGTCCCATTTTGATGTGGAAACAATGAGTGTCATGCAAGTGAAATACAACCCCCGCCTGCAACCTTTAGGATTGGATGCACCGTTGAAATAAGCCCATGGAAGGGTACGATCAATAGTTTTAGGAATGATGGCCCTGTCATGAGAAACATGGATGTCCTCATGGATAATTTGATATATGGATACAATGTTTCTATAGGTGAGATCCCAATCAACAGGTCTATTCAAGAAGATATAATGATTACTAGTGAGCTAGATACCCCAGGCAATGAGGAGTGGTATGATCCTGTATTTTGGCCTCTAGGTGCCATGCCACCAGTTGGAACAAGCAGTACAAACTGAGGTGCCTTGCCCGAGTTGAGTGCATCCAAGTACAATGTTGTATAATGCTAGAGATGAGAGATAGAAGGGAAATTCGGGAACATATGCTTTACATTTTTCACTTGGGAGAGGCATAAACCATGAAACTCCATTTTACTAAGGTTGTCCTATGTGGGTGTGCAGTTCGAAAGTATGCACCACATAAGCAATCTGGCTTTGGGGGGAGCCTTCAATTTCCATAATTTCTAACACCACTAGACCTTGTCTTGTGGCTCCAACTGATTGCAAAGAGTAATGTAGCCAATTTTTTGAGTGTATCTGCCAGTCGGAGATATAGCCCAGAGTATCTCATCCTCCTGTTTTTTAATTCTGATGTTGGAGTGTAGGGCCCTGATGAATCTGCCCCAAATCGACCACCAATGTGTGGGGAGGTTTAGATCATAAGAAGATAACCACGCTTGTGAGGCCCAGGTGGTTTGCCCCGGGTTAGCAATCTGAGATAGCTACAATTGGCTAGCACGAGTTATGTGTAGTCTGATATCCAAGGGTAGAGAAAATTTCTGACCGCTGCTGGAACACACATCCACACCAATTTTGACCCGCTCCCTGGGCCCGATGTGCCAAGACAAACCTTGTTTGATCAAGTGGATGGATTTGGTGATGGCCTTCCAGATGATTGAAGTGCCATGAGCCAGCTGATGACTGCTCCTGATCTAGTCTAGTGTGGTGTTGGGGGCGATATATTTATAATAGGAAACTTGTTTCCATAGGTTATGTCCAACCAATAATTTCCAGCCCATCTTGGTTGCCAATGCAGCATCAAATTTGTTGAGATCTTTCAGGCCCCATCCCCCCTAGATCTTTGGTTTTGAAATTTTCTCCCAAGAAATCCAAGCATATGCTCTTTCATCCTTCATGCCCCACCATAAAAACCGTCGACAAATCTGTTGGAGTCTAGTAGTCACACCTTTCGGGATCCATGTGAGTGCCATCCAATATACCGGGATGGATTCCAGGAAATATTTGATGAGAACCAGTTTGCCAGCCCAAGAAAACCATCTCTGATGCCATATTTTGATCCTACGTTCAAATTTTGCAATCAACGAGTGCCAATCCACAATACGATAATCATTTGGTTTAAGATGAAAACCAAGATAATTTAATCCATCCTCCAAATCCTTGTGTTCATATTGAAATAGACCCAGAGCATGTCGGATTTCATTGATGGATCATCTAACCATCATAATTATGGATTTGCTCTGATTCGGTACCATACTTGTAGATTTGCTGAAAGTGTTGAGTACCTTGAAAAAATTTAAATTATCATGACAAGAACCATCCAGAAATATAATTACATCATCTACAAATAATAGATGTGTCAATCGAATAAAATCATTAATTTCAATACCATGAATGGATCCCTCATGCTTTGCTTCAGTCATGAGGGCAAAAAGACCCTCCATAATTAAAAGGAAAAGTAGGGGGGATAGGGGGAAGCCTTGACGAAGTCCCCTCCCTGCATGAAAAAAATCAGTTGCAGCACCATTAATAAGAATGCTGAAAGAGGCATTGGTAATGCATCCCATAATCCAATTGGTGAATTCATTAGGGAAGCTAATATGAATGAGGATGAGGTGTAGGTAATTCCAATTAACACAGTAAAATGCTTTTGCCAAGTCAATCTTGAGGATGGTGCCTTTGAGTTTCTTGAGTTTAATGGAGTGTAATGCTTCCTGAGCAGTGCCAATAGCTTCGTGGATTTGGCGATGTTGAAGGAAAGAAAATTGTTCTTTGGAAATGTGAAGGGAGAGGATGGGATTAATGCAATTGCAATGATTTTTTAAATGCAGTTGCAGAGAGATATGGGTCGATAGTCATGGAAATAGTGGGGCATATAATATTTGGGGATGAGGGCGATGAAAGTAGATTTGAAACCATTAAATATCCTACCTGAGGATCTTCTATCTTCAATGACCCGAAGTAGATCCTTGCCAATGAGTTCAAAAAATGTGAGATAGAATTCGATGGGCCAACCATTGGGGCCTGGGCTCTTATCTTTCTTAAACCATTTTAATACCCCCTCAATTTCCCCCAATGAGACTAGGGCATTAAGGTCATCCAAGACATCCTCATCCACATATCTATGCATTGTGCGGGAAATCTGAAGGATTTTCGGCAAGTTGGCATCAACCGATGCCCTATATTGATTGGTGAAACGATGAATACTCATATTCGAGAGCTGATCATTTGAGTGAGCCACCTACCCATTATAATCAGTGAGCTCCTAAATAGTGTTGATGCTTTTCCTTCCTTTTGCACATCGTTCATAGAACTTTGTGTTTTCATCCCCTGCCTGTAAATAGATTGCTTTGCTCTTGATTCGACATTCATCTTCTCTGTTCCTCAATATTTTAGCTTTTATGAGTTCTAGAGTAATTAATCTGTCTTTAGTCTCCGTTGATTGGAAACCCAGAGACTTAGGTTCGTTCATCCAATTGGTTTCCAATTCAATGTTGAGTAGTTCCTAATCCTCTTTTCTTTTTTTTCCTTTGCCCAGCCTATGGTGAGTGCTTTGATGCGAGTTATGTTGTTAAATATAACCCTAGTAGGTGCCAAATCCAGAGATTGTTCACAATGTATCCATTCCTTGTTGAAAATAAATTGAAATGCTGGCTCCACCAGCCAGCTAGAATTGAATTTGAAGGGTGTCCCGGGCTTTTGATTGCCGGTTTGAATCTCAAATCATATCGGTGAATGATCCGATGAGCCCCCAGTACCCACCCACTATCTGGCCTTATCAATATTCTCTAGTAAAGGACCCTTAATCAGAAAACGATCCAGCCTTCTAGCAAGGGTTGCGACACCTGTATGTCTGTTATGCCAAGTGGGAATCTTCCTGGGCACGATAATATCCAATAGATCCGCCCCGTCGAGGAGCCCTTCAAAATAGTCAGATAGTGGATCTGGGGAGGTGCTAGGACCCCAGGATTCAACAAGCCCAATGGAGAAATTTAAATCCCATCCCATGATGATGTGCTCCCTCTGTATGATATAGAAATGCATCCAATCATTCCAAAAATACTCTCTATGGTGACATGGGCCATATACATTGATCAAAGGGATAACCAGGTTTGAGTCCCATGAAATGATGTCTACGCCAAGAATACCTAGTTTCCCCCACCATCCTATGGCAAGGATAGTTTTGTTGTTGGTGCAAATGGAACATCCTCCCAATCTACCTCGAGCATCGGATGTTTGGAAGGTCCAGTCTGGTAGGAGGGAAGACAAAACCTTATGAACAAAAGCCCCATCACCTAACGTTTCTTGAAAAAAAGAGGACATCAATGTGAGAGGATGCCAAGAGCCTCTTAAGTGCCAATTTTTTCTCAAGTCTGGCCAGACCTCGACAATTGAGGGAGAGACAGATCATGGTACAACCCCGACTCAGGTGTTATTTTCTCTAAGAACCCATTCAATAGAGGACTGGGTATCGACAGCCACTTCCAAGTGTGCTTTGCGGATGGCTTTGTTGATCGATGATGGTATACCATGAGGAGCCTTTGAGTGTGACCCCCTCGAATCCACACATAAACCATAAGATGAAGGATCGAGGGCAAGTGAGGTCGATTGGAGAAAATATTGGTGCCCCAGGGATAAGCTATCAACAGTTTTGGGACGACCGACGGATATGTCCTCTGCCAAGGTGTGGGGGGTGGGTTGAGTTATAGTGGGAGGTGCAAATGCATCAGGGAAAATGAGAGGATAAAGATTGTATTAAAATTAATAATGTGTGGTTCAATAGATGCTAAGAGTGAAGTAGTAAAAGAATCTGTAGTATGCAAAATGGGAGGAAAAAGAGAGGTACCCGAGGGAGTCACTGCATTAGACATGGAGGCCTAAGTGGAGCAGTCGAGAGACTGGGACACGAAGGCAGGTCCTCTGTTGGGCCAGAGCTTTGCGCCACATTCACATCCACAAGTGGAATAGGTGATTCCCCGAAGTTAGTTTGTGTGGTCACATGAATCATTAATTTTGGAGGTGTTGTTGTCGCGCTGATGAGGGGGCAATATTTATAAAGATGCCCTACTTCATGACATCTTCTGCACCGATAGGGATGCCTTCATAATCTAATATTTTTTTCTGGATCATCCCTTCGAAATCAATTTCATATACTTCAATGAGGCCATCATGAGTGTCCAGGTGCACAAGAATTTTGGCCACCAAAATATTCCCTGTCTCCAAATAAGATCTGTCATGATCCAAGTAAATGCCGAGGTCGGCCCCAATATACCTGAGTGTAGCTTCATTCCAAAATTGTAGAGGGAGACCTGGAAGTCAGACCCAAATCGGACCAGCCCCTGAATTTTCCTTGTTAGGGTCGAACATAAGGGACCAATGCTTCAGTAGTACTAGATTCATCTCTATATGCCAATATTTGGATAGTACCAAATTGACCATATCCGACTACGGAAAGATTATTGTGAACCATCCGCAGTTTATGGTAAGGAACCCAGGTAGCAGAGGCATGGAGTTTCCCCAAATCTCCATTGTCCAAAATTTGAGGCGAGCCTGAGAGTAACTGCATCCGCGGACTCGTCCCGCGAGTACCATTCTATATGTGTGCAGAATGTCCTCCATTCCAACTCCTACCCGAGTTTAATAAGCCTACTTGGATGACTTTTGGCACACCTATTCTTCTTCCTACTAGTCCCCGAATCCTTGTGTCGTGCCTCCTCGCCTGTATCCACAACCTCGTCTAATTCGAAAGACTTAGGGTCATCCTCTAGAGGGGCAGCGAGAGGTATGGCTACAAAACATCCATAAGAAACCACTGGGGTGACCACCGCCGAAGAGTTGGGTGGATACGCAGGGTTAATATTTCTGGTAAGATCAAGCTGTTCAAAACCAATATTGTCCAGCTGCCCCAAAATATCGAAACCCTCCTCCGGTAAATCTTCCATAGGAGCAGATGTGTCCAACGTTTCTTGCACCTGTTGTTCCTCGTGTTTGTGAGTTATTTATATGATGTTGTAATTATTATATTATAATAATATTATGATTATGATGATTAATATTTATTAAAATTAATTTTGAAATTTTGAATTTCAAAAAAGGTAAGGGATTATTTTGATTTTTTTAAACTTTTATTTTTGTGCTTAAAAATAATTAAGATAAATGTTTCAAGTTTGTCATAATCTTGTTGAGTTAAAATATTTTGAAGGTTAGATATGGTCAAGGTATACACTGGAAATTTTAAAACAAATTACTTTTCATCTTCAACCCTCTTAGTGTCATAAAGATGATAGATTCCACATTAGTATTTATCTTATCATTTAATATTCATCTTTCAATTTAATATTAGATTTATATGTTGTTAATTATTTTTTTAAAAATAAATGAAGCATTTATATTGATTAAAAAAACATGTTGTCACAACATGTAACTGAGATACATAGGAAAGAATGATACAAGGAATGTCTACTTTAGAGATTCTAAAAAAATAATATTAAAAAAAAATCGCTCTTTCTCCCATCAAAATTATATAAAGGGGAGAGATCCAACACTAAACCTTTTATAACTTCATCTTATTGCTCCCTGATTACAAGAGTAGATTCTTACAAATTATTTGCACAAAATGATGCAAAAAAAGGTCTAAGACTGGAATGGAATCAAAGATATTGTTGGGTACCAGATTTGGGAGATTTATTTCTACAATATTTCTCCTTTTTAAAGAGGTTTTTTTGTTTTAAACATTTTCAAAGGAAGGAGAAGTAGAGGGATGATTTCCCTCCTCCTCTTTCTCCTTTTTAGCATTTGAATCCTCCTTTTCTAAAGTCAAGTCCTTTTCTTGTGAAGGTTCAAGATTTTCTTTAACTGGGGTCTCATCCCCATAATGAGGAGTGATGCTCTCTATTTGAACTTGATATGATGCTAACCAATCATATTGGGGGATTGGATGTGATCTAGGTTGATTCCCTGAGCCGTTCTTATTAGAATCTTTCTTGAACGAATCGTAAAATTATTCCTTTAGGGATTGTAGTGCTCCAAATATGTTATTGGAGGAAGTAAGAAAGCATGAATTAGGCTTGATGACATGTTGAGTCCTCCTACATTGTTGTTTCAGTTGATTTATTGAAACTTGAATGAATCCTTTCTCATCATTATTACGAGAAGTTGGAGTTGATGTAGAAAATGGATGAGTTGCTTGAGCATTAGGAAAACTTGTGGAAAAGTGTCCATTCTCATGGAAATAGGTGCATTTGAAAGAAACATACTCATAATCAAGGGACTGAAGATAGCTCCAACCCTTTAGGTTGAGTTGATTTGCCTCAAGTGGTCTCTTTGCAAAATCCATTTCCACACAAATTTTAGCACATGTGAAAATATTACCCTTAGCCCATGGATGAGTAATATATCTATCCAACTTGCCTTTGATATGTTTGAAAATACCATCACCCAAAAATTAATGGGTATATGCAACTATCTAATCTAAATAAGAGAAAAAGAAAATTCCATGTCAGGTCTGAAGTTTAGACTTTAGTGGGAGAGAAACATTCCCTTGGATCCCATGAAGTAGGACTTAGATTTGAAGATTAGATCTTTGTCTTATTTTCTTTCAAAAATGAAAATATAAAATCCTTTTCCACGATACACCATAGCAATCAATTCGTGATCTCTCTAAATTTTATAAATCCAAGTAGAGACATAGTTAGGACTGGGCCAAATGGTTACAAAATTAAAAAGTAAACCTATTTTATGAAAAATAATGATGTTATTTTTTACCATAGAGGGCCCCAAGTCAAGATTAGTAATGGCTTCCACCCTTTTCAAATCTACCCTTCTCAAGACAAATATGACAAGATGAAGAAGAACCATGAGGTAGAGAAGCATGAAATTCCTCATTAGGATTGGGAGGACCACCCATTGAGAGGCCAAGAAATCAATAAAAGTAGAAGATCAAAAAATCCACTCATGGACATAGAGATCCCTATAGTAGATCACCTCCCAAAACACAAGAAATTAATGGAAAAATTGCATACAAAAATGGATAGGAAAGTTCCATGGGAATAGGATGAGGAGATCAAATCACTACGAATGTAGATCTTGATTTTTCTAGAATGAGACGACATTGTAGCACCTAGGAAAACCCTAGCTATTGCAAAATCAAAATATTCGAGACCTTCATACTTCGATTTCTTAGTCCTCCTCTTTTAAAAGGAGGACATGAGAGTGAGCTTTGGTCCACTTATATATGCGCAAGTTATGAAACCATTTAACATAATCTCTGTCAGTGCAACCACACATTCAACAACTACCTCAGAGTGCCCCTTAACTCTATGTTAAGCCCTTATGGACATTGAACCTTCCCAATAATGAAAAGACCCTAACTTCATACCTTTAAATATGATGTTAATATATATATATATATATATATATATATATATATATATATATATATATATATAAGAGATCTTTCGGTAAAAATCACATAAAAGAACTTTTAGTCGATGCATTTCGAACCATCTAGTGTGGTTCATCTTCGGGACAAGATGAAGAACAATATCATGGCATTAGATTAAATATATGAAGAGAGATGTTTTCTAGCCATTAGAATATAACAACTAGTTTCAACTAAAAAATGATCATTAATTAATAAACAATTTTTAATTAAAATAAAGTAATTGATGGAAATTCACTGTAAATAAAGAATTAAATTAATTCTATTAATATTATTATTTTAATCAAAACGAAGGTTAGTAATAATAAGGTCAAACTTAATTATTCTAAACAATAAAACTGAAAAAAAGTAATACAAAAATGAAAACAAATAAATGAATAAACAAAATAAAAATAATAAAGTCAAATTTAACTAATATAAGCAATACAACTAAAAATAGTAATAAGAAAATGGAAAAAAAAAACAGAATAAATAAAATATAACTTTAAATCAAGATAATGAATTAACTCAATTTTATTATTTAAATCCAAAAAATAAAATAATATGTTGAAAAAAAAACAGAATAGTAAATAAATAAGAAATAAAATAATACAAGGAATTCATTAATAATAATAATAATAATAATAATAAAAATAAAAAATATTATAAAAACTTAGGAATACAAGGTAGGGATCCAACACCTACTAATACTCCAACCATCGTCTCTATTCAGATTGATAGGTCTCATTTCAATTTCCAAGGTCTCCCTAATCTTACGGTGATGAAAATGATCAATCCTTGCAATGAACCTCGCCTCTTCAATGCAGATGTGATGTTTTGTCTTTTCCGCATGTTCTTCTAAAGTGGAGGAGAGAGACCTTCCATGTTTGATGTCAATTGCGTGCTCATGAATCCTCTGATTAATTGAGCGGCCAATTTCACCAATATATGGAGTCTGATAGGAGCAAGGGATGACATAAACACCTTTTCCATATTTAGGGTTCACATGGTCCTTCACTGATCTTAGGAATCTTCAAATAGTGTTTAGGGTCCTAAATGTCGAAAGAACCTAATGCTTCTTTAGGATCTTAGTAATATTGCATGTGGTTAGGTGTTTATGTCATCCCTTGTTCCTGTGGGACTCCATATATTGGTGAAATTGGTTGCTCAATTAATCAAAGGATTCATGAGCACGCAACCAACATCAAACATGGAAGGTATCGCTCCTCCGCTTTGGCAGATCATGTGGAAAAGACAAAACATCACATCTGCATTGAAAAGGCGAGGGTCATTGCAAGGATTGATCATTTTCATCATCGTAAGTTTAGGGAGGCCTTGGAAATTGAAAAGAGACCTATCAATCTAAATAGAGACAATGGTTGGAGTATTATCTGGTATTGGATCCCTACCTTGTATTCCTAAGTTTTTATAATATTTATTTATTTATATTAATATTAATATTATTATTATTTTTAATCAAAATTTCTCATATTCTTTTATTTCTCATCTATTTAAAATTGTTTTTTTTTCACCATATTTTTTAATTTTTTGGATTTAAATAATTAAATTGAGTTAATTCATTATCTTTATTTATATTTATATTTTATTTATTTATTTTTCCATTTTATTATTACTATTTTTTAGTTTTATTGCTTAGATTAGTTAAATTTAACTTTATTATTTTTATTTTATTTATCTACTTGTTTTCATTTTCTTATTACTATTTTTCAGTTTTATTGTTTAGAATAATTAAGTTTGACCTTATTATTACACCTTCGTTTTGATTAAAATAATAATATTAATATAATTAATTTAATTCTTTATTTACAACTAATTTCCATCCACTATATTTTAATTAAAAGTTGTTTATTAATTAATGATGATTTTTAGTCAAAACTAGCTGTTATATTCTAATGGCTAGAAAACATCTCTCTTCATCTATTCAATCTAATGCCATGATCTTATTCTTCATCTCGTCCTAAAAATGAACCACACTAGATGATTCAAAAAACTTCGAATACAAATTCTTTTATATGATTTTTACCAAAACAATCTCTCAACATTCATAATATGGATCATAGAGACCTGAATTCAAACATATATTTATATTGTAAAATATTATCACAATATAATTAAATAAAATAATAATATAATTCTCAATCTAATTTGATATAATAAATTTTTTTCTCACTTTACTATTAACCTTATAAATAATTTCAATAATATATTTTTATCAATTATATTTAATATATAATAACAAAATAATTTAATATAATAATAATTTTTTATATTACAATATATTACCAATTCTCTTTGCTATATATATTATAATTATTATATTTATCTCCAAAATATTATAAATATACCTGAGTTGATTACTGTTTACTGGGGTCACCTGTATATCATTCCAAATAGGATTGTTGTTGAGATTCGTAAAATTATGGAAAACTTCATTTGGGGAGGGAGGGATAAAAAAAGGGCTATACACTTAGCTCGATGGGAGCTGCTTACATGCCCAAAAGAAAGGGGGGGATGGGCTCTTTTGGACTTGGGGTTATTTGGAAAATTGTTATTGATGAAAACTATTTGGAGAGGTCTACATCTAGGTGGTTTTTGGAAAGATATTATAAACCACAAGTACTTGGGAGGGGCTTCATTAGAAGATTTATATGTTTTGAGCTGGAAAACTGGGAGTGAAAGATCAGCTATATGGAAGGGCTTTGAAAAACTATGGCCGGTGTTAAAACAATACTTGATATGGCAGTTTGGATGTGGTAATAAGATCCTTGTGGGGAGCAGAAACATTATGGGCATAGGAAGCTATATCTCGATTTCGGATGGCATTATATATTCTCTAAATCAAAAAGGGATTTTTTATTTACAATAGACAATCAAGGCTTGGGAGGGTGACATTCCGATCTGGAAAAAAAATGTGGATTTGGGTTTAGATTGCAGATGGGGGGCCTCATGGGATTCATATATAAATCTGTTCAGAAGCCAAGGAATTTGCAGAATTCAAGAAGGGGATCAATTCAGGTGGGAGGGTTCTCATTCTGATGAGGGTCTGAGAGTTAAGGACATATATTTGACCTTGATAAATCAAAAGCTAGAGCTGGAACAAGATTGCTGGTTTGGAGTTTTATGGAAGGTTGATGTGCCGATTAAAATGATCATATTTCTCTGGCTTGTGAGGTATGACAAAAACCTCACTTCGAGGAATCTTTAAAGAAGGGGATGGCAGGGTCCTGGACCGTGTCTTCTCTGTGGCTCTCATGAGGAAGAAAACTCACACTTGTTTTATTCCCGCTCCTTTGCTTCTGAGTCCCTTCAAATATTGTGTGATAGTCTACATGTTCAGTCTCCATTATATAGAAGCACGGAGGAATGCTTGCGGTGGTGGTTGCAAAGAGGTAAGAAATGGTGGTCACTCCCTATCTTGTTCCACTGGCATATCTGGTGCTGCAGGAATAAGAGAATTTTTGTGGGATGCTACATGTCCCTGGTTGATGTTGTTCATAATATATATAGGGATTGGAACATTATGAAACATGTGGAGAAGCCTGTAAATGATCTGTCCAAAAGACTACAACCTTATGAATTTCACTTTCCTATTGGATATTTTGATGGGGCTGCCCATAAAACAAACTATGGTTGTGGAGCATGGATCCTCTTATCTCCGGGATGTCAAGATAAACTTCTTTGGAATGGGGGCAGTGGAACCAATTTGAAAGCTAAAGTAATGGCGTTGTGGGGTCTTTTGTGGTGGGCTTCATATCTCTGTGCTGATAAAATTTGGATTGTGGGGGACTCAAAGGTCTTGATTGATCATTTGAATCACAAAGCAAATATAAATCCTGGAACTCTCTCACATTGGTTTCGCAGAATTGATAGATTAAGAAGTGTTTTTGCAGTAATTTCCTTCCATCACATTTATAGGGAAAAGAATGTTATTGTAGATGGACTTTAAAAACAGGGGTTGAATGCAAACTTTGGGAAGGTATATTATCAACTACATAATGAGCATGGACTTGAGGCAGAAGGTTCTGTCCCAATCATCTGAGAAGTTTGGGAATTTCAATGTTTTTGAGCAATATGTATTTTTGGGAAGTTGTTGGTAAATCTCTATATATTGGGTTCTGTTGAAAGTTTATATATTTTGGGTTGTAACAGACTATTCTATGATGTAGTTCCACTATAGTTACCTTTTTGAACAGGCGACATGGGTTACGACCGATCTTTTTGGTCAAACTAACATGACATTGTAAACTTATCTGGTGATGAATTTTGCCACTATAGTCACTTTTTTTGAACAGGCGACATGGTATAAGGCCGTTCTCTGTGGACAAACTGATATGACTTTGTAAATGTCTTTGAAGTTTTTATAGTATGTTTCTAGTACTGAATATAAACCAGAGTATTTTTCTTACTGAAAAAATACACACGAATCCTTATGTTGGACATTAATCATGAGTTGTTATCGTTACTCCCATTGATACCCAAGTTGTTAGATTCTTTGCCGACACATGATTCCTCGGGTATCATTATTGCACTTTATGTCATAAAACGTACCATATTTCTCTGCAATGTTGGGATGCATGATAACTTGGTCGGTTATTGGAAAAGGTTGGGTAAGGTTAACAATATTAAGTGAGCCAAATCAAAGTAATATAAACAAAATTAGAATTTGGTATTTAATAAAGGCCTAGTTTAATTTAGAGATGAAATGATTTTTTTTGCGATTATTTTTCTGGTCAATTTTAATTAAAATTTGACAAATGTTTTTAAAAATTTGAGTTTAAATTGTTTAATTTGCATAATTCTACTCTCAAGAGTTTTTCAAAGTTTCGAATCTATTTATGCACTCAAAAATGTATTTTAAATAACAAAAAATCTTGAAATTGTATTGAGGGATTTTAGTGAATTTTAGTGATGAAGGCTATTTAGTCTATTAAATAATTTAAAAGAAAAAATAAAAATAAATTAACATTTTTTTTATATTTATATAAATATAAGATTATAAAGTTTGATGAATTTTATTAAATCTTAAAATTTTAATTATAAATGTTTAATGATATTTATAAAAATATTTAAAATTTTATGGATTTTTTTTAATGGATTTTTAATAAAATAATTTTATCTTATAAAAATTGGTAATTTTTTTTTTTTTTCTAATGAAAATTAATAATTTGATTTTGATTTTTAAAAAAGGATAGAAAATTAATCAAATAAAAAATTAGTTTATAAGTTTCCAATATAAATTAGAATATTTTGAGCATAGGGCTTTTCCACAAGTTGCCGCCTTCTATGTGTGTTGCCATGGTGCATTTGTGAGGGGTGTGTAATCCCTTCCTACAAGAGTATGGTATCGACAGATAATGAGGATAAAAGGTCTACTGCAACGATACCTCATTGTTCACCACCCGTTGCCAATGGACAAGTTGTTGAACCATATTCAGATGGGAATGACAAAGCACCAATGGGAGCTTATCGATAGAACCAAAATCAAGGTATATACCTACTTAACACGACAAAAGACCCCAAACTCGAAGTGAGATCAATAATATTGAAGAACTACATCTAATACATGAATTCCCATGCATTAATCTGTAAGTTCATAGGCATGTGGCTAACTGAAAGGGATTTAAGTAACTGGATCCAAAATAAATGGCAACCAAAAGGTTGGATAGACCTTAAGCTTGGGCCTAAAGGGCTTTTCACAATCATTTTCAGAAACTTGGAGGAAAAATCTAGGGGTTTTGAAGATGGCCCTTATTTAAAAAAAAAAATGCCAGATTGTACATGCACTTCTGGAAAGAAAGATATAACCCAGAAAATGAGGATTTCCCAATAACTCTTGTGTGGGTGCGACTCTTCTCACTACCAAGGGATTTATAGAACAAGGAAGTCTTGGAAAGGGTTGAGAACACAATAGGGACATTTTCAAGGTCTCAGAAGCAACCAAACAATGCATATACACATTATATTATCATATCTGTGTCTATATGAACATTTCAGAACTTCTACAAGCCTCTTTAGACATACAATACCATAAAAAACCATACCAAGATTATGAACATGTTCCATTTAGATGCCATAGGTGCCATGACTATGGCCACTTATTCCAATATTGTCCTGTGAATTAGAGGGAAATTCCCCTAGGAACAACAACAACAAAAGGATGCAAAGGGCTTCGAGAGAGTAATGTCTTACAAAAGGCATACATGCTAGTAGGAGGCCCCTTTTCCTAATGAGACATCGTCGTTCAAAAACAAATACGTCACCTTAGATGAATACAAAAAAATGTTAGATAACTTAAAGCAAGAAACCAATTTAGCGGATCTCAACTCAGATTAAAGCTCTATCAAAAGAAAGGTGTTAAAAACCAGTGAGGAATAACTACAAAAGGAAAACCTTGAAGTAGAAGAAGTTGTCGCAGTGGATCCACATACTATCAAGGAAGAAATAAATGTGGAGGAAGGAACCCTAGTAAGTATGGTGGAGAAATTAAGAGGATAATACCTGCAGATAGTCCCAAAACAAAATTCCAAATGTCACATCAAACTTACTTGGATCTCTATAATCACAAAGGAACAACCTATCAAAGCTCATGATCATCAAGATACGAAATCCAAACTCACAACTTCAAGGAATCCTTAAGGCACCACAAGGAATAAGAGAAGAAAAGCAAAAAAAGCAACAAAAACCTCATTCAAGAAGCATGTGAGATGTTGGCCAATTCAAGTAAGGTTACTCTTATGACATTGGTCTTCCCTCCATTCCCAATCCTTCCCAATGAAATTAAGTACATCAAATATAAGGGGCCTCAATTTCAAGTGAAAACAAATGATATTACAAGAGAGAATTTGTAGAGAAAACCTTATGGCAATCATGTTACAAGAGACAAAATGCTCAAATGAGTAGTTAGAGGAAGTAGCTAACAAATGTTGGAAAATTTGTGCTTCAGATGCACTAGATGCAAAAGGTTAAGAATGGGGCCTATCCTTAATTAAAAGCCCTACAAAGATCACTATCATTGATCTGATAGTACTTCCCTACATTAGTTCCAGCTCACAAGCTCCAAATCAGTAGGAAAAATAAAAAAAATGTATATGGACCATCTCTTTTGAGTGAAAAACTGAAGTTACTTCAAGATCTAGTGCTCATCCACTCCCTATCCATTGAAGATATCTAGATCATTGGTGGAGATTTTGATATCATCAAGTGTTTGGAGGAAAGCAAGGGAAACCTTAGAAGACTTGACTTGGATGCTCAATTCTTCCTAGACACGATGTCCGATATACATGTCACAGATGTGGATACCATATATGGAATATTCACCTGGAATAATAAAAAACGAGTTCACCATAAAATTTCCTCCAGATTAGATAGATCCTTAGTTTCAGAGTCATTTTGGGACAAATAAATTTTCATGGTGATATGATGAACTAGTTGATGAAGAAAAGGGGATTCTCATCCAATTAGAAGAAAGTTGATCCTATGAAGAAATCCTTTAGCATCATAAATTGTGCATAATATGGATAAAATAAGGTGAAAAATATGCTATATTTTTTTACAAATCTATGATCAAGCATAACCATCACAATATAATCTTCTCACTTCAAAATGCAGTAGGAAAACAACTTGCAGACCCTGAGGATATGGAAGGATAATTAATCATATCTTATCACCATATTTTATTAGAGCCCCAAGACGATAGATCAAATTCCATTAGATGAATCAAAAGCTCCATTCCTCGCATCATCAAAGAGGAGCACAATGAGGACCTTACAAGAGAAATATCTCTAAAGGAAGTGGAGGAAGTTGTCATGAGTATGCCAAAAAATAAGGCACAACGTCGGGACAATTTCACCACCAATTTAATTCAAGCATGTTGGCCCTTCCTCAAACATGAAATCCACACCTTGATAGAGGATTCAAGAGCCACTACTAAAATGATTTTAGCACTCAATGCCACATTTCTTACTTTAATTATGAATTCAGAAAAGGTTAATGATCCATATGGATTTTTCCCTATTGTGTTATGAAATATCATATATAAGATAATAACTAAGTTCATCGCCAGTCGTCTCAAACCCATTATCCCTTCTCTAATATCCCCAGAGCAGATGATATATGTTGAAGAAATCTAGATTTTGGATGGCATCACAGTAGCTCATGAAGTCATTCATTCCTTGAAAAAAATCTAAAAAACTAGGCATGCTGATAAAATTTGACTTTTCTAAAGGTTTTGATAAACTTAACTGGACTTATCTCTATCAGGTACTTAAAGATTTTGGATTTTCATATTGTTGGATCAACTGGGTGGGATCCCTTTTCAACTCTCCCTTTGATCCATAAAATGCCATGGATATTCCATTGGACAGTTCATCACAACAGATATGATAAAACTACATTTAAAAATATGAAATCTACACAATTGCGGTTTTATTTCTCTTTAGATTTATGGATTTGTAAATTAATGTTAATTTCGTATGCATACAAATTAAAATTATGTAGAAAATAGAGAACAATGAAATAAAAACTCGCAACCCACGATTTGACACAAGATATGACCTAAGAAACCCTTTAAGGATAAAACCTAGTTGGAAGGTGAGCCCGCTCTGCTCTCTTTATTTGAATAGAAAATGATTTTGAGTACAAATAAGTATGGCCTATGACCCATGGGACACTTCCTGGTATGTTGTATCTTACTCTAGGCCTGTAGGTACATTAGTGGCTAGTGTTTTGTGTGGATTACTATCTCCTTTTCCCATCAAATAATTTTTCCACTTCTTCACAACTCGCGCCAGGGCATAGATCTCCTTGTCATAGGTAGGGTAGTTAAGAATTTCCCCATGAAATAATTTATAATAGTAGCACACAATCCTTCTTTCCCACATAAAGACCACTCCCATAGCATACCCACTCACATATTTCTCCACTTTGAAGAGTTACTACAAGTTTGGTAATGCCAGAATTGGTGCTTGACCGATCTTCTTCTTTTGCTCCTCAAAGGCTCTCTGTTGACCCTTTCCCCATTTGAAACCATTACCACTTGTTGTTATAACAAAGATTGGTTCTACTACCTTTGAAAATGAGGATAAAAATTTCCTCAGGTGCTATGATTCCCCAACAAAACTCCTAAACTCTGAAACACTAGTAGAAATCAAACATTTCATGATGGCCTCCATCTTGGAAGGATATATATTCATCTCTCCTCCACCTATTACATACCCTAGATACACCAAAGACTACTATTAAAACTCTCACTTCTTGATATTTTTTAGCAGCTGGTGCTTCTTTAATGTCTCTAGCACCTATGTCAAATGTGTAATGTGCTCCTCCCAGGTAGCACTGTATACTAGTATATTATCCAAAATATACAATAACAAATGAATCTATAAAATGGCATAATATATCATTCATTAGCCTCATAAGTGTAGTTGGTGCATTGCATAGGCCAAATGGAATTACTAACCACTCATGCAAACCTTGCATGGTTTTGAAGGTACTTTCCTAGGTATCTTCTTCTTTGACTCAAATCTAATATTGAGACTTTAAGACAACTTTGTGAAGTATTTCACTTACTACAACTAATCAAGCATATCATATATCTTAGGAAGGGGGTACCTATTTTTGAGTATGATTTTTTTGACACCTTGTAATTAATACACATCCTTAAGTCCCATCCTTATTTTGCATAATGACGATGGGTGGCCCACATGGTGATGTACTTTGTCGATTGAAAAATATTCTAGTAGTTGTTGAAATTGTTCTTCACCTCACTTGCTTTGATAATAGAATAATGTACAACCCAATGTTTGGCAATGGGGATCCTGGCAATAGCTGGATCTCATGCTCCACTTCCATGTTGGATGGTAACACTTTAGGATCCTAAAGCACATCCCTATATTCATGTAGAAACTCTTCTAGTTGTTGTTTATATTTCTTCATACACCTCTCCAGGGATGCCTTGCCTCTTACAAAATCTTACACAAACTGATTTTCTCTTAAAAATAATAAAACATTCTCCTTGTTAGAACTAATCAATTCCTTCACTTGGTTGGCACTTACTAACGAAATTTTCAATTTTCCTTTGTGAGCTTCAATGGTGAATGATTTTCAATACTTGACGAGTCAGTAATGGTTAGATATCAACATGAATATTGCATCTCACATGTATATGTAGGTACTTCCAAACACGACTCCACATACATCAAGGGGATCCACATCTAGTTCTACTTCATCAATAAAATCAACATTGATGGGAAATCTAATTTTGCACTATTTTTTTACCTTCAACTCTGAATCCTTATTTACCCATCCCTATGTATATGGGCCCAGATGATCACAAACTTCGAATCCCAATTTTTTGACCAACCCTGCTAAAATGAGATTTACCTGCAATAATGAGTCAAACAAAGCATCAACATTTGTTTTCTTGACCTGTATCTTTATGTGGAAGAGTTTGGTCATTTCTTTATTCCTACTGCTGAAGGATACTCAAATTCACCTCCCTCTATAGTGAACTACAAAAAATATTCTCATCCCCATCCGAGTTTCTTTCAACTTGGTTTCTCAAATTGGTGCCCATGGGGTTCTTCTTCCTATTGTCTTTCATTTCATTCTCTAGGCTAAGCTCTAGATGAAACTTCTAGTACGTCTCCTTTGTATGGCCATCAATGTTGCAGTGGTTTCTAGGATCTTTGTACTAGTGTGTTGTGGTTGTTGTATTTTTATATTCCCCCCTTAACACTTCTTCTTCCCCTCCTTATAAGAGTCATGTTGCTTCTTCTAGTTCGATCCACTTGATTGCCCTTTCTTTAGGCCTATGTCCTCCAATTATAGTGCATGTACAAAAGCCTTGTCCATCGATTTAGGATTGAATAACATCACTTGCTTCAAAAAATGGCTATGTAGACCCCCCTAAATAATTGAGGAGTACATCTGGGTTCTTTTGGGAGATATCTAAATTATGGCCATATTTATGAACTTTGTGGTGTACTCATGTATGCTCTGCCCCGACTTCTACTTAAGTAGTGCCACCAGATCCAGTGGACCTATACATACCAAATAGTGTAAAATTGTGACTTTATGAGGGTTTTTAAGTCCTCCCACTTAGTTATTGGAGGATCTCCTTCCAACCTCAAGGTATATTTGTGGATTTCCCACCAAGTTAGGGCATGGACCTATAGTTTCAGTCGTGCAAATGAAATGTTTTTTTTCATTCTCAATATGATGGTCACTGAAATACACTTCTACTTTTTATAACTAGTGATTTAGCTTCAAAGTGTCGATATCAACTTGGTATGGCTTGATATCAAACTTCATTTCCATTTTTAACAAGGACTATGAATGATTCACGACACTCGAACTAAGTTGATATTTTTTGGATCTTTTCTTCGGATGGTTCTATGTTTCTTCTCGATTTCCTAATATATCCTCTACATTAGAATCCCCATATTATCCAAAAAGGCTAAGATTATTTCTCAATGATAACATGAGGTTATTTAAATTATGATTTATATTCGCGACTTATTATTCCATTTGTGAAAACCTATCCTCTACAGGATCAGGAGGGTTATCAACAAATTCATCGACCATGACTAGGATTTTACGACTTTTGGCTTAGCCAATCTAGATTCCTTGTAAATCTCCACAAAATACCCAAATAATCCTGCTCTCATACCAATTATATCCATAAAATTTCATGGATATTCCACTAGAAAATTCGTCACAATAGATATGATAAAAATATATTTAAAAATATGAAATATACACTATTAAGGTTTTATTTCTCCTTAGATTTTTGAATTTGTAGATTATTGTTAATTACATATGCATGAAAATTAAAATTATGCATACAAAAATGAAATAAAATCTCAAAAACTACGATTTGACACAAGATATGACCTGGGAAACCCTTTCGGGAGAAAACCCAACTAGAAGGTGAGGCCGCTCCGCTCTCTTTCTCTAAATAGAAAACGGTTGCAAGTACAAATAAGTATGAATTATGGCCCGTGGGCTACTATAGTGCACAAGTATTCTCTGTGTGGTATATATCCTCTCCATATCAGATAATTTTTCTCATATATGGAATAAATGCACTAAAAAATAATGGAACCCATTTCTCTCATAGTGGCCCAGTCATAACACATCCTAATAGCCTACTAGTGGTTAGGTTTGACTCTATCAACTATTAACCATAGTAATAATATGGAATCTTCGAAAGTATTCTTAATCATATTCATGTGGCTAGATCCTTTTCCATGAATAATGGGGGATAAAATGGCATCCTCTTGAATTATGGTGCTGAAGACAGGAAGGTCAAATTCATAGTGGCATAAATTTTGCATACAAAATCATATTGAGGTGATTATTACACCATTGGAAAGGTATCTACATGTAGAATCCAAAGAGATGGCGCAATGTTAAAAATTAATTTTTTTACCCCCCCAAAAAATTTCATTTAATGCCTCAAAATGCTCCTGGGAGGTTTTAGACCCCAATTTTC
Source organism: Pinus albicaulis (assembly GCA_034641835.2). Taxonomy (NCBI): domain Eukaryota; kingdom Viridiplantae; phylum Streptophyta; class Pinopsida; order Pinales; family Pinaceae; genus Pinus; species Pinus albicaulis. Next base: position 486,111,041 of record CM076582.1, read on the forward strand.
CCATACTAGGTCCCGTCGGTAAAAATGGTCATGTGAGATGATTCCTCCACTTTTTCCACACTATAATCATCAATATCGATGAAAAAAAATATAATGATCCAATTTAGATCACCTTTATTTTATATCCTCAATTTTTCTCCTTTACACACCTTTTCCTCCTCTAGGGGCTTCTTCTATGGTTTCCCCTTTCCTTTTATCTCGAAAATCGAGGGATTGGGGCATTCTGTGCACCATGAACCCTTACAAGTGTTTCTCAAAGTATTAAGAATTCTAGGTCAATAATTTATTGTTTCACACCAAAAATTTGTAAATGATACACTGCTTATGGGATCTCCCACTGTCAGGGAAACCAATATGCTCAATTAGATCCTTGAATACTTCTTGGTTTCCTAAGGTACCACCATCAACCTCCCCAAATCTAAGATCTCATTTTTTAATGCCCATTTAGATATCTAAAGACACATTGCATGAATCTTGGGATATCAATCAACCACCTTCATGACAAATATTTGGGAGCTCCCTTGGTGGAATCCTTAATGACATCTAAACATTAGAAAGAAGTCCTTCAAAAGGTCCATGATAAGCTACATTGTTGGATCTTCCAGTCCCTCAACATTGTTTTCTGACTAGTCCTCCTCAAGTTGGTGTTTTAAGCTCTCCTTATCTTTCTCTTTTTAGCCACGGAAGCCCCTAAAGGAATTCTAAATACCATAAAGAGAATTCAATGCTCCTTTATTTGGGGGGGAGAGACAATGGAAAAGAAGTGGGAATTGGTTTCTTGGGAGAATATTTCCATAGCCAAGAGAATATTTCCATAGCCAAGTCAAAGGATGGAATGGGCCTTAATGAACCATAAGTCATCAAAGAGGTAATTGGTGTGCAAAATTGGCAGAGATGGATATAGGGAGGTAGGGAATTGTCGAAACATATTTGGAATAGAAAATTCAGTTGTGATATATCCTTCCAACAAAAAATAAGTTCCACTTCACTTACTCAAGGCCCATACATTTGGAATAATGTTAATTCAAATAAGGATCTCATCAAGAAACACCATTTCCGAGAGTTTCGTGATGGAAAATTAGCTCTCTTTCGGGAGGATTTATGGAAAAAAATCCCCAAATTAATAAACATTGATTCTATATCCAATATAAAAGGTGTTATGCAAGATCACTGTTTAATCAATGTGGTAGACTATTGGCAAGAAAATCCCCACCCCTATTGGTAGGAAAATACCCTCCCCTCCGCTTGGAAGACATGGAAGGACAACAATCTATAGACGCATCAAGGAGAAGAAGCCAACATGAATAAATTATGGGAGGATATCCAAACGAGGAAAATTCCAATCCAATAAAGACTGGATAAACTTCAATCGAGATATCAGACTAATAGTATGTTCACCATAAAGGAATCCTACTCCCTTGTAGTTAGACGCAAAGACTTACCCTGTCAAAAAGTATGGCAGTGCATATGGACTTAGAACCTATGAAAAAATGTGTCTCACTTCCTTTGGATCCTTATTCGAAAGCACACCCTCACTTGGGATAGGATGAATAAATATGGCTTTAAAGATCCTTCTACCATCTATGTCATGGTAGCAATGAAGACACAAATCAATTTTTAAATACATGCATCTTCTCATGAGAACTTGGGGACCAAGTGGAAACTATTTTTGAGCACTTAGATAGGGACTACGACAGCATCAAAACACCATAGCTAACTAGGGATCCTCTTAATTTCATAACCCAATATTGAACATGGCCTAGAATTTAATTGATATGAAAGTAAAAATTGAAAATATCTTATAAAAATTTGCAAGATAGTTTATGTCTTGTGGGAAATGGATAGAAATTGAAAAAGCACATAAACTTAGTAATCTTAGTTAAGTTTTGCAGATTTAAATAGAGAAAACTAGACAACATGCAACATCAAAAAACAACAATTTGATGATGGAGTTCACCCCTCCCGAGCTATGTCTCTGGGCCCAACTTCCAATTTTATCCCCTTATATTATATACTAAAATTTAAAAGTACATCAACTTACAATGTTGAAATCACAAGAATAATGTTTCCATTGTGTCTAGAACACCCAAAAACCCCAATGTAGGCTCTTCTTAGGCTAAAAAAGGATAAAAAATGGCTAAGTTAGGCCTTCTTATTCATTTCTCTGGTAAATGTCCTGCAAAATTACCCCTTTTTTCAAAATTGGAAACGAATTCTGGCCTTGGCAGCATTGCAGTGTGACAAACTGGCATGGGTTCAACGACATTTATGTTGATTTTGGTGCAAATCTTCAGACCTTTAAAACCCCTGCACCCCAAATTTCTGCCTCCGGTCTAGTCACGTAGCATCAATGTGACCGGGGGAGTAGGCCAGAGGCCACACGCTCTACCGACCCTGACACTTGGTTGCATGCATTACATATGGCCATAGGTGGGGCATGGGAAGGGTGCCACACACCCACCCCTCTGAATCTTACATTGGTGGTTATGTGTTATATGTTGGAACTGGGGGTTGGGGCTAACTCCTTGCCCCCTCTACCTTCTGCTGTGGTTACATGCTTTGTAATATGAGTAGGACTAGGCAAGTCAGATGAGTTCACTGGTCCATCCCCCCCAAACTACCAAACAATTATGAAATAAATATAACTCGCCCATGTTATATAATAAGAACTACTACATCGTGCATTGGTATGTCATTCGGCTGGGTTGCTAGAGGTCATAGGGTCAAACACTGCCAAGGTTGGTCTATCCATTAATTTTTTTTTTAGCCAATAACACAAAGCCACGTGACGACCTCCCATAGGGCCACATGGCAGCCTTTCATTGGGCCACATGGTGGCATGTGGTTGGCCCAACCACAAACACCACAACTAATCGAAATTCACCACTTGTCATATCCTAATTGTCCCTATAACAACCATACCACCCAATCAACCTACTAATGTTAGTGCCACGTCATCATACGACTTGCCTAGTTAACCATGCAAGTTGACCTTTCTTCTCTTCGCTAAAAACTTCAAACATGATAAATTTCTCATATGGTGTCAGATTGATGCGATTCAAGCATCGATGGAATTAAAATGATGCGATATACGATTTGACATTGGTTTTAGGAGAATTTGAGAACTTTGATTTTTTAGCATATTTTTCACCCCCTGGATCATTCCTCCCTATTACACAACATTTTGGCACTGTCCCTACATTCCCTATTCTGAATACTGGAGGACCATCATAGTGACCCTTGTGTACTGTCACACATCATAATGAATGTCATTGCATCCCTTAACATGCGAGGAACAAGATCTCTGTAAACCATTCCCGAAGTAGACCCTTAAAAACATGTATTTTTGGGTCGGCGCTGGGGTGTGGTTATGTCCTCGCGCCCATGACCAGATTTGCACTAGGCCTCACATCGTGGTCCCTCTGTCTCTAAAGAGCTCCTGCACTGAGCTACTTTTCTAAGGTTTTTTTAATATGGAAACGAAGCTTCTAAGATCTAACAACTTCGTGAGTGGAATCATGGATGTTTGTTCGACTGGATATGGTCGAGTTTCTCCCTTTGGCCTTCTAGTTCCTACAAAAAATGCAACTTCCCAAAGGGATAGACCTTTCCTCCACCATAAGTGGATCCTAAATCTCTTCCTCCACTCCTATAAATTCCTCTTCATCCCATTGATTCAGCTAGCAAGACATAGCTAGAATAGAGCTAGCGTGCAAAATATATCAGAGAATAGTCCATAGTTGTGAGAGAGATTTTGAGCCTTCCACCTCTTTGAGCCGAATTGACGAATGAACGCTTTGAGACGTGCCCGACTGAACCCGTAAAAGGAGGTATACAATGTCAAGGCATAGTTTTTAAACTCCCTTTTATACATTAATATGACATGACTGATTTCTAGTTCCATCCTTGTCTATGTTTATGTTCAAAGTTTCTAACTCTCCTTGACTAGTTGGATAGTCGTAAATGAATATGTATGCTCGTATAATTTTAGTGTTTGCTTGATATTTGTGCAGGTGTGTGGACATTGGCACCAAGGGAGTGCAAGGCTTGAAGATCAAAGATCAAGGGATCACTGCAACATACTACGTCAAGAGCGTTGCATTGAAGTAGGTCATCTATTCCAATTCACATTTCGTTTATGAACTAGGAATTTAGAAACCAACATGTTCCCTTGTTGCTAGACCCACCCTAGGGCTAGAGGGATCACCTCTGTCTATAAAGGGGGTTTTCCTACACAAAAAATTGGCGACGATACTGGGGATAGTACTGCATGTTGTCTCTTATTGTTCATTTTGGATTTTTGATTGTCTGTCCAACTTTTTCCGAATTGTCATTTCTCTACTGTTGTTGGCTTGTTTGACTGCTTCTAGCCATTTAGCCCTTTTCTAGTGATAAGTCTGGTTTTTATTAGCAATCCCTTTTTGTTTTCCTTTTTTTCCTTGCTCGACGCTATTGATTTTCTGATATTCGCGCCCATCAGCGTGAGTTGTCATTAATACAGGCACGATTTTTCCTGCTCGGCACCGAATGCTGCTGAACAGCTACGCCGATTCCTATAATATTGATTTTTGGGCCTTTTACACTGAGATTCCAGTGTGTCTTATCCTTTAGGTTGTTTTTTCTTTCTTGGATTGATCAATATAACTCTTTTTTCCTGACTTGGCTGTCTCATTCATTCCAGTTTTTTCATCTCTCATTCGAACGGTGTGGCTTATCCATCATTAGCGTTTTTAGGTGTTTAAAACTATTTGCTTGGTTGCATGTTCATTAGGTGTCTGGACCTATTTATGAGTCAGTTTGGTCATTCATTTTCAGACTTTTGTATGGTTGCTTGGCCGTTTCAGTTGATTGTACGTGAAGTAGGGTTGTCAAGCTTTCATTCCGTATCTATTTGATTCTCCCTCCATCGCCCTGAGCATAGATCACATTGCTCATTTATTCAACTAAAAGCCTTTTATTTTGAATAAAGAAATGCATGCCTAGTTTTAAGTGCATGTTTATGTTTTCTTGGAGTTGATCTCATAATTTTTTTGACGATCTCGTTCAAAGCTACTCAAAGCTAGTATTTATTTTTTTAGTATAGTATCGCATTGTTGCTTATCACTTATACAAAAGAACAAAAAAATTTGGATTCTTCCTTCTCATTCAGAAATGAAAAGTGCTCTTTCGCATTATTAGGTTCCCTTTTTCATTGGAAAGTGCAAGAGAATATATATATATATATATATATATATATATATATATATATATTTTCCTGCTTTGGCTGTGTTAGTAGAATAGTGCAAAGTGTCATTATTGCATTTGCTTGACTACTACTTTGTTGCGAACCTCAATCCTTCACTTCATTAGCTTCTCATCGAAAAGAAATTGTATTCTTTCTCTCATATAGTTCCACATTAGAGATTTGAGGCAACATTCGGTAGGGCCTTGAAATTGAAACCTAATTTCAAGATAAACCATAAAATCAACTCAATCAATCTAAGAAAGCAATGAAACTTAACGCTCACACTTAGAGGTCTAGGCTAGTGATGTGTTCTGACGTCATTAAACCTAGCAGCTATCACTCGCAATCTTGCATTAGACAACGCTAGTACAAATTTGTGCTCCCCGTATTGTTGTGTATATAAAGGGAGACCCTTTTAGGTTGAAATCCTTTATCCATAGTGTTATCACTCTAATAATTATCCAATTTGTGATATTTTGATTTATATTTTAAATAATATTAGAGGTAACCACAAACCTACTTTTAAACTCTAGGATCTAGCCTTCCTAGGCTTTAGAGAGGGCTCTCTCTATAAGATTTTGTAGAAATTTGAATAACTGTTCAATTATTCACCGAGATTATCCTAATCACACACTATTGGAGCTTCATGCATAATACATAACCTCTTCTACTATTGATCATCAATTTGCGGAAATATAAACAATCGCATGCGCACATTAAAACCATAAACAATCACACATATAAACACAGTATTTATGGGAAAGCTTAAAGCTGAAAACCCCCAACTTTCTGTATATTATAATGATAGAGATCATGTAACAATCATTATACAAACTCCTCACAAGCTCTCAGTACAATCTCCAATTGTTACACACTACACAAGCTCAGATCTAGCAAAACACATGCTCCAATCTGCTCCACCTGTTAGCCTGCCTCTACTGTGCAATCCAAGATGAATAATGGCCCAATCTGAGTTCGAATCCCTCTGGTATGCACTGCGCAATCCTCATTGGCATCTCCATCAATGTGTGGTGCAAACTCATGCACCAGTATAGTCACAACTGATAGTCACACTGCTCTTTCACCTACCTCTCCACTGGTCTCTACTGAAACTGTCCATGCACTGTAGTTAACTGATGTATTATTCAGTTGATTAATGAGTTAATAATTAGTGAATTAATTAATAATTAATTCACACCACTCTCACTAGTGTATCAATCGGTTAGACTAGATACAACTAGCTCAACTATGTTTAACTGAGTTAAACTGAATACAACTCCACTAACTTCCTCAATCAACTCCACCAAACTCTGTCACATGAGTTCTAACTGAAGTCAACATGCAATAGCTCCACTAAACCCTAGGAATAGCGTAATTCCTTCTGTCAGCTGCATGTGCCACTTCTGTGCACTTAACTGAAGTGCTCCAAGAGAATAAGATAATGTTTAGAGTCTAAATATTATTAAGAGCTAATAATATTCGACATATCTATTTTTAGACTGGCAATCTAAAAATAGATTCTGCCCAATATGTCTAAAAATAGAAGTCCATCTATTTTTTTCAACTTGACCAACCATCCACAAATAGCATCCTGCAACTCATAGAACATGATCCATATGTCTAAAAATAGACATAGTCTAAAAATAGACTTTGCGCCAAAAATACCCTGCGGGCCCACTTACTGAAGGCGACTCCTTTCCACTAAGCTCATCATCTTGTTGCAATCTCAACACTCCTTCTCAACAAGATATGGATTATCTGCAACCCCTATCCTGCCTTTGTGGTATTCGAATTTGCTCCTGGTGAGCGCCTTCGTCAAGATATCAGCATCCTAATCCTCCATAGGAATGTATGAAAGTAACATGATTCTCCGCTGCACACAATCTCTGATATGATGATACCGGATGTCAATGTGTTTAGATCTATCATGAAATACTGGATTAACCGAGAGTTTGATACAACTCTGATTATCACAATAACCGCGTAGGATCCAAGTGTGAACCAAACAACCCGACCAGGATCTTCCTGATCCATATAGCCTCGCATGCAGCCAAACTCGCTACCATATACTTGGCCTCTGCTGAACTAAGTGCCACGAATCTCTACTTCCTTCTGTACCAAGAAAATGTTGTCGACCCGATACTGAAAATCCCTCCAGATGTGCTCTTTCTGTTTGTTGGGCTCCCTGCCCAATCTACATCCATGAAGCCACATAGCTTCACCTCATCCAACTTTCTGTACCACAATCCATATCCCGATGTGCCTTTGAGATATGTGCCTCTGAGATATCTCAATACATGCTTGTCTGCCTTCCAAAAGAGCTTGGTAGGCTTAACCATAGCTTATGAAAGCTGGTTCACAACATAGCATATGTTGGGTCGTGTATTGGCCAGATACATAAGAGACCCCACCAACTGTCAATAAACAGTGGCATCCACTACCTCTGCCGAAGTAGCATCCTCCTTCCTCCATCCACCAGGAAGAGGAGTATCAACAGGCTTACAACCATGCATGTTGAACTTCTCTAGTATCTCCCGGGCATACTTGCCTTGAGAAACAAATAGTCCATCACTACGCTACCAAATTTCCAATCCTGGGAAATAATGAATGAGGCCCAATTCCTTCATCTCAAACTATTTTGCAAGATCAGCCTTGTGCAAGAGTATCAACAAGCCATCATCATCACCGTCAAAATCAAATCATCTACATAAAGTACAATGATCAGCAACTTACCCTCCTGAATGCCATCCTGTATAGGTTCGAATCCCCTCACTTTCGGAGAATCCAAGTCCGATGGAAATAACCGTCTATCCGTGTGTACCAAGCATCGAGGTGCTTGTTTCAACCCAGGCCAACCTTCCTCTTGAGCCCGCACACACGCGACTCGATTGCTGAAGATTCTGAAACCTTTGGAGTCGCTCTATGTACACCTCTCCTCCTCAATGACCTACTGGTGAACGCAAACTTTCACATCCATCTCATGAATGTGCCACCCCATCCGCGCCGAGAGAGCAAGAACGTCCGTATGGAAGAATACCTTGCGACAGTAAAGGTCTCCTCATCTCCAATTGTCTCACTGCGCAGAAAAGCCTCAGTGCACCAAATATTGCCTTGTACTTCTCCACACTCTCGTCAGCTGCCTACTTCACTTTGTAGATCCATCTCGAACCCACCACTAATTTCCCCTCTGGCCACGGGACAATCTCCCATGCACTGTTTCTGACAATCGAATCATACTCTTCCACCATGGCATCTACCCAGGCGGGGTCCTCCGCAGCTTCCTCGAAAGAGGATGGCTCCGTCACGATACACTTGCTCATAAGAGCCATGTATCCAGTATACTGGTCAGGTGACTGTCTCTGTTTGCGCTATGATGTAGGTGCTCCTACAACCTTATTTGCATCTTGAGCCAGTCGCTCAGCTTCTATAGTGTGCTTCTGCCCTCTGATGGTTGGTGCTGCCTGAGTGGTCTCTTCCACTCCATGAACCTCATCTTGTGGCTGATCCACATCCCGAGACTCATCCTTAGGAACTGATAGCTCCTCATCTGCATGTAAGTGTGCGTCCCTCTCAAGCGAACACTTCATGGATTTCTCCTCATGAAATTTGATATCCCGTCGCACAACAGTCTTGCGACTGTCTGGAAAATACAAATGATAGTTGTGGGGTGTATCAGTGTACCCAAAAAATATCCCAACCTCCGCAGTTGGCTCCAGCTTCTTCCTGGCTTCCTTCGTCACATGAATGTAAACAGGTGAACCAAAAATCATCAAATGGGAAATATCAGGCCTCTTACCAGAAAACGCCTCCTCAGGTGTACTCATGCCAAGTATCCTGTGAGGACAACGGTTTTGCACATATACTGCAGTATTGCATGCCTCCACCCATAAGTGAATGGGTAGGCCCTGATCATGCAACATCGCCCGTGTAGCACCCACGATCGTTTTGTTCTTCTGCTCAGCAACCCCGTTCTGTTGTGGGTTATGAGGTGCTATGAGCTCTCTTCAAATTCCTTCTGCACTGCAGAAGTCCTTGAATTCACTATAGATGAATTCACCACCATTGTCACTCCTAAGAGCCTTCACCTTCTTCCCCAATTCTTTCTCAACCAGTGCCTTGAACTCACAGAACTTTGAGTATGTCTCGCTCTTCTTCTGCATGAAGAGGATCCATCACTTACGACAAAAATAATCAACAAACATCACATAATACCTATGCTTTGCTATCGAATCTGATGAGAAAGGTCCACACACGTCTGTGTGAATTCTCTCAAGGATCGTCGTGGCGTGACTATCCTTCTCGTGAAAGCTAGCTTTCACAAATTTTCCCAAGGTACACCCCTTGCACTGATCTGACTGCGCAAGAGTGCCTTTAGGAAGCCCAATAGAAATCTGTTGCAGTATCTTCAAAGCTTCATGGTGAAGGTGGCCCAATCTCCGGTGCCATAACTCGCCATCATCCCGGCTCACCACTCCTTCTGCCTTGCCTGCCATTGCTACGCAGCCATCTACCTGAAATTGATAAAGGCTCTTAACTCGAACCCCTATCCTCTAGGTCTCACCAGTTGCCTTACTGCACAGGAAAGCCTTTCTCTCGCTACAGACAACATCATATCCCTTGTCTTCTAACATCGCCACAGAGATAAGATTCTTCTTCAATCCTGGAACATGCATCACTTCCTTCAATACGAAGGGTTTACCAGACTCCCTCTCAAAGGAAATGGTACCGATATCGGTCGCACTGTATCTACCATCATCGCCCATCTCGATGTGCACTCCAGAATCTTTCTCATCCATATCAGTAAACAAATCTTGATCTCCTGTCATGTGAAAAGACGCACCACTGTCCAGAAACCACACTGAACCCATCACACTTGAGACCAAGCATGCGATCAGTGAAAAATCTAGCTCAAAATGCGAGGCTAAGGCCTCTCCAGCTGCAAATCCAGAAACCTACTTATTTTTCTTCTTCTGCGGACAATTTGTGGCATAATGTCCGTGTTGGTGACAATGAAAGCACTTCACCTTGGACATGTCCTGCTTCTTGCCTTTCGCACCAGAATGAAAAGCTTTCCTGCTCTTCCCATTCTTTGCTTTGGCAGCCAAAGCGAAATTCTCTTCATCAGAGTTCTTTGATGACGATCCATCCCTGGTACTCCACCTTTTCTCCTCTTGCACAAGATCCGACCAAAGTCGCTCCCATCCTGGCAATTTCTCCCGACCATTGACAGAGTCCTGATAGGAATGCCAACTCTTTGGAAGCCCAAGGAGAGCCAAGCCCACCAAGTCCTCATCATCTACAATCACCCCCACACCTCCTAGCTCATCTCTGCATTGGATGAACTTCGTGAGGTACTTGGGCATACTATCGCCTTTCTCCATCTTTTTGTTTCTGAGTTTATCCTTGAGCGCCAACTTCCTCTGGTCGCTCTTGCTTTGGAATAAATATGTCAAGGCTTTCCACATCAAGAATGGAGAAGCCTTACCATGCAGGCTAGACACTATGTGATCCTTCACTCCCTCCAACAGAATCCTTCGACACTTTGTTGTCTTCTTTTTCCATGCCTCAAGTACGGCAGCATCACTAGAAGTAGGCTTTGGAACTTCAGCATCTATGAAATCCTTCAACCCATTGTCATCTAGCACTGCCTCCATCCTGTCCTTCCATGCAATATAATTTGAGCTGCCCTCAAGGGCATACTCCAATCGCAATCTGTTGAAAGACATCTCAACTTCGACACCAAGAAAACACTGCTGCAAATTTGAATTCCACCAGCACAAAACTCAACTGCTTCAATGTTTTGCAATTGCTCTAATGATCAATATCGCTCTGATACCATGTAGAAATTTAAATATATGTTCAATTATTCACCGATATTATCCTGATCACACACTATTGGAGCTTCATGCATAATAAATAACCTCTTCTACTATTGATCATCAATTTGCGGAAATATAAACAATCGCATGCGCACATTAAAACCATAAACAATCACACATATAAACACAGTATTTATGGGAAAGCTTAAAGCTGAAAACCCCCAACTATCTGTATATTATAATGATAGAGATCATGTAACAATCATTGTACAAACTCCTCCCAAGCTCTCAGTACAATCTCCAATTGTTACACACTACACAAGCTCAGATCTAGCAAAACACATGCTCCAATCTGCTCCACCTGTTAGCCTGCCTCTACTGCGCAATCCAAGATGAATAATGGCCCAATCTGAGTTCGAATCCCTCTGGTATGCACTGCGCAATCCTCATTGGCATCTCCATCAATGTGTGGTGCAAACTCATGCACCAGTATGGTCACAACTGATAGTCACACTTTCTCTTTCACCTACCTCTCCACTGGTCTCCACTGAAACTGTCCATGCACTGAAGTTAACCGATGTATTCTTTAGTTGATTTATGAGTTTATAATTAGTGAATTAATTAATAATTAATTCACACCACTCTCACTAGTGTATCAATCAGTTAGACTAGATACAACTAGCTCAACTATGTTTAACCGAGTTAAACTGAATACAACTCCACTAACTTCCTCAATCAACTCCACCAAACTCTGTCACATGAGTTCTAACTGAAGTCTCCATGCAATAGCTCCACTTGACCCTCAGGAATAGCGTAATTCCTTCTGTCAGCTGCATGTGCCACTTCTGTGCACTTAACTGAAGTGCTCCAAGAGGATAAGATAATGTTTAAAGTCCAAATATTATTAAGAGCTAATAATATTCGACATATCTATTTTTAGACTGCCATTCTAAAAATAGATTCCGCCCATTATCTCTAAAAATAGAAGTCCATCTATGTTTTCCGACTTTACCAACCATCCACAAATAGCATCCTGCAACTCATAGAACATGATCCATATGTCTAAAAATAGACTTTGCGCCAAAAATAGCCTGCGGGCCCACTTAGTGAAGGTGACTTCTTTCCACTAAGCTCATCATCTTGTTGCAATCTCAACAGATTTATCTTTGTTTTATGATTGATTTTAGGCTAGTTATATGGACAAATTGTTTTTTAAGATTTGGTTTGGTTGGTGGGACAAATCACTTAAAGAGATGGATAGTAATAGATTTGGTTATCCATTGGGCAAAAGGAGCCAATATGTCAAGCAAATAGCTCAAGATCAAGATCAAAAGACAAATATTTTGCAGGGCAAAATAGATAATTCACTAAAGATATTTGAAGGCTGATTGGTGAAGTGGATTAATCGGGATAAAGAGAAATTAAGGATTCTTTGATCCGGATAAGGAAGGAGAAGAAAGAGGTCATTCGAAAGAGGGATAAATTAAGGGTTCCCTACTCTGGAAATCAGCAGAAAACATATAACTGATAAATAGTTCAAGACATAGTGCTTTTAACAAATTCTGTAATAATATATTCCTGATTTATCATTCAAATTTAGAACACATATATGGATGTATGTAAAAAATAAGAAGATAAACAATGACAGTAGAAAGTACTTCACTTCAATGGCTCATCACATGAATCCTGAAATATGATGTTTTATGGTTTTGATCTAGTCTGCTACTTGAAACTTGCTACAATAAATCCTTCAGATACAACAAAAATGACTATAGAAATCTTCAACAATTTATTCCACAATAATAATTCCAAGTTTGAAGTATTTATACAAAAATGTTTACAAAATATCCTAGAATATTCATAGGATTTTTCTAAGGAAAAAATATTTTTTACAAAAATATAGTGACAACTGCTTAACAACTAGCAAGCTATCCTATTTATCCAAATAAAATAGAAATGATGTTTTGGATTAGGTGCAGCTGGTTGCCTTGTTGTCTCCAACGCTGGCAAAAGATCTTTTAATCTATTTTGAAACTCTATCTTCTTATCTAATACTCTTTATCTACGATACTCTTTATTTGCTTGAGGACTGTTTTACTTGCCTTACTGCTGTAAATTTCTGTTTTTACTGTGTAAAAACAACAATATGTCTTTTTTCCTCTTTTACTGTAAAACTGTCTTTTACTGCAAATCAGTCAATTTCTGCCAAAATTCTTCATTAGGTAACTTGATCTTGGTAAGTTTCCTGTAATTTTCATCAGCCTCTGTGTACCTAACAAAGGTTGGTTTTACCACAAAGAGATGTTTTATTTCATGCTGCAAAGAGAACAAGTCTTCAATTCTTTTGTGTAAGACCTTTCCTGTAGGTATTCCTTGCCAATCTACCTTATTTACCTGTTCTTTGCAAAATCTCTGATTTTCTTGTTGTAGTCATCTTTCTTCTTTAATTTTTCATTTAGAACAAGAATGTTTGGCAAGCCTTTTTGCCTCAATACATCAAACTTTAGCATAAATTTAGTTATTGCCAAATCCATGTTTTGGCACTTCTCTTCAAGCTGCTTCATCAAATTTTTCTTTGTAATTACTTTTCTCACCTCAAGAATTGTGTCAATTCTATCATTTATGCCTATCTCATCCAATTCTTGTTTGTTCTTGGTGTTGAGAAACTTGATTATTTCTTGGGCCTCTTCAGGTTTGGCACCAAGCTCTTCCTTTGTGTTCACAATTTCTTATTTGGCCACTTTAACCAAGTCTTTTTGTTCATAGATGATTTGAATGGAAGGCCAAGTATCATTGATTGATTCAATGATCTTGGACCACAACAGGTTTTTTATGAAAGTCATTGGTTCCTTCAAATTTAGCTCTGCTTCAAATTTCTTCAATTGTTCAGTTTCCCTTTTGGCTTTCTGTTCCTCATTTTTAGCATTGATTTGGGCTAATTTCTTAGCATCTCTAAGTTTTTAATTTGTTCTTTCAACCTGTTGATCTCATTACTCTGTATGGACATATCTTCCATGGATTTAATAATCTTTCTAGCTTCATCTGTTTGCTGCACTGCTGATGTAGATGATTCTGTAGTAGAGGTAGTAGAAGATGTCACTGACACAACTGTTTCCAATGGTGCTTTTGGTGCTAATTCCTCTACTAAGGTTGATGGAACTACTGTAGTTACCATAGGGATGACTGTGGGAGGAGCACTATGAGTTTTTGTTGCTTATTTCTCTTGGACAAGTCTGTCCATTTCTATCTCCATTTATTTAGTCTGTGCTGTCATTTGGAGAATGAGACTCATCATCTCATATTTCTGATTTGCCTCCTCCAGAATCTATTTATTCTGTGGATGTTCTGTTGGAAGAAGCTTCAATTTCTTTCTAAGTGTTGCTATGTTAGAATTTTTCTTTTTTATCATCTCTTCTACAGCCTTTACATTTGTTGGGTCATACCCTACTTCAATTACCAATTCTTCTAAGGACTTTATTCTAGTGTCCTTGATAAGAGAAGAAGCTTTCTCAATCCCGATTTTATCGCTAAAATTGGTTATAGTGTTCTGAAGTTCTGGGCACTCGTTTCCTTGGTATTCATAGTAGAATAGAGCATTTCAGAACTCTGCTTATGAAACTCAATTTGATATAAAGGATGAATGCTATCAACTGGTACTTCCAAGTCAAATTTCTTGTAGTCTGCTACTGTTGTAGGCTTAGGCACTATTGGTTTTAGTATTGTCATAAGAAATTTCTTGTTGGTGTAATCAAAGGCTGATAATAATCTGTTTTGACTTCCTGGAGTTTGCTTTAGATACTGTGAATACATTTCATCCTTTAAATCTTCATTCTTAGCCTTGATTTTCTTGTACTTCTCTTTGATATCCAAACTTGTACTTTCTACTTGCTGTGATGAGGATGCCTCCATATTTTTCTGTCTTTCAACCATATGAGTATCTAGAGTATCCTTTTCTTGCTCATTTACAATAAATGTAGCAGCATCTGTATTCTTCTATGTGTTTTCTTCATCTAACACTTCAATTGTTTCTTTTTCCTGATGCACTGGATTGAGCTTAGGCTTTTTATTATATCTGAGTTTAAACCTAGTCTTTGTTGTTGTTTCAGCAGTGTAGGTACCTTCTTCTCTCATTCTTTTAGTAGCTTTGTCTTCTTGATTTACAATTTTCAAGGTGTGACTAGTATCACCCTGTTTTACTGCTTCTACCAAGGTATTTTCCAGCCACTTTGCTTGATTAGAAAAATGTTCAATCTTTGGCCTTTTATCATGGATATAAGGGGTCAATTTGCATTTTAACCTCATTTTACTTAGAATTCCCTGAGGATCATAATTCCACAAAAACTTTCTTCAAATTTGTATTCCTGCAACTGTTTTGCTGCCTATGTACCTGCATCTCTGTGATTGCAAAAGAAAGGTCCTACTTGATTCTTCAACTTGAATTTAGTCTTTGTTTTGGGAGCTAAGAAGTTGATAGAATATGAATTTAGTATTTTCCTGATGTACTCAAGGAAAAAAATCTCATTGGAAAGTATTTTGGTAGTTTATAGGGTAGAATATTTGACCCAAAAACTCTTATCTCTATATGATTTTGGTAAAGGTACCAATCTCCAGTTCTACTTTGTTCTGATAGCTGTAACATTTTCTTTATCTCATCACTGACTCTTAGTTGTACACTGTTTGTAAACATATTTATCAATGGATGAAAAAAACAATCTATAAAATCCACATAAGTGAATTTTTTTGATTGTTTTCTGACTAAAGAGGTCCAAAAGATGACTGATAGGGGATTCCCTTCTACATCCAATTTCTGAAGGTTTATAGGGAATTTTTCTGCTTGGAAATAAAGGAACATGTGAAAGAGTAAGGATGAATATCTAAAAACTCGTTTAGTGGGCAATTTAATAAGCTGATCATGGATATTATTAGCTATGTATTCAACATAATTGTAGATTACAGAAGGAGGTTGACCTGGCACAAAAATGGATAGAAAACCTAGAATTGACTCATCTGTATACCCATAAGTAAAATAACCTAATATAAAGGATAACATAGAGATGACATGCCTTGACCCTTCAGGAAATTTGGAAGTAGAATAAGGAGGGTTTATCTTTGGGATTTCAACATAGGCAGAAATGAAATTTTGGAAAATTTGAAATCTCTTAGGAAAGTCTAACTGAATATAGAGCTTTGTGAGTGCTTTAATGGATAATGGAACTGCATTGGGATCTAGTTTCAGCTGAAGCATTGGTTAATGGACTCTGCAGTAATAGTAAACAATAATTCTTTGTTAGCATTAGCCATGGCTCTTTGCTCAGGTAAATAATAGGATTGACACAACCTAATGACTTTTGGACACTGATGAGTATGTGGAACTGCATACTTGGGTAGATTTCACTCCCAAATCTAAACTTCCTCTCCCCGATCTAATGATATTTCTAGACTCTAGCAGTGTAGATCTATTAGATTGAATTCTATCATTGGATCAACTATCTTGTAATCTATATCAGCTAGAGGTGTATGCTCCACATCTACAACAAGAGGTTGTAGAATATTTATATCAATAGTGGTTTTGGAAGCCATTACTGGGTTTAATTTTGACACTTTTAGCCTTCTGGATGTTTAAAACCCTGTATTTGGGCTTTTTGTACTCTTCTTTAAGCTTAAACTATTTATAGGAGGTATTTTTGACTTGAACAGAGATTTTTTGAATAGAAAAGGGTATAGTTAGGCTTTCTTTTGGTTTTAACCTTCAATTTGGCTTCAAATTTGATCTTCAAACTCTTTACAGACTCAAAAAATGAAATAACCAGTGTTTCTCTGCTCTTTTAGATAAACTGGACTTAAAAATCAATTTGATTCATGTACAGAGGGTTTTGATTCTTTGCAAAAGGGTTTTTGGATTAATTTGAATTTCTTTTAAGGTCTGCAACAGCTAAAACTTCCTCAATTTCATTTCAAAACTAGAGATAGTATCAAAATGGAAATTTTATCAGGGTTTCATAGTAAATCCATTTTTTGAGGGAAAATAAAGGTCTTTCTGTGGGAAAAATAGGCTTCACAAGGTTCAAATTGACAGAAATAGCTCTTTTTTATGACGAGGAGGTTACTTTTTCGAAGAATACTTGTTTTTTGCAGGTATATGGTCTTTAAATTGGGTTTCTGAGACGTTTGAAGGCTTTGGAAGTTGTTGCAGCCCTTGGATGTATATTTGAGGCTTCAAGTGGTCTTGCAGCACAAAGACAAGGAAACTAGTGTTTTTCTTCAGTCAAAAGTGATTTTAATGAGCGGAGAAGGCAAAAAAAGGATTAAACTGTGCACTTATGAAATTTTGATAGTTTTTTTAAGTTTAAACAGGCTTTTCATTGAATGCGGGTCAAGTCAGAGGAAGGGTGGTTTTTGCGCCGGGAGGAGAAAACCATCAGAGGTTTATCGCGCGAGTTAGAAGTGGTAAATGGTTTATTTGGATCAAATGCAGTCCAATATCTTATCGCCGCGTGGAGGAGAGAGAGTGTATCAATACTACCGATTTCGCAAATTTTGAATTGATTATGTTGGACGCTATTGGATTTGCGATATAAAATATGGTTCGTCGGATCTGGGGAAGGTGATGCGAACGATGGAGATGAGAGGTGGAATTGATCAGCAGATGGGGCGTGGGGCCCGAGATTTTATATGTGACAGAGTTGGTTAATACGTTTAAACATATAAACTAATTTTTATAATGTGATAGCGGGATATATGAATTTACACAGAAATGTGTAATATATATATGTATTGTGAGGGGCGGGTTATTTACATATAACGTGTTTAACTTTTGGGGGATATGCGGGGTCATATTTAACACATGGGTATTTAGACAATAGGTTAAACATTAAAATAGTGGGTTTGGGATATTTAAAATAAAGGAATTAATATATCTATAGGAAGGGGTAGTTATAAAGGAATTAATACATTAAATTAAAAGTTAATATGAAATGAATAAAATGAATGGAAATACATAAAATAAAATAAGCAAAGTGTAAAAATAGGCATTTGAGCATAATAATGATCCCATTTTAAACATTTACACATAATACTTAGGTTAAATTGTATTTTGTGGGTTTTTTGGGTTTTTTTGCATGAAATGATATTAGTTATAGGGGATTCTTTAATTTCCCTAAGTAAAAAGTGTTTTAACTTAGGAAAAGGAAATAATGTTGAGAAAAGGGTGATTATGAAGGGATTTTAATACTTATTACCAATCAGTTATCAAGCCTTGGGTTCGTCCCAACAAAAGTCAGAGAAATGCTCTGATCCTTTTTAACTAAAGGTTTTAAGCACTGAATACTCTGAGGGGAGGGGAAATTAGCAATTTTTTCCAAATGATGTTTGTGCATTCTTTATGCAACTAATTTCTACCTACCCATCATTATTCTAAAATTTTTTCACTATTTTCATGGGTGCATTTAAGCTTGCAACCCTAAATCCATTTTTCTTTTAAAGCATAAAACTATATAAATCTAACCTTATTTCATCTGAGCGCTTAGATTAAACTATTGAGCTCCTAATTTATTCTCTAATTATATACTGATTTTTCAAGTTTAAACTGTTTGACAGATCTTTATTCTCTATCTATAAACATGAAATTCAAATCATGAAAAAGTTAAGATTAAACTATTTAACTCATCATGGATTATGGCAATTTTGAACAAGCTGCACATAATCATTATTTTTGTAGTAAAAGTAAAAGTAGTGGAATTTTGACTTGCATAAATTTCATGTCTTATTATTATCTCTTTTTTGCCTTTGGGGTCCATTTTTTATTCTTTTTGATTTTTTCTTTTCAAGCCCTTTGATCTCTCTTTTGGGACTTTTACCCTCTTTTTATTTTTTATTATTTTCAAAATATGGGAAAACAACTTGCATAAAGCAAGGTATGTACATATTTACACGACTAATCATAGTCAATTAAAAATTTATGAACCCTATTATTATAGGACCCTAATAGTGGCTCCACATGGGGATGACATTTCCTGGTGAAATGTCAAGAACTTTGAGAGTAGTAGCCTTTGAATTTTGACTGAGATGACCTTGTAATTGTTATTCTGATCTCTGCAATTGTTTATACTTATGATATTTTACCTCTCAAAGCTTAGGGCCTTCTCTCCGGGCTTCAACTTTGTTAGGAAAACATCCAATCCAATTTAAAATCTGCAATGTTATGTATAATGGACAAAGTAAACAAAATTAACTATTGGTTATTTATGAAGAGTAGTAGTGCTTCAACATTCTTCCATTGACAGGTCCACCTAGCAGATCTGATCCATCCATTTCTTTCAAAAAGAAAGCATTATTACCTCTGTAACCATAAATAACATGAGTTCCTTTCCATAGGAAATCAAATTTCACATGTTTACCTTTCTCTTCTCTCCTTGAATCCCATTTTAGAACTTTGTCACCAATGTAGAAATCATCTTCTTTACTCTTTTTGTCAAAAATTTTTTTAATCTTATCTTGGATAACTTGAGACTTAAGATAAACCTCTTCTCTTGTTTGCTACAAGTGAATGGTTTGATTAATCCTTCTATGAGTGTTATTGGTATCAACTTGTAACTCTTGAATTATCTTCATTACTGGTACTCCTAAGGAAGATGAAAAAACATCCATTCCATAAACAAGTTGGTAAGGGGATGTACCAATAGATTTTTTGGTGGTAAGTCTATCTGCCCATAAGGCATTAATTAACCTCTTGTTTCAAGTCTTCTAGTTATCTTCTAGTAATTTCTTGATGATGTTCACAAGGCTTTTATTGGAAGATTCAACAAGGCCATTTCCTTGAGGGCAATATGCAGTAGAATGGCCTAGAGTAATGTGGTATTTATGGAAAAAGTCAATCATATTTTTAGATTTGAATGCAGTTGCATTGTCAGTGATAATATTTTGGGGATATCAAAATCTTGAAAGTATGTTTCTTTCTAAAAAGGAGATAATGAAAGTGTTAGTGGCTTTCCTGGAGGGTATGGCTTCTATCCACTTAGTAAAATAGTCAGTGGCTGTCAGAATCCACTTATGTTGGGCTGAAGATGGAGGGTGAATTTCACCAATGAAGTCAATACCCCATTGTTGAAATGGCATTTCTGTTGAGATGGGTTTTAAGGGCAGGAGTAACAACTTTTTATTTCCCTCAAATATTTGACATTTGTGAGAGGAAGTCACATACCTTTTTACATCTGCAAACAAAGTAGGCTAGTAAAAACCAACTCTCAAGATTTTTTCTGCCATAGTCTTCTAGTAAAGATGTCGTCCACAGTCACCTACATGAAATTCTTCTAAAACTTTGTCAGCTTCTTCTTTAAGCAAACAATTCAGTAAAATTCCTCTATGATCTTTCCAAAAAAGTACATTGTCTAAGATACAAAATCTTACTGCCTTCAATTCTAAAAATCTAGCTTTTGTTCTTGATAATCTAGGAGGAGCTTGTAAATTTAGTAATACAAATATAATATCTGCATACCATGGTGAGTCTTAAAATGCTTCACTGATCTCTGGAGTCGCCATCTCTTCCTGATCATCTACTTGGGCAATAAAATTAATGTCTAAAGCATGAAAATTTGATTCAGCCATGAGTTTGGCTAAACCTTGACCTTTTATGAGTTTAGTGGGTTTTATTTCTATGTCATATTCCAAAATTGTGGTAATCCACTTGCCTCTTTTACCTTCAAGACCATTATGTGTTAGAATGTCCTTTACAACTGCAATAGGAACATAGGCAATGATGTGTGAATAAAGAATCTACACTTTAAAGTCTTTAATGGCCTTTACCAAAGCTAGGGCCCGTTTCTCCATTATATTGTACTTTAAAGTGGCATCTCTAAATATTTTTCTAAATAAAGCAATGGGCTGCTCATAGCCCTAGTCATTTTTCTGCAGTAAAACTGCAGCAATAGTGTGTTTTGAAGCAAAAGAGAAGACAATAAAATCCTTCTTAAAATCAAGACTTATAAGGACTAGTGTTTTGGTTAAAGCTTGTTTAATTGATTCAAAAGATTGTTTGGCTTCAATAGTCCATTTAAGTGTTGAGTCCTTTTTAGCATATTTTTAAGTTCTCTAATTATTTCAGCTAAATTTGAGATGAATCTTCTAAGAAAGTTAATTTTACCTAGAAAAGCTTGTAACTTTTTAATGTTTCTAGGAGGACTAATGTTAAGGATGGCCTCCATTCTGGCAGGGTCTATTTTAATTCCTTCTTTAGATATTATGTGTCCAAGTAACTTACCTTCTTCTAATCCAAATAATTTTTTCTTAGGGTTTAGAGAGATGTTAAATTTCTTGCATTTAAGAAAGACTTGTCTGAGATGATCAAGGTGTTCATAATCAGTCTTTGAGAAAACAGTAATGTCATCTAAATAAATTACTAAAAATTCATGAATTTCCTTTGCAAAGGCTATATCCATAGCTCTTTGAAAGGTGGCTCCTGCATTAATTAACCCAAAAGACATTTTTACATACATAAAAGTGCCCCATGGAGTAGTGAAAGTAGTTTTGGTTTGGTCCTCTGGTTGGACTAAAATTTGGCTGTACTCTGAAAATCCATCTAAAAGTGAAATCCTAGAAGAACCAACTACCCTCTATAAAATGTGATCCATATTTGGTAAATGATAATTGTCTTTTAACGATACCTTATTTAAATTTCTAAAGTCAACACATAATCTAATTTCTCATGTCTTTTTTCTAGTGGGAACTAGATTAGAAACCCAATCATAATATTTGATTGGTGCAATTATTTGAGCCTAATACATCCTTTTTACCTCCTTTTCAATTAAAGACATCAAAACAGGATTGATCCTTCTTAAATTTTGTTTAAAAGGCTTTTGGTATTCTTTTATAGGGATTTTATGTTGTATTATACTGGTGTCATAGGATTTTAGGTCCTCATAACTCCAATAAAAAAAATCTTGAAATTCCTTAAAAAGAGCTATGCGTTTTTCTTTTTCTTACTGAGGTAAAGCTTTGGAAAGTTTAATCATCTTAGGTTTTAACTCTGTACCTATGTTACATTCCTCAATATCAGATCTAAGTGGCTCCATTCTAGGTTTTCTTGCAACATCATTGGAGTCAAATAAATCTTCTAAAGGGGTTAAGCCTTTTGGTAAAAATTTATCTTTTAAGTTCAAAATATGAGATTCATCATCAACTATCTCTTCAATTTCTACTTTTTCTAAATTATCTATGTCTGATTGACTGAATTTAGTAGGTTTTGAAAAATTCACTTTATTTACATCAATGTTATTCAAATCAATTTCACTATCTAAATTATGGTCTAATGTACAGTCTGTGTCTATTTTACAATTCTGAAATTCACCTTCATTGTTCATAAAATGGTAAATCTGTTGATCTTGTGAGAAAATCTGCCAATATTTAATATTATCTGGAAATATTGGTCTATGTTTGACTTCTATAGTATACCTATGATTTGGCTGAAATGGCAGATTACAGGTACTAGCAAAAGTGGCTAGGGAATGAGCCTGTATGTTCTGTTTTCTTGGTATTGCAGAGAAATTTCATTCTAACAGTTCATCTATCAGATCTAACATAGTTTCTCTATATCGGCTTAACCTTGGATTATGAACATAATTTTCTCCATTTATTTATTTTACAATCAACTATGAGTCTCCCATAATTGATACTCTCTTACCTCCTAAATTTCTAATAATATGCATTCCTAGAATGAGAGCTTCATATTCAGCCATGTTATTGGTACATTTGAAATTTAGTCTAAAAGCATAGCCTTATACATGATTATTTTCCATATTAGTTATCCAAACTCCTGCTCTTGCTCCTAATTTATTGACTAAACCGTCAAAATCTAAATGCCATAATGATTCATGAAAGATATTTTCACTGTCTGGTGTTTTGTTTTTGTCTTTTAGTTCGGTTTTGATTTCATTATCAGTTTCCGAGTTACATAAGATGTATGAATCTAGGTCAGTAGGTGTAGTGTAAATTGGGTAATTTCTTGGTCTTTCTACACTACTCACCATGTATTTCATCAATGTTTCTTTATAGAGTTTCTTTGGCTGGACAAAAACTGATATATTAGCATATGACATATCCAATTGTAGAGATCCTTGTAATTTGGCTCCCCATGAGTGAGATAACAACATTCCATACTTGGGAGGGATATCAGCTACTACAATGTCCATGATTATGCTTTTACCAGGATATTTAACTAATGTGACACACAAATCTTTAATCAATCCTAAACATTTCACTTTTCTTTAGTCAAATGAAAAGAGATCTTTGTAAGGCCTAGTGATATCTAAGTTCAGGGTTTCCATTATTGCTTTTGGAATTAGATTGTGTGAAGCTCCTGAATCTAACATTGCATTGTGTAATATTTGGTCATGAATAGTTAAGCTAGTGTAAAATGGTGGAATTGCTCCATCTTGGTGTTTTCCATTAACATTAGGACCAATAATCAACTCTGGTTGATCATCACTTAAGTTTACCGAGTCTTCTCCATTAGTCATGTTTAAGGTTTGAGTGATAGTTGTTTTGTACAAATCATGTTTTACCAATTCTGTTAAAGGAATTGGTATTTTTAATTTTGCAATTTCAGCTTGTATATTAAATGAAGGTTGTGATTTACTAAGCTGAATTATCTCTTCTTTAGTAACTGTAGTTTTAGTAGGTTTATCTTCTTTTCCTACAATTATCTTCTCATTTTCAGTTTGTGTTTCTTGTGTCTTACTACTATTAGTTTTATTTTCAGGAATGGTTTGAGAAGAAGTAGATGTTTTTTTAGATTTTGAATTATCAGAAGCTGTTTTGGCAGTGGTAGCTTTTGGATATGTTGATTTTGGATCAACAGTGGGTGTTTTAGAATCTAAAATTGTTGTTTTAGCTGAATTAGTTATTTTAACAGCAACATATTTTTGTGAATTTGTTGATGTTTGGACAACCTCTTCTGTTATATCAACAATCTTGGGACTAGGTGAAATTTTAGGGCTGGAATTTTTTTGGGACGAGTTAAAGTTTTGCTTGTTTTCCCTAGGGAGAATTTACAGAACTTTGGTAGTGGGAGCTTCTAATGTTTTCTTAGTAGAAGGCTCAATATTTTTCTTACTTCTAAGGTTATATTGCTTATGTACTTCATTTATAGAAAAATCATAACCTTGTTTGTAGTCAAATGATTCACCTGAATCTAATTGAATTTTTTGCATTTCAAATAACTCTTGATCTTCTTGTGTGAGAAAGATAGTGTTATCATCATTTATACCCATTAGATTTATGGTGTCTTCATCATCTTCATCTTGATGATAAATTTCAACATATTTCTCTTGAAATCGAGGTCTTATTGTTTGATCAGGTGATGATTCTTTAGATTTTCCTGTGTTTGTATTTTTATTGAAGTTGGGATTTTTGATTTGCTATTGATTATCCCATTGTGGCCTTCTTTCTATATTGTCTAATATATCCATCATTCTCTCTAAATTTTTAGCTAATTGATCTATTTTTCCATCTGAACTAGATGTCTCTTCTTTTATAGTTACTCTCCTCTCATTCCTTAATCTAGCGTTTCTAGCCAATATGTTTACTTCTACACTAACAACATTTGTTTGCATTCTTTCTAAAGTGTCAGCATTTCTCTCTCTTAATTGATAGGCCATGTATGTATCAAATCCATTAGAGAATTTGAGTAGGAAAAAATCTGGAGTGGGTTTGAGAATAGCAGGGATTGAATTATAAACACTGTTGTATCTATTGCATTAATCTTGGACTGTTTCATTAGGACCTCTTTTCATTGCATCAAATTCAGATAATATTTGAAGTGGATTTTTCTTCTTTTCCCATTTATTCAAAAATAATCTATGAAAGACTGCTAAATCAACTATACTACCAGGATTAAGACCTTTAAACCATTTTTTAACTTCCCCTATTAATTTCTGAGCAAAGAGTCTCATTTTTACATCAGAATCATCTATTTCATGAAGCTCAAAATAATTTTTTGTCTTATTAATGTGCTGTTGGGCAGTGTAATGTGTGGTAGCATCAAATTGAGGTATTTCACTGTGGTAATCCTGAGGCATATCATGTAACTGTCTTGGAAGAACCAAGGGAGCATACCTTGCAACCATGGCTTGAATTCTAGCTTGGCTAGGAGGTAAGTTGGAAGTGTTTGGGGCAGAACTAGAAGTACTAGCTGATGTAGTTAAAGAAGTGGCTGATGAGACTGGAATGTAAGATGATGTACTAGAAAATGTAGTTGAAGAAATAAAAGGTGAAGTTGGGATGGCAAAAGATGAAACTGGAATATATGAAGATGTACTTGGAAATGAGAATGATGTATTGTGAGATGTAGAATGAAAACTAGTGGGTGGTGTTGAGGTGGGTGAAGATGGAAATAATACTCTGGGTTGAAATGTTTGCTTTGGGATAAAGAGATCTGTAGAATGGAGAGTAGTGGATATTATGGATGATGTAGTGGTAAAAAGAGATGAACTTACAAATTCTACAAGGTTGGTATCTAACTGAGAAGTAGAGGGCTTAGGTGTATATGCTAATAAAGCAACTAATTCGACTGAATGCTAAAAAAGAGCTTCATCTATTTCCTTAAGTACAATAGCATTTAACTCATCAAGTTTATCATAAATCTCAAAAATTTTTGATTCAAAATCTACTGAAACAATTTCTTTTTTAATTTCAAGAGATGAAATAAAATTAGGATCTATAATGGTGCTGTTTAAATCACTCTCTAATTTGTTTCTGAATAAAGAATGTTCAAATTTAAGTCAAAATCAGTGTCCTGTAAAGTTGCTAACTATTTTGGAAGGGAATTTGATCTAAATAAGGAAACTTTGTTACCTAAATCTTCTACTTTTTCTTTTTTCCAATTCAGTCTAGATTGTCTACTATAGCAGCAGGTTTAGGATCTGGATTTGAACTGGTATAGTAGATTTTTCTAGAAGCTAGAATTACAGTTTTTTATGAAATGACACTCACAACTTTTAAAACAGTCTTAAAGGGAAAGTATAATGAAAAAGATTTCTTTTAAGACCTATTTAAAATTGAGGATTAATTAGTTCCCCAGTATGGTCGCCAGTATGTTATCACTCTAATAATTCTCCAAGTTGTGAGATTTTGATTTATAGTTTAAAGAATATTAGAAGTAACTACAAACCTACTTTTAAACTCTAGGATCTAGCCTTCCTAGGGTTCAGAGAGGGCTCTCTCTATAATATTTAACTTTGTTTTATGATTGATTTTAGGCTAGTTATATGGAAAATTTGGTTTTAAGATTTGGTTTGGTTGGTGGGAAAAATCACTTAAAGAGATGGATAGTAATAGATATGGTTTTCCATTGGGCAAAATGAGTCAATATGTCAAGTAGATAGCTCAAGATAATAATGAAAAGGCAAATATTTTTAGGGCAAGATAGATAAGTCACTAAAGATCTTTGAAGGCTGATTGGTGAAGTGGATTAATCGAGATAAAGAGAAATTAAGAATTCTTTGATCCGGATAAGGAAGGAGAAGAAAGAGGTAATTCGAAAGAGGGAGCAATTAAGGGTTCCCTACTCTGGAAATCAACATAAAACATATAAATGATAAATAGTTCAAGACAGAGTGCTTTTAACAAATTTTGTAATAATATTCCTGATTTATCATTCAAATTTAGAACACATATATGGATGTATGTAAAACATAAGAAGATAAACAATGACAGTAGAAAGTACTTCACTTCAATGGCTCATCACATGAATCCTGAAATATGATGCTTTATGGTTTTGATCTAGTCTGCTACTTGAAACTTGCTAGAAGAAACCCTTCAGATATAGCAAAAATGACTATAGAAATCTTCAGCAATTTATTCCACAATAATACTTCAAAGTTTGAAGTATTTATACAAAAATGTTTAGAAAATATCCTAGAATATTCATAGGATTTTTCTAAGGAAATAATATCTTTTATAAAAAGATAGTGACAACTGCTTAACAACTAGCAAGCTGTCCTATTTATCCAAATAAAATAGAAATGTTGTTTTGGAAGGTGCAACTGGCTACCTTGTTGTCTCCAACGCTGACAAAAGATATTTTAATCTGTTTTGAAAAACTATCTTCCTATCTGATACTCTTTATCTCTAATACTCTTTATCTGCTTGAGGACTGTTTTACTTGCCTTATTGCTATAAATTTCTACTTTTACTGTGTAAAAACAAAAATCTGTCTTTTTTCCTCTTTTACTGTCAAACTATCTTTTACAGCAAATCAGTCAATTTCATTCTTCATTTGGTAACTTGATCTTGGTAAGTTTCATGTAATTTTCATTAGCCTCTGTGTACCTAACAAAGGTTGGTTTTACCACAAAGAGATGTTTTATTTCATGCTGCAAATAGAACAAGTCTTCAATTCTTTTTTGCAAGACCTTTCCTGTAGGTATTCCTTGCCAATCTACCTTATTTACCTATTCTTTTGCAAAATGTCTGATTTTCTTGTTGTAGCCATCTTGCTTCATTAATTTTTCATTTAGAACAAGAATTTGGCAAGCCTTTTTGCCTCAATACATCAAACTTTAGCACAAATTTAGATATTGCCAAATCCATGTTTTGGCACTTCTCTTCACGCTGCTTCATCAAATTTTTCGTTGTTATTTCTTTTCTCACCTCAAGAATTGTGTCAGTTCTATCAATTATGCCTATCTCATCCTATTCTTGTTTGTTCTTGGTGTTGAGAAACTTTATTATTTCTTGGGCCTCTTCAGGTTTGGCACCAAGCTCTTCCTTTGTCTTCACAATTTCTTCTTTGGCTACTTTAACCAAGTCTTTTTGTTCATAGATGACTTGAATGGAAGGCCAAGTATCATTGGTTGATTCAATGATCTTGGACCACAACTAGTTTTTTATGAAAGTCATTGGTTCCTTCAAAGTTAGCTCTGCTTCAACTTTCTTCAACTATTCAGTTGCCCTTTTGGCTTTCTGTTCCTCATTTTTAGCATTGATTTGGGCTAATTTCTTAGCATCTTCTAAGTTTTTAATTTGTTCTCTCAACCTGTTGATCTCATTACTCTGTATGGAAATCTCTTCCATAACTTTAATAAGCTTGTTAGCTTCATCTATTTGCTGCAATTATGATGTAGATGATTCTGTAGCAGAGGTAGTAGAAGATGTCACTGGCACAACTGTTGCCAATGGGGATTTTGGTGCCAATTCCTCTGCTAAGGTTGATGGAACTGCTGTAGTTACCATAGGGATGACTGTGGGAGGAGCACTCTGAGTTTTTGTTGCTTCTTTCTCTTGGACAAGTTTGTCCATTTCTATCTCCATTTCTTTAATCTGTGCTGTCATTTGGAGAATGAGACTCATCATCTCATCTTTCTGATTTCCCTCCTGCATAATCTCTTTAGTCTATGGATGTTATGTTGGAGGAAAATTTAATTGTTTTCTAAGTGCTGTTATGTCAACATTTTTCTTTTTATCATCTCTTCTACAGCCTTTACATTTTTTGGGTCATACCCTACTTCAATTACCAATTCTTCTAAGGACTTGATTCTAGTGTCCTTGATAAGAGAAGAAGCTTTCTCAATCCTGAATTGATCTCTCAAATTGGTTATAGTGTTTTGAAGCTTATGGGCACTCATTGCCTTGGTAGTCATAGTAAAATAGATCATTTTAGAACTCTTCTTATGAAACTCAATTTCATCTAAAGGATGAATGCTATCAACTGGTACTTCCAAGTCAACTTTCTTGTAGTCTGCTACTGTTGTAGGCTTAGGTACTATTGGCTGTAGTATTTTCATAAGTAATTTCTTGTTGGTGTAATCAAAGGCTGATAATAATTTGTTTTGACTTCCTGGAGTTTGCTTTAGATAATGTGAATAAAATTTCATTCTTTAACCCTTCATTCTTAGCCTTGATTTCCTTGTACTTATCTTTGATAGCCAAACTTATACTTTCTACTTGCTGTGATGAGGATGCCTCCATATTTTGCTGTCTTTCAACCATATGATTATCTGGAGTATCCTTTTCCTGCTCATTTAAAATAACTGTAGCAGAATCTGTATTCTTCTATGTGTTTTCTTCATCTAGCACTTCAATTGTTTCTTTTTCCTTGTGCACTAGATTGAGCTTAGGCTTTTTATTATATCTGAGTTTAAACCTAGTCTCTGTTGTTGTTTCAGCAGTGTAGGTACCTTCTTCTCCCATTCTTTTAGTAGCTTTATCTTCTTGATTTACAGTTTTCAAGGTGTGACTAGTATCACCCTGTTTTACTGCTTCTACCAAGGTATTTTCTAGCCACTCTGCTTGATTAGCAAACTATTCAATCTCTAGCCTTTTATCATGGAAATAAGGGGTCAATTTTCATTTTACCCTCATTTTACTTAGAATTACCTGAGGATCATAATTCCATAAGAAACTTTCTTCAAATTTTTATTCCAGCAACTGTTTTTCTACCTCTGTACCTGCATCTCTGTGATTGCAAAAGAAAGGTCCTACTTGATTCTTCAACTTAAATTGAACCTTCTTTTTGGCAGCTAAGCAGTTGATAGAATTTGAATTTAGTATTTTCTTGATGTACTCTAAGGCAAAAGCTCTCATTGGCAAGTATTTTGGTAGTTTATAGGGTAGAATATTTGACCCAAAAACTCTGATCTCTGTATGATTTTGGTAAAGGTACCAATATCCAGTTCTACTTTGTTCTTACAGCTGTAACATTTTCTTTATCTCATTACTGACTCTTGGTTGTACACTGTTTGTCAACATGTTTATCAATGGATGAACAAAACAATCTATAAAATCCACGTAAGTGAATTCTGTTGATTCTTTTCTAATCAAATAGGTCCAAAAGATGACTGATAAGGGATTCCCTTCTACATCCAATTTATGAAGGTTTATAGGGAATTTTTTTGCTTGGAAATAAAGGAACATGTGAAAGAGGAAGGATGAATATCTGAAAACTCGTTCAGTGGGAAATTTCACAAGCCGGTCATGGATATTATCATCTATGTATTCAACATAATTATAGATTACAGAAGGAGGTTGACCTGGCACAAAAATGGATAAAAACATAGAATTGACTCATCTGTATACTCATCAGTAAGATAACCTAAGATAAAGGATAGCATAGAGATGACTTGCCTTGACCCTTCAGGAAATTTGGAAGTAGAATAAGGAGGATTTATCTTTGGGATTTCAACATAGGCAGGCAAGAAATTTTGGAAAATCTAAAATCTCTTAGGAAATTCTAATTGAATATAGAGCTTTGTGAGTGCTTCTATGGATAATGAAAATGCATTGGGATCTAGTTTCAGCTGAAGCATTAGGTTAGTGGACTCTACAATAATAGTAAAAAATACTTCTTTTTTAGCATTAACCATGGCTCTTTTCTCAGGTAAATAATAGGATTGACACAACCTAATGACTTCTGGACATTGATGACTATGTGGAACTACATACTTGGGTAGATTTCACTCCCAAATCTGAACATTTTCTCCCTGATCTAATGATTTTTCTATACTCCAGTAGTGGAGATCTAACAGATTGAATTCTATCACTAGATCAAATATCTTGTAATATATATCAGCTAGAGGTGTATGCTCCACATCTACAACATGAGGTTGTAGAGGATTTATAACAATAGTGGTTTTGGAAGCCATTACTGGGTTTGATTTTGACACTTTTAGCCTTTTGGATGTTTAAAACTCTGTATTTGGGATTTTTGTACTCTTCTGTAAGCTTAAATTGTTTACAGGAGGCATTTTTGACTTGAGCAGAGGGTTTTTGAATAAAAAAGGGTATATTTAGGCTTTCTTTTGGTTTTAACCTTCAATTTGGCTTCACATTTGATCTTCAAACTCTTTACAGAATCAAAAAAAGATAATAACTAGGGTTTCTCTGCTCTTTTAGATAAATTGGACTTAAAAATCAATTTGATTCATGTACAAAGGGTTCTGACTCTTTGCAAAAGGGTTTTTGGATTAATTTGAAGTTCTTTTAAGGTCTGCAAAAGCTAAAATTTCTCAATTTCGTTTTAAAACTAGAGATAGTATGAAAACGGAAAATTTATCAGGTTTTCACAGTAAATCCATTTTTTGAGGGAAAATAAAGGTCTTTCTGTGGGCAAAATAAGTTTTACAAGGTTAGAATTGACAGAAATAGCTCTTTTTTATGACGAGGAGGTTAATTTTTCGAAGAATACCTGTTTTTTGTAGGTATATGGTCTTTAAATTGGGTTTCTGAGACATATGAAGGCTTTTGGAAGCTGTTGCAGTCCTTGGATGTATATTTGAGGCTTCAAGCAGTCTTGGCAGCAATTTTAATAGATCTCTGGTTCTTTGGGCATAAAGACAAGCCAAATGGTGTTTTTCTTCAGTCAGAAGTGATTTTAATGAGCGGAGAAGGAAGAAAAGGGTTAAACTATGCACTTATGAAATTTTGATATATTTTTAGGTTTAAACAGGCTTTGCATTGAATGCAGGTCAAGTCAGAGGAAGGGTGGTTTCTGCACCGGGACGAGAAAACCATCAGTGGTTTATCACACGAGCTAGAAGTGGTAAATGGTTTATTTGGATCGAATGCGATCCAATCTCTTATCACCACGTGGAGGAGAGAGAGTGTATCAATACTACCCATTTCACAAATTTTGAATTGATTACGTTGGACACTATTGGATTTCCGATATCAAATATGGTTCGTCGGATCTGGGGAGGGCGATGCGAACGATGGAGATGAGAGGTGGAATTTCTCGGCGGATGGGGCATGGGGCCCGAGATTTTATATGTGGCGGAGTTGGTTAATACGTTTAAACGTATAAACTAATGTTTATAATGTGATAGTGGGATATATGAATTTACACAGTAAATGTGTAATATTTATATGTATTGTGAGGGGCGGGTTATTTACATATAACGTGTTTAAATTTTGGGGGATATGTAGGGTAATATTTAACACATGGGTATTTAGATCATAGGTTAAACATTAAAATAGTGGGTTTGGGATATTTAAAATAAAGGAATTAATATATCTACGGGAAGGGGTAGTTATAAAGGAATTAATACATCAAATTAAAAGTTAATATGAAATGAATAAAATGAATGGAAATACATAAAATAAACTAATAGAAGTGTAAAAATAGGCATTTGAGCATAATAATGATCCCATTTTAAACATTTACACATAATACTTAGGTTAAATTGTATTTTGTGGGTTTTTTGGGTGTTTTTTGCATGAAATGAAATTAGTTAAAGGGGATTCTTTACTTTCCCTAAGTAAAAACTGTTTTAACTTAGGAAAAGGGAGTAATGTTGAGAAAAGGGTGATTATGAAGAGATTTTAATACTTATCACCAATAAGTTACTAAGCCTTGGGTTCGGTCCCAACAAAAGTCAGAGAAATGCTTTGAGCCTTTTTAATTGAAGGTTTTGAGTACTGAATACTTTGAGGGGAGGGGAAATTAGTAATTTTTGCCAAATGATGTTTGTCCATTCTTTTTGCAACTGCTTTCTACCTACCCATCATTATTCTAAAATTTTTTCATTATTTTCATTGGTGCATTTAAGCTTGCAACCCTAAATCCATTTTTCTTTTAAAGCATAAAACTATCTAAATCTAACCTTATTTCATCCGAGGGCTCAGATTAAACTGTTGAGATCCTCATTTATTCTCTAATTATCCACTGATTTGTCAAGTTTAAACTGTTTCACAGATCTTTATTCTCTATCTATAAACATGAAATTCAAAGCATGAAAAAATTAAGATTAAACTATTTAACTCATCATGGATTATGGCAATTTTGAACAAGCTGCACATAATCATTATTTTTGTAGTAAAATTAAAATTAGTGGCATTTTGACTTTCATCACTTTCATGTCTTATTCTTATTTCTTTTTTTCCTTTGGGGTCTATTATTTATTCTTTTTGATCTTTTTTTTTTCAAATCCTTTGATCTTTCTTTTGGGACTTTTACCCTCTTTTTATTTTTTATTATTTCCAAAATATGGGAAAACAAATTTTAGAAAGCAAGGTATGTACATATTTACTAGAATAATCATAATCAATTAAAAAATTATGAACCCTAACACATAGGAAGTCGAGTCTGCCACCCTATAACCAGGATACATCGAACACAACATTCAGGAAGTCTGTCTGCATGTATGTTGTAATATTCCCACTTAGCCCAAGCTAATGGGAATATTCTATTTTGCCTTATTTTATTTTTCATTTCATGTTGATGAATAAAATGTAAAGGAGGACATGTAAAACTCTTGAAAATAACAAAATAAATCAATGCCCAATGTGAACATGACTAAATCTGGGCCATTTTATAAAACACACTTGAGTGTGAAAGAGGTTGATCACTTGACCAAGTCAACCATGACCATATCTACAATGCAGTCAAGATGCATTGAACCTCCTTGAGGCACAACGCAGTTATAGATGGAGGTTCTACATGTGAAAGGGGCTAAACTGATGAAGTGGTTTAGGGTTTGACAAGACTCCAATCTTATAAAGGAAGAGGAGAGCAGCATGAAGAGGTTGTTGAAGATATTATTTCAGAAGAATTTGACTGTTTAGACATTTGTCATTCTCTAGCTGTTTAGCTGAGAATAATGCTATTTAGCATTGGGTGTTCCTGAGCGGGAATCCCAGCTCCTTCCTAGAGTAGTTCTTGGAGGAGTTTTTCTTGTCTTGACCACTATTAGGCTTGGGAAAAGCTTCACCTTACACCTACATTGCTGATCCTGTTGAAGGTTGGGTTGTCCTTGTGAGCTACAGCAAGTGGGAAATAGATATTCTCATGTATATGCATATCTAGCCTCTCTTTTCACTGGGAAAGTCTACTATTCCATTGGAAAGAGTGTCCTAGATCATCAGAGCTTCATATACAGACCTTGACATCAGGCCAAATCATTCTCAGAGCCTACAATGTAGTTTCTATCCCTGAACTGCGTTATTTGCAAGTTTGCAGTTGCAGGGTGTTTTGTCTGCATTTTGGAGGAGAGATCTCTGGTGTTAGGATTGTTCCTCTCACTGTGGTGATCCATGGATTGGCCATCCAATCCATGTTTTTTCCAGATATTATTTACTTATGTATTTATTTACTGCAGGATTTCTAAATATTTTTATAGATCTGCAACTCTAGATCTCAAATCTACTCTCAGTGCTTCATGTTTTGCACAAAACCCCAAGGGGAATGTATAGATGAGATTTTATTGTACATAGATCTGAATTAGATCTATATTTTTATGTACAGATCTTCTCTAGATATAAAATTTAATAAATTGATGCTTCAACCCATTAAAATAACGCTGTCAAGTTTATGCATAGTTTTCTTGTGGTTGTAGCACCTCATTTCTGAGGATTTTTCCTGTATAGTCTTCTACTTTCTCTTGTACAATGTATGGGCCGTAATGTAAATCTGATTTGATGATATAAATATGATATTAGAGCCTCCATATTGGCCTATTTCTTTGCTTCCGTGGAACTGCGTTATTGTCCCAACAGTTTGTGCATATTGCTGCAGTCCCTTCTTTGGGCAGTTTTCAAGCCTACCTAGGTGTGGGAGATCTGTTTAACCCACCTAGAGAGATTTGTTTCTGATATCCTCTTGGATTTAGGACTTAGATACTCATATATAATGAATCCAAGGGTTGATTTCAAGAGTTGTAGCATACATTCCTGAAAAATGCGTTTTTCAGGCATGCCTTGTTAGCAATCCCAATTTGGGGATATTACAGTGGTATCGAAGCAAATTTCTTGGCTCAGCTTGTGAGCTTCAAGAATTATGGAGTATTCTCATGGGGAGGAGGAGATATGCAATAGAAACCAGAGCAAACCCTTGTTGTTTGGAGAAAAGAGGTTCACAAAACTTCTATCTCAAGCTCTGTAAGGTATCAAAAAAGACATCAAAGAAATAAGGAGGGAAAAGCAGGAAGATCCCTCAACAAGATCTACAAGATCTATACATGAGGAAAGTTATAAGTTCTCATATAATGGATATGAGCACTTAGCCATATCACCAAATCTACAACGTTCTGTCAGCAACTTCTTCATGAAGAGGAAGGGAGGAGGTGTGCCAAAGGAAGAGAATCACTTGAACTTCCAAAGGTCTTGCAAGATCAAGGAAGAGGAGGCTGATGATGTCAGCGCAGTCAAGATAAGGGCACATATAGATCCTCATGGGGAGGAAGAAGGGGGAATGGCTCCAAGGAGAGGAACTCTCTCACTCTTGCAAGAAGTTCCAAAGTATCTCACATATGGAGATTGTGGCACAATCCATGTGTAGCATGTGCCATCACCATCAAATGGTGAGATCTTGAAGATAGAAGAAGGACCAGAGGAGGGAAATCATCACTTGATGAGGAGAATATACCCCTCTTTGTTTCAGAAGTTTGATGCACAAAGAAGGCAGGAGGATCTGTGCAAGGAAGGCAAGGACAAATCTATCCATACATATACACATCCTGCTCTATGCCTTCATGTCTCTTTACATGGAGGCATTCCACCAGGAAGACCTCCTGATGGGAGGAAAACTAAAGTGTTATCTCAACTATGGGTAGAATATTCTTAATTATCTAAGGAGGGAACTTTGGGAGAAACTAGCACAACGCAGAGAATCTCTCATGGATTCAAAAGAGAGATCAGCAATTTTCTGAATTGGACATTCCTATCTCCCTCTCAATTATTTGCGCTGAAAACTTGGAGAATTCAGAAGTCTATGATGGCATGGACATGATTTCATGTGGCAACTCCATATCTTTTGGGCAGCCAATGATATTTTCTTTCAAAAAGGAGATTTATGAACATGACAAGAGGATATCAACACTTTTGCATGCATGGGCTACATTAAGGAATTTTTGGAAGACAAGGACTTTCCAAGGGGAGGTTGACTTCCATCTACTTCAATCTTGTCTTGAGCAAGATCAGCTGCAAAGGAGGAAGAAAAATGAAGTTGGTAGTGCTCCAACATGTGAATTTGACATCAAGCATGTCAAGGAGGAGAGCCATGCTGTGGCAAGGGCTGCATTCCAGATTTCTATAGTGTTGTCATTGTTGGGGAGCCTAGATCCAAATTGGGATTCCAAATTTTTGAGGGAATGCTCCAAGGACCTCTTCACATGTAAGGTTCTTGATAAGAAAATGATATATAGGAGGTATAAAGTAGTTAATAGAGTCATTTATTTCTATGATCAGATCTACTTAGCTGAAAAATCCAAACTCAAGGACAAACTACTTCATGCAACCTATGAGATCTTGATTTCTAAACCCACTAGTTTCATTGAAACATGTCATACTATATTGGATGGATTCATGTGGAAATATCTCAATAAGGATATTCACTCTCATATGAGGATGTGCATGGATCATTTTCTGGTTGAGGAGGAACATAAATCTCAGGAAGAGACATCCTCAACGCTTCCTTATTCATTCACTGTGAGAAGGAACTCATCCATGAGTTACTTCACTAATGCAAAACAAGTATATGGAGGAACTTGTATCTCTGACTATTATGATGTGTTTACTATATGCTTGTATGTCTCTAACACTCATGTGCAGGGCTTTTCTCCAAGAGGGAGCATTATTTCTGATGGGTCTCATAGGCCGCTTGGGGCTATGAGAAAAGGTGATTATGGCCATTCCTTGGAGGGTCTTGGAGGGATGATATACTCTTCATGGTGTGATTCCTTTACACCAACTATCATGCACTTTCTCCAAGCTTGCAAGAAGGATGGGGCAGCAAAATGTTGTTGGGGAGAACACTTGTCATATCATATTCCAAGGCAGTTAGGAGTAAAACTGTGCTAGTTGCACTTGAGGGACCGTTGTCCTTCTCCATTATTGCACATGGCATCTAGCATGACTCTAATTCTGATTCCATATGCTGAAATTTTTCTTGTATTTGTTTGGAACATGGATGGAGGGGAGACACATTGGTTGAATGTGTCTTGGGGAAAAGGAGTTTCCCACACTTTTTGCACTACATGCTTCAAGGGGAGCATGGGATATTATATGGCCACTATGGTAGACCACTTGGTTCTTTGTAGGGAAAACCATATGTTTGTTTGGGACATGCCTCTCATATGTATTGGGGAGGATTTTTTCTATGGATTTCCAAGCTGGGAGGTGATCCACTTCATTTGGATGATAGCATGGAAATGGGAGTCTTTCATGGATGATGAAATTCCCCATGATTGTCATCACTTCGATCTTGACGAGGCCATGGATCAGCAAGAAGGTTTCCACATAAACCTTCCATTCCTTCATGATGAGAGCCATTGGGTTAATTCACCAAAGGCCAACTTGCACATTGGGGAGGGACCATTGGGAGACAGAACTATTGCAAAAAATTTGAAGAAATGGTGGAGACTATTGGATGAGGAGGCCACAAGAGAAGAAGGGGAGATTTTGCAACAGTCACCTTATCATTTTCTTGAGGAAAAGAAACATATTGGAGGGGAGGACTGTAATATTCCCACTTAGCCCAAGCTAATGGGAATATTCTATTTTGCCTTGTTTTAAATCTGGACCATTTTATAAAACACACTTGAGTGTGAAAGACGTTGATCACTTGAACAAGTCAACCATGACCATATCTATAGTGCAGTCTAGATGCATTGAACCTCCTTGTGGCACAACACAGTTCTAGATGGAGGTTCTACATGTGAAAGGGGTTAAACTGATGAAGTGGTTTAGGGTTTAAAAAGACTCCAATCTTATAAAATGAAGAGGAGAGCAACATGAAGAGGTTGTTGAAGATATTATTTCAGAAGAATTTGTCTGTTTAGAAATTTCTTATTCTCTAGCTGTTTAGTTGAGAATAATACTGTTTAGCATTGGGTGTTCTTGAGCGGGAATCCCAGCGCCTTCCTAGAGTAGATCTTGGAGGAGTTGTACTTGTCTTGACCACTATCAGGCTTGGGCCAAGCTTCACCTTACACCTACAACACTGATCCTGTTGAGGGTTGGGTTTTCCTTGTGAGCTGCAAAAAGTGGGAGATAGATCTTCTCAGATCTATGCATATCCAGCCTCTCTTTTCACCAGGAAAGTCTGCTATCCCATTGGCAAGAGTGTCCTAGATCATCAGAGCTTCAGATCCAGACCTTGGCATTAGGAAAAATAATTATTAGATCCTACAGTGTAGTTTCTATCCTTGAACTACGTTATTTGCAAGTTTGCAATTGCAGGGTGTGTTGTCTGCATTTTGGAGGAGAGATCTCCGGTGTTAGGATTCTTCCTCTCACTGTGGTGATCCATGGATTGGCCATCCAATCCATGTTTTTTTCAGATTTTATTTACGTATGTGTTTATTTACTGCAGAATTTTTGAATATTTCTACAGATCTGCAACTCTAGATCTCAGATCTACTCTCAGTGCTTCATGTTTTTCACAAAACCCCAAGGGGAATGTATAGATGAGATTTTATTGTACACAGATATGAATTAGATCTATCTTTTCATGTACAGATATGCTCTAGATCTGAATTTTAATAAACTGGTGTTTTAGCCCATTAAAATAATGCTGTCAGGCTTATGCAGAGTTTTCTTGTGGTTGTAGCACCTCATTTCTGAGGATTTTTTCTGTATAGTCTTCTACTTTCTCTTGTACAATATATGGGCTGTAATGTAAATCTTATTTTCTGATATACATCTAATCTTAGAGCCTCCATATTGGCCTATTGCTTTGCTTCCATGGAACTGTGTTATTGTCCTAGCAGTTTGTGCATATTGTTGTAGTCCCTTCTTTGGGCAATTTTCAAGCCTACCTAGGTGTGGGAGATCTTTTTAACCCAACTAGAGAGATTTGTTTTTGATCTCCTCTTGGATTTAGGACTTAGATACTCATATCTAACAAATCCAAGGGCTTATTTCAAGAG
Source organism: Pinus albicaulis (assembly GCA_034641835.2). Taxonomy (NCBI): domain Eukaryota; kingdom Viridiplantae; phylum Streptophyta; class Pinopsida; order Pinales; family Pinaceae; genus Pinus; species Pinus albicaulis. The sequence goes on from CM076582.1 coordinate 486,149,932, forward strand.
CTGTAGCAGCCATTCCTGAAAAATGTGTTTTTCAGGCATGCCTTGCTAACAATCCCAATTTGGGGATATTGCATATGTTAAGTCCTTGGTAAATTTATTTTCCAATGTGTATATTGCAGTTCACAGGAGCTTGGTACACCATGTTTTCCTAGAGTTCCTGAGTAGTCATTTTGATCTTTCCATGACTCTTTAAATTTGAAAAGATCATCGAGCATTTGTCCTTTCGATCTTGTTCAAACTAGAAGTGAATAGAGTCACATTTTGTCCTTTTCTCGACTCTTAAAACATGAAAAGGCAAATTTTTGTTAAAATGTATAAAAATTAATTGGCCATGTTAAAATTTAACCCGTGCTCGTCTCCTTAGCTGATCTGAGGGTGAGATTGATGGTGGCAGTTCTTGAGTTTACCAACCAAGGGATCCCCTTGGACGGGAATCGTAGTCCTTTTCCTTCTTTTGGAAATGTTGGAGCTCCCTATATGGTGACGTTGTCCCTACCAGGATTAACCATTGGTCCATTAGTTTGGTTATTTTCAACCCCTATGGTTTCAAACATCCAAACTACTTGTTAGTCGAGTCCCCCTTCACCTGAACTATCTCAACCTCATGTCGATCTTAAGGTTGACCCCTTGCCTTCTTCATCCATCTCTTCACCTCATTCTTTCTCTTTTCCAGGTGGAAGTCTAGATTCTAGTAATTAGGTGGCTAAGAAGAAGAAGAAGAAGAAGCCGAAGAAGAAGAAGGAAAATAAACCACTGGGAAAATCGGCGGCCATCGCTACCGATGCAGCTGATACTGTGAAAACTCTCAATCCATCCCACAGAGTCAAGTTCCCTTGAAATATATGGAAGGATGATCATCTTCTTAAAGACTACCCTGGTATTCCAAAGGTGTTGGAAGTATGGTCTGTTGGCTTGAATCAAACTTTGTCATCAGCCTCAGGTGATCGTGCTGGTGATGAACCTTCAACTAGAAATCGTAAGCCTCATAAGAAACATGGTAAGATCATATTTCCCTGTAGGTTATGTGAAGGGATTCATCCCATTCACCTATGTCCTAGTCTGGATGAAGCCTCTAAGGTGTTGGTCGATACCCTTTCGGCTTCTGAGTCTTGTCTTCTTGTTGGTTATCAGAATATTTTTTCGAGTCCTCAGCTAGCTAATCAAATGATTGATCGAGATTCGTCTCCGGTCAATTCTAATCTCTCTGAAAGTTAGTCTCATGATTCCTTTCCTGACCAATCATTGGTTGAGAAAAGGGTCAACCTGATTCCACCTATTGTTCATCAGGTCTTTTCCGTAGAGAGTGGATCTCATATCACTCAGGTTCCCTTTGTTTCCTTAGATTACCCCAGGATCGGAGGGTGATCCTCCGATTCCCATCTCCATAGTCCCAGAAAGTGATCCTCCTCATCTCATTACTGAAATCTGGGAGGATGGTCTTTCAACTCCTGCAGCACAGGGGAATGATCCTCTTATTCCTATGGCACCCCCTCCATGTAGTTTGGTTGCTTCCTTTGATTGGAGTCGATTCATGCGATACCGTCTTACTTCTTACGTGTCCTTTGAGATCATTGTACAAGCCTGAAATATGGTTGTACTGGGCACAATTATAGATGAAGGCGCCTCGGTTAGTATTCTGTCCTCAACTACCTGGAAAATTTTCGGTTCTTCGCCACTTGTGCCTGTTACTCAAAATCTGTTGGATTTTAACAGAGGAACCAATCAACTGTTAGGGATCCTTCCAAAGCTTCCTATTGCTTTAGGAGGGAATATTTTTCTATATATAAGTGATGGTCATTCAAGGTCCTTTGTATTTTAACTTACTCCTGGGGCACAAGTACACTTATGTCATGGGAGTGCTTGTCTCTTCCCTCTTTCGTGTGATCTGTTTCCCACATGAAGGTCGGATTGTGACCATTGATCAACTTTCGTTCATCAGTCCCAACATGAAATATAGTCTACCATCATCTCTTAATGGTTCTTATGTATCGGTTGTATCTTCCCTGCCACAGGTTAATTATGTGGCCACTTGTTCCATGTCTGCGTCCACTGATAATTTAGTTAGTGAGGTAGTACACAATGTACTGGAGGCATTGGATCCTAATTTCCAGAGTGTTGTTCTCCCGTCGGATGAGAAACTCTTGGAATTTATGAATTCTTATTCATCATGATCAAGATATTTGGAGTAGAGTTCGTTTTCTTGTGTCAGGCTCCTTAAAAAATGAAACAAGATCGTTCGATTAGAGTTTGTTTTCTTGTGTCAATCTCCTTATAAAATGAAACAAGATATTTGGAGCAAAGTTTGTTTTCTTGTGTCAAGCTCATTAAAAAATGAAACAAAATATTTGGAGAAGAGTTCATTTTCTTGTGTCAAGCTCCTTAAAAAGTGAAACAAGCTCGTTGGAGCAGAGTTCGTTTTCTTGTGTCAAGCTCCTTAAAAAATGAAACAAGATCTTTGGAGCAGATTTCTTTTTCTTGTGTCAATCTACTTAAAAATGAAATAAGATATTTGGAGTAGAGTTCATTTTCTTGTGTGAAGCTCCTTAAAAAATGAAATAAGCTCGTCGGAGCATAGTTCATTTTCTCGTGTCAAGCTCCTTTAAAAAAAATGAAACAAGATCTTCAGAGTAGAGTTCTTTTCTTGTGTCAAGCTCTTTAAAAAATAAACGAAGTGAGGATAGTTCTTTTACTATGTCAACCTAGTTAAAAAATGAATTAGATCTTGTAAGGATAGTTCTTTTACTGTGTCAACCTCGTTAAAAAATGGACAAAGTTTCCCATCCAATTCAAGTCTTTGATTATATCTCATAAAGTCCAAGTCGAGTCTTTCACTTGATCTCGTAATTGAAACTTCATTCCATCCACCTATTAGTAACCAGTAGTATACTAAAGTGAATGCACTGAAGCTTCGGGGCATGCACCTAAAATTGAGTCATTGTGCTGGGGGCATGCAAACTTATTTGAAGCATCGTTTGTTTCCGTTTCAAGCTTTTGTAAAAATGAAACCAGTTTCAAGCATAGTTTTCTAAAAAGTTTCAAGCTTGTGTAAAAATGAAACCAACTTCAAGCAGAGTTTCCTGATTTGAATATTGTGTGAAAATGAAACCATTCGGATTTTACCTCTCGTGATTGCCCTTTTTTATCTTCCTCTTTTGCTAGATGAACCTTGGTTTTCTCATTCCATCATCCTTGGCTGATTATATGCCTTCACTTGATTATCTTACCCGTTCCTGAGGAACAACTACAATGAGTGGTCTTGTTAGCCAGCCTCTTGACCTTTACTTGTTTTGAGCAATTCCACCCTCATCGGAACCAGTTTCTACCCTTAATACCACTCCTTCCTCTAGGAGGAGTCAACTTTCAGCTCTTTTTTTACTCTCAAAACATGAAAATATTGTCGAGCTCTTATCGTTTTGAAATTGCTAAAGGCTGTGAAATGTCATCTGACCAGTATATGTTTACCCCTTTTTCAGGTTGGACAGATTATTTACGAAAAAGGAATACCTTACTTGAACATAGCTAAGAGGTTCTCTCAGATATTTTTTTCTACCTTTTCGGATCTAAGAGACAACCTATGAAAAGGGACCTTTTGGAGTTTTCTTTTCTGCCTCTTTTCAAACTCTCTAAACAAGAAAATATGCTGAGTTTTCCCTTTGTCAAACTCGTTAAATATAAATGACATTGGATCCATCGCCATGACGTTACTGAGTTCCTCCTTGTTAGGGCTCATAAAATGTAATAGGATGGATTTTTCTGTAGGACAAACTTACATGAAAAGCATATTCTATCCCCTTCAAGATTGTTTCCAAAAATAATTGGGGTACTTGCCAGAAATGGTGGGGGAAAATGGAACTAGTTGTCAGTTGCATTAGCAATATGTCACTCTTGAACATGACACTTGTCTACAGTTCGTGTCAGGTTGGGAACATCCCACATTCATCATTTTTCCTCCATGGGTTTTGGTTATCCATATTGACCTCTCATTTTCTATTTTCCTCATCACCATGACCTCAGATCCCTTGGTGTCAAATACTTCCAAATTCTGGAGTCATGTCGCCAATATGTTCAAGAGAATTCCTTTCTATATTTTTCAACCCCTGATCCTCTATTCAGTCTTGTTTCACCATCATCTTATTCTTCTGTCTTGTGTCAATGATGTGGGAAACATTATGGCCCTCCTTCGACTAGTCACTTCCTATCGACTTCAACTCATTATCCAGGAAGTTGATCCAGAGACTCCTTTCTAGTACCTTAGAGCTTACATGCCTCAATGGCAAGTTATTCGCATTTGACAACAGGTTCTCATCATTGGCCTTCGATCAGGTGATTTCGTGGATGTTCGACTCCAGTTCATGTTTCACATTCTGTGGATTGTACTAACAATACCTTGAGAATCATTGTCATTCTTGGTGGTTTCTCTCACACCTGTTAACAACTTCCATCATCAGCTGGTAATCAGGTGAATTTCTTGCATGTTTGACTTCAACTCATTCATTCAGATGCCTGAATTTGTAATTATTCGGGTCGGGATGAAGAACAAGATCCTAGGTTTTGTCTGATAAAATGCAGGGTGCGAGACGATTTGGTTTGTCATGACTGTATACATGAATATTTTGATTGGATGGCTGCGACCATACCTAAGTCTATTTTATGATCCTTCTCACTGGATGGTTGTTTCCATACCATGGATCTTATTACATGTTCTCTATTATGGATGGTTGCGCCCATACCTTGTACTCATGTATAAAATATATCAATCATACTTGATCTTGCAGGTCCTCCTCCGATTACGTTTTGGTTTGGGCATGTTCTCGTAAATCATTTTACCCCTCCCTCTCTCTTAGACTTCATGGTTTAGGGTACATCTGTTAGACAACATTTTGTCACTGTCCCTTCATTCCTTATTCTGAATACTGGAGGACCATCATAGTGACCCCTGTGTATTGTTACACATCATAATTAATGTCATTACATCCCTTAACATGCCAGGAACAAGATCTCTGTAAACCATTCTTGAAGTAGACCCTTAAAAACATGTAATTTTGCATTGGAGCTGGGGTGTGGTTATGTCCTCGCGCCCATGGCTAGATTTGCACTAGGCCTCGCATCATGGTTAATCTGTCTATGAAGAGCCCCAACACTGAGCTAATTTTAGAAGGTTTTTTTAATATGGAAATGAAGCTTCTAAGATCTAAAAACTTCATGAGAGGAATCATGGATGTTTATTCGACTGGATGTGGTCGAGTTTCTCCCTTTGGCCTTCTAGTTCCTACAAAAATGAAACTTCCCAAAGGGATAGGCATTTACTCCACCATAAGTGGATCCTAAAGCTCTTCCTCCACTCCTATAAATTCCTTTTCATCCCATTGACTCAGCTAGCCAAACATAGTTAGAATAGACCAAGAGCTGTTGTGCATAAGATAACAAAGAATAGTCCATAGTTGTGAGAAAGAGTTTGAGCCTTTCGAATGTTCGAGCCAAATCGACGAATGAATGCTTTGATATGTGCCCGAATGAACCCATCAAAGGAGGTCTATAGCGTCAAGGCGTAGGTTGGAAACTCTCTTTTATACATTAATATGACATGACTGATTTCTAGTTCCATCCTTGTCTATATTATGTTCAAAGTTTCTGACTCTCCTTGACTAGTTGGATATTCATAAATGAATATGTATGCTTGTATGCTTCTGGTGTTTTCTTGATATTTGTGTAGGTGTGTGGATATCGCCACCAACAGAGTGTAAGGCTTGAAGAACAGAGATCGAGGGATCACTCCAACGTACTACGTCAAGAGCATTGGATTGAGGTAGGATATCTATTGCAATCCACATTTCATTTATGAATTAGGAATTTAGAATCCAACATGTTCCCTTGTTGCTAGACCCACTCTAGGGCTAGAGGGATCTCCTCTGTAGATTAAGGGACCACTGCAACGTACTACGTCAAGAGTGTTGGATTGAGGTAGGATATCTATTGTAATCCACATTTCGTTTATGAACTAGGAATTTAGAAACCAGAATGTTCCCTTGTTGCTAGACCCACCCTATGGCTATAGGGATCCCCTCTGTGGATAGAGGAATCTCCTTTGTGGACAGAGGAGATCCCTCTAGCCCTAGGGTGGGTCTAGCAACAAGGGAACATGTTGGTTTCTAAATTCCTAGTTCATAAAAGAAATGGGGATTGGAATAAATGTCCTACCTCAATCCAACACTCTTGAAGTAGTATGTTGCAGTGATCCCTTGATATTTATTCTTCAAGCCTTGCACTCCATTGGTGGTGATATCCACACACCTGCACAAAGATCAAGAAAACACTAAAAGCATACAAGCATACATATTAATTTACGACTATCCTACTAGTCAAGGAGAGTCAAAAACTTTGAACATAAACATAGGCAAGGATGGAACTAGAAATCAATCATGTCACATTAATGTATAAAATGGAGTTTACAACCTATGCCTTGATTTTGTATACCTCCTTTGACTGTTTCAATCGTGCATGTCTCAAAGCGTTCATTCGTCTATTCGACTCAAAGGGGAAGAAGGCTCAAAATCTCTCTCACAACCATGGACTATTCTCTGCTATCTTCTGCACACCAAATCTTGGTCTATTCTAGCTATGTCTGGCTAGCTGAATCAATGGGATGAAGAGGAATTTATAGGAGTGGAGGAAGAGATTTAGGATCCACTTATGGTGGAGGAAATTTCTATCCCTTTGGGAAGTTGCATTTTTTAGGGAACTAGAATGCCAAAGGGAGAAAATCGACCACATATAGTCGAAGAAACATCCATGATTCTACTCAAGAAGTTTTTATATCTTAGAAGCTTCATTTTCGTATTAAAGAAACCTTCTAAAAGTAGCTCGACGCAGGGGCTCTTCAGAGACAGAGCAACCATGGCACGAGGCCTAGTACAAATCTAGCCATGGGTGTGAGGACATAACCACACCGACCCAAAATTACATGTTTTTAAGGGTCTACTTCAGTAATGGTTTACAGAGATATTGTTCCTGGCATGTTAAGGGATGAAATTAAATTAATTATGATGTGTGATAGTACACATGGGTCACTATGATGGTCCTCCAATATTAAAAATAGGGAATGCAGGGACGGTGAAAAAATGATGTGTAACAGATGTTCTTGTAAAGCATTTCACCCCTCCCTCTCTCTCGGACTTCATGCTTTAGTGGTCATCTGTTACACAACATTTTGTCACCGTCCCTGCATTACCTATTCCAAATACTCGAGGACCATCATAGTGACCCCTGTGTACTGTCATACATAATAATGAATTTCATTGCATCCCTTAACATTCTAGGAACAATATCTTTGTAAACCATTCCTAAAGTAGACCCTTAAAAACATGTAATTTTGGATCAGCGCTGGGGTGTGGTTATTTCCTCATGCACATGGCTGGATTTACACTAGGCCTAGTGCCATGGTGGCTCTATATCTGAAGAGTCCCCGCACTGAGCTACTTTTAGAAGTTTTTTTTAATATGGAAATGAAGCTTCTAAGATCTAATAGCTTCGTGAGTAAAATCATGGATGTTTGTTCGACTGGATGTGGTCAAGTTTCTCCCTTTGGCCTTCTAGTTTCTACAAAAATGAAACTTCCCAAAGGGATAGACCTTTCCTCCACCATAAGTGGATCCTAAAGCTCTTCCTCCACTCTTATAATTTCCTCTTCATCCAATTGATTCAGCTAGCAAGACATAGTTATAATAGACCAAGAGTTGGTGTGCATAAGGTATCAGAGAATAGTCCATAGTTTTGAGAGAGAGTTTGAGCCCTCTGCTTCTTTGAGCCAAATCGATGAATGAATGCTTTGAGACATGCCCAACTGAACCCGTCAAAGGAGGTCTACAATGTCAAGGCACAGGTTGTAAACTCCCTTTTATACATTAATTTGACATGAATGATTTCTAGTTCCATCCTTGTCTATGTTTATGTTCAAATTTTCTAACACTCCTTGACTAGTTGGATAGTTGTAAATGAATATGTATGCTCGTATGATTTTAATTTTTGCTTGATCTTTGTGTAGGTGTGTGGATATCGCCACCAACGGAGTGTAAGGCTTGAAGAACAAAGATCAAGGGATCACTACAACGTACTACATCAAGAGCGTTGGATTGAGGTAGGACATCTATTCCAATCTGCATTTTGTTTATGAACTAGTCCAACATGTTCCCTTGTTGCTCAACCCACCCTAGGGCTAGAGGGATCACCTCTGTCTGCAGAGGGGTTTTCCTACACAACACTCCCCATTAGAAGCCTCTGGACCACCAAAAATATATTTTTACTGAACAAGTGAGGGTAAAACTCCCTCACTTTCCCGATCTCAATCCACCTTTCTTTACTTGGATTGGTACCTTTGTGCCCCACTCAAATATACTCCACATTGCCTCTATATGAATTCCTTATTCTCCTGTCAAGAATTGGGTGTTCCTGTAACTCATTTAAATATTCAAGAGAAAAATATTGTATGGATGGAATTTGATCACTCTCTTCATGATAATCAATCATTGGAGGCTCACACAATCTCAAGTTTTCCACATTCACAACATAATAAATTTGTAAGGTGAAAAATATATTTGGAAAGTATTGTTACCAATATTCTCCAATATTTTGAAAGGACCATATATTATTGGATATAGATTTTTACCTTCCCCTTGAAGTATTTCCTTGTTGATGTACAACCAAAAATGACCTCCCTCTTGGAAATCATGATAAAATCGATGCTTGTCATGTCTTGCTTTGTAATTTGCTTTGATTTTCTCTAGTTATTCTTGTACTCTTTAATGCAGTAGCTGAATTTTTTCAATGAAGTTCTTGGATTTTTCCACATCACTATGTCCATCTACTAAAATATATTTACCAAAGGGGAAATCAAAAGGATACTTTGGCAAATAACCCAAACAAGCTTCAAATGGAGATACTTGTGTAGATGAGTGCTTGGCACGATTGTAGGCATGCTGGATGTAATGTAAATGCTCACCCCAAAGTTTAGGATGCTTACCAAAATATCCTCGAAGGATATGCACTAATGTTCTGTTCAATTATTCTTTCTAGAAGTCAATTTGTGAATGAAATGCATTGCTCTTATTTAATTTTGTGTCCATGATTTACCATAAAATTGACAAAAATTCCCGACAAATCGAGAATATTGATCATAAATAATAGAAGTGGGTAACCCAAAGTGAACCCATACATTTTGGAAGAACATATTTGTAGTCTGTTTATATGTAACATACTTCTTACATGGATTCAACACACATTATTTTTTGAAACGATCCACAACAACATATAGATAATCATGACATTTTCTAGACATTGGTATTCCTCCTACAAAATTCATAGAAATAATTTCCCAAGGACGAGAAGGAATAGGAAGTGGAGTGTACAAACACAGTTTCCTTTTGCTAGGCTTGATAGTAGCACACATGGAACATCCCTTTACGTATCTTGAAATAGTTTTATTCATGCGAGGCCAAAAACAATACCTCTGAATTTGTGCAACTATTTTTCCTACATGAAAGTGACCAACAATAAGATAAGTGTGAGCTTCCTTTACGACATTGAATATTTCACCTTGTGGAACACATAACTTGCCAAGATGATACAAAAACTTGTTATGAACATGATAATCCAACTCTTCAATATGCTTTCCTTGACTCAAAGTTGCATAAACATCTTTGAAATCGTCATCTTGAGCATAATATTCAATATAACTTTCATGCATTAGTGATTCATGGTTAAGAATGAAAAATGCATTAACTATAGGCCTTGATAATAGATCAACAAATTTGTTGTATATACCTTTCTTGTACCTGATTACCAAATGAAATTGCTGTAGAAATCCCATCCACCTAAAATGTCTAGCTTGTTGTAGCTTGGTTTGTGATTGTAAATATTGCAAAGGTTGATGGTCGATATGAATAATCGTTTCTTTACCCATCAAATAATGCTTCCAGCATACAACTATTTATCATAAGTTGGATATTTAATTACTGCATTCGTAAAGGTTTCAAAATGATACCACAAATAGGCTTACCATGCTGCATAAAAGCTACTCCCATAGCATAATCGATTGCATCGGTTTAAATATAAAATGGCTACTTAAGATCTTGAAGTGCTAGAACTGGTGCTGTAGTGATTTTCTCTTTCAAAGTGTCGAAGGATTTATGCTACTTTCCTCCCCACTGAAAGACTCATTTCACACTTGTTAAAGCACGTAATGGTGCTGCAATGAGTGCGAAGTTAGCGATAAATTTTCTCCAATATTGGGCCGCTCCCAAAAAGCTCCTAACTTCTATTACATTGTATGGTTTAGGAAAAGTCAGAATGAATTCAACTTTTCAGGGATCAATCTTCAATTAACCCCCTCCTACAATATGACCAAAATAAACCAAATATGTTTTCCCAAATTCACAATTAGACATATTCAAATACAATTTCTCCTTTTTCAAGACATTTAAAACTTGTTTCGCATGCTTGACATGCTCTTCACGAGTCTTAGTGAAAATAAAAATATCATCTAAGTAGACAGGGAAAAAATCATCAAGGAATGGTCTCAACACATCATTCATAACTCATGAATGTTGCAGGTGCATTGCAAAGCCCAAACATCATAACTAACCATTCAAACCAACCTTGTTTTGTCTTGAAAGAAATTTTCTAAATATCATTTTCAACAATCCTTATCTGATGATAATTGCTTCTCAAATATAACTTAGTGAAGTAAACAACTTCCTTTAAATGATATGGAAAATCATTAATGCAAGGAAGAGGATAACGATTCTTTATCGTGATTTTGTTCAAAGCTCTAAAATCTACACACATGCGCCATGTACCATCTTTCTTTGGAACCAAAATAATAGGAGACCCACAAGGAGATGTGCTACGCTTGATGACCCCCTTTTCAAGCAACTCTTGAATTTTCTTCTTGATTTCTGCATTCTCCAAAACTGACATTCTATACATGCCAATATTTGGAAGTGGTGCATCTTTCTGAAAGTGAATCTCATGTTGGATTCCTCTTTTAGGAGGAAACCCTTCAGGTTCCTAAAACATCTTGTCACAAGTGTTAAAAATCAACCAATTCATGTTTTATTTTTAAATCACATCATATGAAAGATTCATATTCAACAATGTCTTTATCTTTAATCATCAGTAATACAAAATTGTTACTAGCATTTACAAGCCTTTTCATCTGACCAACACTTACAAGAGATGCATTCATCTTCTTGTGATGTGCTCTAACAATATAATCAACCCCATATTTAAAAATATGATATTTTTTCTCATGACAATAGAATATGGATTTTTGGTCATACAAGTATGGAATCCCTAAAACAATCCCATAAATATCAAGTAGTACAACATCAAGCTTTGCCTCATCTTTAAAATTAGCAGTGATGGCGAATTTGAGTTTACACTTTCTAGTCACTTGTAATTTGGCATCATCACATACCCAACCCAAAGGGTAAAGTTTAGTATGAAGTGTAGTTTCTTGGCAATTTATTTAGAGATAATATTGACTTGGGATCCGATATCAAACAATGTATCAACTTTTGTATGTTTTTTAATGACCCTGATATGAAAACGATCATTTTTCTCTATCATTTTGAGACTCAATAGGCTTACTAGAAGAACTAGTACTTTCATTATAAGCTTTACCTTTTATTCCCATGGATACGATTTTGGTTTCATCACCTGAATCGGATCCTAAATCTTGTTGAGTTGTAGCAACAGTCTTTTGTTTTCCCCTGTAATTGAACTTCTTTGGTCTCATTTCTAGATATAATTTCCAACAATGGTCTTCATCATGGATTTTTTTGAACAATGTTTATAGGTAAGTTTCTCTCCCTATTTCTAGACTGTAGCATTCTTTTTGCCTTTGCCTTTAAACTTCCCCTTTCCTTTCTCTCCATATTTGGAAGGTTTCTTGCTAGTCTCTTGAGGAACATTCTTGCCTCTTGATTCTAAATGAGTTTCCTGAAGACATACTTCATCTAGATTGGTGGGATTAAACATAAGTATAGTATGTCTCAAATAACTATGTAATCCACCTATGTATTTAAGGAGAGTATCTTTTGAAGGAGAATAAACACCCAAGATTAAATATCTTCTTCTAAATTATTGTGAGTAACTTTGGACACTCTGACCTTTAGCTTGTATAAAATTTTTCTAATCTATAATTTCTTTTTTCATGTTAGATAATGGATAAAATTTATTTCTTAATGCATCTATAAAATAATTCTAAGAAGAGACAATTTTACCACTTTTCTTAAGATCTTCTTGATTTCTGTCCTCCCACCAGATGAGGGTTGCGGATTCCAAATGAATAGAATCAAGATGGATCTTTGTAACATCATCAAACATATTTTGAATCCTGAGATAGACTTCAATTTGGCCAACCAAATTATCCAACTTTTAAACATTTAGCTCCCCCTTGTACATAAAGCTTAATCAAAGGAGACTGAGGGTTTGGTTCTTCAAGAACTCCTTCTCCTCTTCTCAATTTATACCTTTTAATCATTCAAGAAAACACTTGCAAAAACTATCAAACATTCAGAACAACCATGCTCTAATACCAATTGATATGAAAGTAAAAATTGAAGGTTTCTTATAATAGTTTGTAATCTAGTTTATGTCTTGTGGGAAATGGATCGAAATTGTAAAAGAAAAAAAACTTAGTAATCTAAGTTAAGTTTTGCATATTTTAAAAAAGAAAAATAGACAACATGCAACATCAAAAAATAGCAATTTGATGACGAAGTTCACCCCTCCTAGGTTGCGTCTCCGGGTCCATCTTCCATTATTGTCCCTTTATATTTTATGCTAAAATTTAAAATTAAATCGACTTAAAATGCTAAAATCACAAAAATAAGGCTGCCATTGTGTCTAGAACACCCAAAAACCCATGTATAGGCTCTTCTTGGGCTAAAAAAGGCTAAAAAATGGCCAAGTTAGGCCTTCTTCTTCACTTCTCTACTAAATGTCCTACAAAATTACCCCTCTGTCAAAACAGGAAATGAATTATGGCCTTGGCGGCATTGCAGAGTGAAAAAATGGCATGGGTTTGGTGACATTTCCACCGATTTTGTGCAAATTGTCGGACGTGTAATCAACCTCCACACCCCAAATTTTCACCTCTAGTTTGGTCATGTGGCATAAATGTGACTTGGGGTGCAGGCTAGAGGCCATGTGTTCCACCAGTCCTGACACCTGGTCACATGCATTACATTTGGAAACATGTGGTGTGTGAGCAGGGTGCCACACACTTGCCCCTCTGAACCTTACGCTCGTGGTTATGTGTTATATTTTGGAATTGGGGGCGGGGGCTAACTCTCCTCCCCCTCCACCTTCCACCATGGTTACGTGGTATGCAATATGACTAGGATTGGGTCAGTCGGGTGAGCAAACTATCCCGACCCCCCTCTCCCCTCTCTCCCATAGGGCCACATGGAAACCTTTCATTAGGCCACATGGTTGCATGTGGTTGGCACAACCACAAACAAGCAACCAATCACACTTTGCCACATGTCATGTACTGATTGGCCCTCTGAAAAATGCCTAGTCAACCTACTAAAGTCAGTGCCACATCATCATATGACATGCCCAGTCAACCCTGCAATTTGACTTTTTAGCTGTTTGCCAAATTTTTTAGAATGCGATAACTTTCTCATACGATGTCAGATTGAGGCAATTCAAGTGTTGTTGAAACCAAAAAAATAATATCTATGAGTAGGAATTAGTCTTAGGATAATTTGAATATTTTTATTTTTGAGCATATTTTTGATCCCCTCGATCATTAATTCCTGACTTTCTTCTTTGGTGCCTCTGGAAGAAATGAAACACTCACATATTTAACAACCAAATTCTCCTTGAACATATGATCTAGTCTAAAATCCTCTGTGTAGTAAAGGAAACCAACTTGCTTATCCCTTGGCGCTTGGATGTCTAATACACCCCTTCCTCTATACTAAAAATCCCAACAAAACTCCTCACTGATCCTGTTATCTCTCCTTCCTCTTCTCTCCCCCCTACTGCTCCCTATCTTCTCCATCCTTGTGGTATCCTCCTCACTACTATTTTTTTAAATTGAAATTTAATGGAGCATCAAAAGGAAACCCAATAGAAGTTGGTTGTGGCTACATCTTTAGAGATGATAAGGGACATGCTCTCTTATTTTACTAAATATCCATGAGATAGAATACTAACAGTGAGACATAGTTCTTCTCCTTGGAAATAAGCCTCACTTATGCAATCCAACTCTCTTACACCAAATTGATAACTGAAGGGGACTCCCAAATGGTTATTAATAAAATGAAGCATCTCCTCAATGGAGGAAATTACAAGAAAAATTTAGTTCGCTAGATATTAGAGAACTACTTAATGCACATTCAATATCATCTATCTTACATTCTTGTAATCCTCTCCTCTCGTGTTTGAATATCATCCAATAAGATAAATGACTGTTTGGACAATGTCGAAAGTGATGACGAAGTTCCCATTGTAGAAAATCCCTAGCCTCCCTCTCTTGAGCATCATATCTATCAGCAATGTCAGGACCTTCTTCTACAAGACCTCATCTCCACAATGGGGGTGCCATGGTTGTCTCAAGAGATCACTTTGCTAGAGCATGTGGAGGTTAGGAAGGACAGAGAAATGATCCTGATAGATAATGGAAGTAGGGACATTTTAATGGATCTTCATAATCAAGGATCACCCACAACTAACATTGAATTAGCCTCATACAAAATCTCACCTGCCAAGTCACTAGAACCCTCAAATTTACTACATAATGAAGGAATTTAATGAAATCAAGAGGCTATAATTGATGGAAATATTAGTTCCAACACATATATTGAATTTTTTTATGGCATAGAAGGGAATTTTCCCATTTCTATGGTTGCTATATTCTTAGGGTATTCAAAATCCAATGAACAATTGGGAAACTTCATAAACTACCTGGTTGGTGCTCAAAAATCGTAAGGACTATCTCCTCCTGGCCTAGTCCCCTCCCCTCCTTGTAGACTTTCATTTCATGTATTTTGTCTCTTTCATTCCTTTCACTTCATCTTTTGAGGGAATTTTCATTGGTTATGTTATTCTTCTAGAATTACGGGAGCCTCCTCTCCTTAGCTCTGAAAACTATAATTCTCAGCAGCAGACATATTTCTTCATTCTAATTTTTTTCTCTATAATTCGTTGTTAGTCACAATTTTTTCTTCTTCTCGGTGTCATTGGCTTCCTTGTCATCTTTAATTTCATCCCTATGTGTGATACCTAGGGACGACCCCCCTATAGTTTCCCACTCCTCTTTTTATGTGATTACTCCTTTCCCTCTCTACCTAGCTATCCATTCCCCACCTCTCACTAGCATTGTATTTTTCCCTGGGTTGTTAACATGCATAACTAGTGAGCTCACTTGAGGAGGGGTGTTGGGGGTCGCAACACTGATAACAACAAACCTACTTGAGCTCAATCCCATGCCTATGTTGAAAAGTACTGGAAGCGGATTCTATTTGTTGTTTAACATGAAATTGATGACATTGAGCAAGAGGTCTCAGGTTTCAAGGGAAAGAGATCATCTCTCTGATTTAGAGGTTATGGCATGGGTGTCAAACTGGGTCCCTAATCTAGGCACTACAAGAGCTTGTCATATTTAATATCTTCACACTATTGATCTATATTGGGACATTAAAAATATTTTGAGAATTGTCCTATTTGAGTGTAACAAAAGCAAATATGAGCTTCTCCTTTGCAAGAAGGAATTGTGTTTGCTCTATTTTTTATCATTCCTTAATATTTTCTATAAATAAATTTTATCTTCTATATATTACTCTTAAAAAAAAACCTTTACCTTTAAACATAAATTCCCCAAATTGTTTAATGCTCAAAATAAAACAAATCATGTACTAACATGTTATATATTCATAATCCAATTATTGTATATAAATATTACACTCTAAAATAATTTGATTAAATAAATCTTTAACCAAGTTCATATAAATATAATGTCAAAGATGTCCATTGGAGTTATCCCCGTGATTGTGCAAAATAGTTGTTATCTCCCCACCCAGATACAAAACAAACACCTAGAGCCAAAATAAACCCAATTAATAATTATATGTGAAATAATCAATAATATTTATATAAATTCAATTTAATCATATTAAAATTTTATTAATATTATAAAAATTTACAAAATTTTATTTATATTTTTAAATATTAAATTTATATTTTATAAATTTTTTTATTTCTAAAGTATAAATAATATAAATAAATAATTAAATTTATTTGTATTAAAATAATTTTAATTAAATTTTATTAGATTGATTAAACATATTTTTTTTTAATATGATTAAAATATTAGATTATTAATGTGATTAAATTTATTATATTTAAGAATTTTCGTTCTATAAATGATTAGGATTTGTGATTTTATAAAATGATTAGAATTCAAATTCGCTATAATCCAGAGAAGTTGCCATGAACAATATGTGAGACAAAGATTTTTAAAATATGCTCAGTGTTATATACATTGAAATCATCCTTAAGCTTTTACAAATACTTATATACTTGCAGCTACTGCATGAAAATAAGCAACACCATTAATTTTTTTCCCCAAAAAGGTTGTAAATTTTATTATGTTAAATGTTGAAAATTTCATGCTATAGATGCTTCAGTGAGCATATCTCAATAAGGGTGATCGTCGTTGATCACACTGCTAGAAGATATATCCAATATGATATGATAGAGCAAGTATAAATTCCATGATAATATCATAAGAAATATACATATGCTATCAACCTAACATATTACATCAGTAGACATATCAAAAAAAGTAAACTATCCCGAATTTGCAAGTGAGAGGTTGTGTAGTAACTGCATCCTGTGATTGGTTTTCAGAAAAAGTTCTATGGTACTATTGATCGTGATACAAACCATTCTTTTATGTGATCACCTAAGTACCAAATACTCGTTGCTCTACTTCCATGGATAAACTATTGGAAAGTTGGTTCCTTTCCCTGTAAATGCGATGACAGGAAACATAATCAAAATATGATTTTAATAAAGTAAATTCATCCAACATATTTATGAGTGTGTAAACATGATATGCTAATTGATGATTGAACCACTTTATGATAATTTTAGAATCACCAAAAATCTGTAGATGCTGACACCCTTTTTGAATGGCAAAGAGGAGGAGAGTCTATTTAGTTATGCATAATTATTTGTTCCCATTCCTAGTCCCATTTTCATTTTGAAATAATGGTTTTCACTTAAGAAAAGCATCGCACCCCCGCCACATTGAACTTGATGGGATGATCCATCGAAATATTCCAAAGGAAAATAATGATCAATAGATTCAATAATTACATTTCGAGTATTTTAATGTTGGTCATCATTAGGAATAAAATAATAAATAACACTTATTTGGGCACCGATAAGATCTCAATGCTTGAATGAATCTTAGAAGATGTTCTGATTCCTACCTAACCAGATGCCCCAATATAATAACAAAGGAATATTTCTAATTTTTGGAGGTTGATCCACGTCCCACCATGTCATCCAAGCTTCACTGAGAGATTCTCCCTACCATCTTATACGAATTTCCATTGTATGATATAATAAATTCCATATTTGTGTAGAGAAAGGACAATGTAAAAATAAGTGATCTACTGTCTCCTCAATGTTCTGGCACATCACACACCAATATGGACCCTGAAAGGATCTACACTTCAAATTTTCCCCAGTTGGAACCTTATTTTCCAATAGGGACCACATAAATATTTTATATTTTGCTGGGATTTTTAATTTCATAACTATCTCCACCACCAGGAAAAATCTTCAGGTTCATGATATGAATATATTAATTGATAACCTTCTTTTGGAGTATATATTCCATGAGGAGAATAAGTCCAGATTATTTCTTCCTCATGATCAAGTATTCTAATATGAGATGCAAATAGGGAATTTTTGTAATGAAGACATACCCAATGCCAGTGAGCTGGAAGCTGAAGCTCTTCTGTCGATAGCCAGTTTTTCTCGAAAATGATAGAATTTTACCTATTAGCAACCTGGTCTAATGTCATTTTCCATAATTATGATAGGATTTGTATCAATTCTAGAGGTAGAAGATGAGTGTTGCCACATCCGACCCATGGATCAATTCCAACTCAAACCTTCACTCTAGAGCCTACACGCCAAGCCAGTCCAAATCTGATGAATCCAAAGGAATTTTGAACAACCCTCTATATCGTGGAAACATTTGATTTATTCTTGTTTGGTAGCATTATCCATTCCTCTAAATAGAAAGGGTCGATATACTTCCTTTTTACTACTTCAGTCCATAGGCTATCTAAGGTTATCAGTTTCCATCCAGATTTCACAGCTAGATCTTGTGAAAAACAAAATAGATTTTTCGTCCCCCATCCTCCCCATTTCTTTGGGAGGGAAATTCGATCTCGTTTTACCCATGTAAAGATTCTTCCTTCCTTCTTACCTGGCTAAAGAAACCTATGACATATTTATTGTATTTTGTGAAGGATTCCATTTGGTATCCATGATAAGGACATCCAGTAAACATGAATGGCCTCCGAGAAAAATTTGACAAGTACCAATCTTCCCACCCATGATAACCATCATTGATACCATGCATTTATACGACTCTCGATTTTTTCTAAGAGACACATCTATTCTGTAATTTTGTAATCATTTGGCTTGAGTCTTAATCTAAGGTACTTTAAACCCTCCTTAATTTCCAAAACAAGATAAGGGAAATGAGCTTGCGTATAATCCACTTCATATTGGGAACAACCTATATATGTTGGTGTATATTTATCATGACTTGTTTCCATGCCCGTAGCTTTACTGAATAATTTCAGAATTCCATCAAATGCAGTTGAGTAATTGATGGACCCATTCATGAATATGAGGACATCATCAGCGAATAAAATAGGAGTCAATATAATGTTTAAATGAATTCACACTCCTTTTAGCCTCCCTTGACTCCTTTCTTCTGATATAAGTTTTCTAAGGCCTTCAATAACTAACAAAAATAAAAGCGGTGATCGCATACATCCTTGTTGAAGGCCTCACTCAACATGAAAGAATTTTATAGCAGAATCATTTATGAGCACACTGATAGAAATTGATGTAATACAACACATAATAAAGTTTATGAATGCATTTTGACATTCCAGGTGAGTCAATAACATTAATATATATAACCAACTAGTCCTATCATAGTCCTTTGATAAATCAATATTAAGAATCATACCTTTCAACTTCTTCACTTTTAAGGAGTGGAGCCCCTCTTATGCAACATATATGGCTTCGTGGAGTTTTTGATTATATAGAAAGGAAAATTGTTCCTTGGACATATCCCTTGATATGATAATATTAATATGATTTGCAATGATATTCATAATAATTTTGTATAAGAAATTACACTTAGATATAGGTCGGAAGTCATTACAACTTGTAGGATTATCTAATTTTGGGATGAGAGCAATGAAAGTGGCATTGAACACCTTATACATTCTACCTGATGTTCTGCATTCTTCTACTACTTTCAAAATATCCTGACCAATGAGGTCATAAAATGTAAGAAAAATTTAAAGACATCCACTTCATCAAGGGATGTTTTTAGGGGCATTTCTTGCTCTAAGAACCACTTCTAAAGATAACTACCTACCTTCAAATATATCCAAATTGAATTTCTGAATGGCTTTTGAAATATGAGATTGTCTTCCTCGATGGGTTTTAGGGCATTTGGAGGGCGATAGCTAACCCAATCGCCCACCTGATTCAACATGTATTTTTGCTAATGAGCATGGTTTATATCTATGCCCCTTGTATGACCCATTCGATTCATCCTCAGATGAGGCTCCTTGAGCTAGGGATGCAGAAGGAATAAAAAGGACAGGGTGTCAGACAACATAAATGTACTAAGAAAAGAGGACAAGATACATGTTAATGTTTTTATATGTTGTTTCAATTCCCTATATTTAAAAATGTCAATATGAACTTCGTAATCTTAGAGTTTCAAAACATTACATTTCAGATCCAATTTCATTTCTTTATACTTAGTACGAAATTAAGTGCCAAATGTTCATTCCAATCTGTCCCTAATTCGAAATCATTCCATTACTCTATTAAAGTTTGTTGAAGTAAAAAAAGCTTTTATGTTTTTGCAATATCACGCACAAATCAAATCACCAATTTATTTCTAAAAACCATACGACTCATTCATGCTTAAAATATTTACTAGAAACAAATTCAATAATCACCATAACCTATTTTCAAAATTCAATTCAAACAACTTGCTCCACTCAATATATTCCCATAGAACTAACCCCAGGGTCAAACTATAAATAAAAAATCAGTCCTATTGATGCTATTAATCTCATAATTCCTTCACACGACTCTATAATTCCATAAGTCCATTCAAAACTAATTGAAGAACGAGATAAATGATCTACAATCCCTATAAAATCTTATGAAAACTTCAGATATCGAGCATTGGTTGCAGAGACCTCTATTGGGACTTCTGACTCACATATATTAAAGTATTTCGTTTCAGATAAAAGGTTTCAATCTTAAAACTGTATAAACCTCAACATTTAGAATTCCAATTTGAATTAAATCATGTTCATTCAAACTCAACAATGCTTGGTAAAATAAATGCCTACATATTCAAGAAATCCCTGTGAAGATGATTTCATAAACTTAAGCATTTTGAAATGGAAATATATTCTTTTAATAATCAACCATCAACTGAGAGCTTAAGAAAAAAAGAGTTCAAATCTATAAAATATTTTAAATGTTATTCGATCACACTCCTAAGTACCGAATATATGAAAATCACAACAAAATAAAAATTCTAAGTACAGTTACTCTATGATAATCCACACACACTTTCTATCTAACTAAAATCAATTACATGAATTGGTTGAGGTTGATGGTAGGCCCTTGTCACGACTTGAGACAAGATAAATTACCTCAATAAAATTTACATATTAGAGACACATGAATTTACAAGTATAAAAAATGATATCACTTATATTAAGAGTCTTTAATAAAAAATGAATACATCAGTTCCAAACTGAAATTAAAACAATCATACATTGTTTATAGTCACAATTCTCTTGCTTCAAATCACTAACCCCTAACACTGGTGCTTGGCCCTCTTAAGGAGTTTACGACCTAAAGATAGTTACAACTAAATAATCCAGAAAAGTAATGCAAGTGTAATCTATTCTTAATTAAGATAATCCATATTCTCAAGGATCACTCATTCACTCTATCATATCCGCAACAATTTGGTTGTAGTACTATATTTACACTGAATACGTTATTTCTATCACGAATAGGAGAAGCTGCCTCAAGATGTCCATCATTTTGACTAGTGCCAATTCTAGAATGAGGTACTGCATAGAGTAAAAAATTAAGTACTGAATGGATGCCTGACACATTTTGAGCTAGATGCTAAGTCACTGGTGACCTGTGAATGTATTGAAGTCTCCATACTCATATTTGGGAATCCTAACAGTAAGCCAACCAATAGTGAGTCAAAGAGTATAAATTCGTATAACATCTATCTGGATTAACCAAATGCATATAAAAATATACCTAATTGTGACTCTTAAGTCAATTTATGAATTAAAACTCTTTAATTAGTATGGGATGATTTCAAGGTGTCAAAAGGAGCAAAATAGAGTGTAATATAATGGAAAAAAGCATGATAAGGTGTCAAAAGGGGTGACAAAAGTATGGCCCAACATCACCCCATACCATAGGGAATGCATGTCCCCATGCATATGTCTTCCTCAAAATGGGCTAGACATCAAAATTGCATTGTGCTTCTTTTAAAATTCTCGCAGCGCTAACCAAAACCTCTAAACCATGATTTTTATTCATTGACTGTTTTGAAACCTTTAGGCTTGTTCATGAACACTGAATCCTTTAATAGGATTTAATTTCCTAACCTTCCAACTAAGAAATCGTTTGTTCTTCAAGACCAGTTTATCATTCTTTGATACCAAATCCAAATTCTGGGTCCTATACATTTCATTTTCTTTCCTGACATGACGAAATAGGGTTTTATACTTGTGATACCTCTCCTTGAGCTTCATATTTTTCTTTTGTAGTTTATTTACTTGCACCTACAAGTTCTCTTGATCATGAGAAGATACATCATTAAGAGGCAAGGTTTGCTTCTGTGAACTTCTTCCATTATGGTTTAACTTCTTATGAGTATGGCTGACCATTGTTTTGGTTGCTCGCTTCCCTGTTTCTTGCTCTAGTTTAGACAAATTATTCTGTGGAAAATCACTCTAAATATCCTGAAAATTATCAATTGGCCCTTCCTCCTCAGGTGATTTTTTTTTCAACTTCTTTGTTTCTTCATGAAACCAGCTCCAAAAATAGAAGAAGAGAGAGATCAACGCCTTAGAAATCAACCACTTCAAGGGGGAAACCTCCTTTACATTACATAAATGAACAATTCTTAGATGAAACAAATGAAAAAACCTCCTTTCTATATATAGGAGTCCATGGGGTCACAATATAATCCTAGATGACCTAACAATAATAATGTAAGGGCGCAATAATAACAATATGGGGACTACAGGGGTACAACAATAACAATAAGGGGGCTACACTAAAGAAAATAAGGGCCTACATTAGTAATATAGGGCCCTAACATGCCCCTCTCCTTAAAATAAGTGTTGTCCTCAACACTTGAGTAGTTCTGGATGCTTATGTATAAAATTCTCATCCTCCCATGAGCAATTCTCAATGGGTAAGTTCTTCCACTTGATGAGATACTCTAAAATTGATCAATTTCGTAGCTATCGAGTTATTTTTTCTGTGACTTATTCATGTTCCAATATGAATTTTCCTTCCTCATCAATATTTGGTAATATTGTTTGAACCAGATTTTTGTCACCTATAACCTTATTTAAGCATGAAACATGGAAAACTGGGTGCACTCGGGAAGATGCAGGAAGCTCCAATTTGTATGCCATAGTACTAATATTTTGTAACACCTAGTAAGGACCAAAATACTTTGGCGATAATTCATTATCCTTATTAGCTTGCTTGAGGGACATTTGTTTGTATGGTTGTATCTGTAAAAATACCCAGTCACCTACATCAAAAATTCTCTCACTGCAATGTTGATCTACCTATTGTTTCATTCGATTTTGTGCCAAATTTAGGTTATCCTTTAAGATTTGGAGAACTTGTTGTTTATGCTCGATGTGATCTTACACTGCTTGAACCTTAGAATTTTCTCTTAAAGATGATGTGATGGATGTCAGATGATATCCATAAAGTGCCATAAATGGGGTCATTTTTGCTGCAGTGTGGAATGAAGTGTTATACCACCATTCAGCTAGAGGTAACCAATTGACCCATTTTATTTATTTATCAGATACAAAGCAATGAAGATATCCTTCCAAACATTTATTCACTATCTCAGTTTTCCCATCAGATTGAGGATGATAAGATGAGCTATGAGCTAGTTGAGCACCTAAACAAGAAAATAATTCCGTCCAAAAATTTCCAGTGAAAATTGGATCTTTACCGCTTACAGTAATATTTGGGTTTCCATGTAGATTTTGAATTGTTTCCATAAGTGAAATAGCAACTGTACACGCTTTAAATGGATGAGATAATACACAAAAGTGTGCATACTTGGTAAGCCTATCAACTACAACCATGATGACACTCTTTCCTTCAGACTTGGGTAAACCTGTGATAAAATCCATTGAAACCTCCTCCCAACATTGATTTTGAATGGATAAAGGTTGTAGTAGACCTGATTTGGATTCTTCAAGACAAAGTTATGCCCATTCTCCCACAATGACCTAATTATGGACTAGTTCAGTAGAGTGAACTTTTACGTCATGCCACATGTCACTGTTTCCTCCTTCGGCTCTGAAATTGATACATAAGAAACTACAATCCATTTACTTTCAACTACTTTTATAGAATTCCAATTTGATACTCACAGAGTGACTTATGACGATTTTCCCAGGGTCACATCTTTGAGATGAAATTCAAGAGCCTGCAAAAACTCTAACTTCCACAAATCATATCTCTGAAAATATTGCGAACCAAGCTCTATAATTTTTACACGAAGGTCCTCATGATTTCTTCGCAAATGGGTTTTTTTTAGCTTATGAAACTTTGTAGAAAAATTTTTATAGTGAAAATTCCATGATGATCTGTTTGATGTACAGAAACCCTAGAATCCAAAGCTCTGATCCCAAATGTTATGAAACCAACCCCTAAAATAGAAGAAAAGAGAGATCAAAACCTTATAAATCAGCCACTTTGAGGGGGAAACCTCCTTAAATTACATAAATGAACAATAATTGGATGACACAAACGAAAAAACCTCCTTTCTATATATAGGAGTCCATGGGGTCACAATATAATCCCAGTTGACCTAACAATAATAATGTAAGGGAAAAATAATAACAATATGGGGACTACAGGGGTACAAAAATAACAATAAGGGGGCTACACTAACAACAATAAGGGACTACATTAGTACTATAGGTCCCTAACACTAAAGAAGATATAACCTTTATCGACTCAAGGGGTTGAGCGCTTTGAGGTGGACATTGTTGACGAGTCGTACTTCTAGTATGATGCCAACCTTGCTGTGAGGTCGGAATCTCTGATATTTTTGGGAGTTATTTTGATTGCAGTGGTGGAGTCGATACCATCGCCGCTTCATCTTTCTCACGGAATAACTTCCTTTTTCCTTTCGTAGGAACAATTTTTCTTTTCCATCGAGCTGTTATTCTATTGTCACGGTGACCTATTTTAGAACCTCCACCTAAGGTTTATTTTGTCTACTCTAGTAGGGTTTCTTATATTTTGCATCCATCACTATAGGTTCTATCTCTTGTGCATGTACTTTTTTATGTTTCTTCTCCTTTGAAGCTAGGGGTTCTTTCTTCACAGAGGAGCTAGGGTTTTTTTATTCCAGTTTACCGAGGGGTTTCACCAAACTTCCCTCAACCTCTAATAATCTAGGAGTTTTTTTAGAGACCTTGTATTTATTAGATAATAATTTAGGAGGGGTTTCAGTCTCTTTTTCC
Source organism: Pinus albicaulis (assembly GCA_034641835.2). Lineage (NCBI taxonomy): Eukaryota > Viridiplantae > Streptophyta > Pinopsida > Pinales > Pinaceae > Pinus > Pinus albicaulis. Next base: position 486,175,062 of record CM076582.1, read on the forward strand.
AATTCCTTAGAGCGGGGACTGATAATCCCTTGCCCGCCGTTTATTTGATTTTCCCCTCGAGGAAATTTTTTAGCTAGCAAATCTTCCCATGTCTCCTTCTGTCAACCAAACTCATGAACAATAAGCATATTTATGCGATTAAAATGGCATAAAATAGTTTCAACCTTCTAATAAGCCAACTGAACACCTCTAGCAACCTTATATAAACTTTGATGAATGAAGAAGGGGAAACTAACCTCACGCCTATCCGTAAAGTGTAGGAGAAGTATAATAGGATAAAGGAACATGAACACATACCTCCCTTCATAGGTTATGAACCTTTGTCGCGTAGTGATGAGCAACCACCATTCTTCCTCAATGCAACTTATCAGGACCCCTTTTGACCAGTAGATCAATTTATATGTGGGTCTGAGAAATTTTTCACATTATTCCCATTCGAGTGGTCCACCCTTAAAATACCTCTCACCAGACATATGTAACCTTGTATCCTTTCTTATCAATTCCTCTGTGACCTTAATATTTAAATTTTCAACATTTTCTACCCGCCCATCAAATCTCTATGCAAACTCCATAACAACTTTGTCATTGTATCCCTAAAACGTTTTGAGAAAATCAATCCACCCCTCATCTTCAAACCTGATTCTGCAAGTTTCATATTCTGGGCTAGCACGAAATTGGGCAAAATTAGGCTCGTTTCTTTAAGCTCCCATGCCGATGATAGAAAAATGTCAAAGCCAAAGGGAGGATTAGGGAATCACAGGTTAATAATAGGGTGCTTATGAAGGTTGGAAATATTGTCGAGACAAGCGATTCTCACTTCTCGAGGTTTCAAATAGGTTAGAGGATTAATTAGAAATGGCGACCGTGTTTTTTAGATTATGCCACGAAATGGTCGATTTTAATGATGGTGCAAGTACTAGAGCATATATATGATGATGGGAGGAAATGAATAGAATGAACTATTGGATAGGACAATTTGACACTAACAAATTTTAATGTCATGTGGAAGGGACATGCATATAATTCAAATGGATGGAGGATAGATCAACAATTTGATTCCATTATTCACACTCCTTTCATTAATACAAATAAATGAAAACTTATTCATACCTTGATTGAATGTATAATGATGGCTAGAGGTTCAAAAATAATGAGGGATAGGAAAACTTGATCATTAAATTTTTTTTTTTACCATTGTTGAATCTGATGTAGATATGTTGCTACTTTGGTCATAAACGAACTAAATCTTATAAAATTTAATACCACCACCAATTTTAATGCTGTTGAGATGGAGATGGTGCAAACTGATACATTTTGGACTTGATATTCACAATCTTAGATACAAAACTTTATTCAGTGCTTAAACTTGTAACCTATGATAAGTACCGAATTGAGTACAAATTTCTTGAAATTACCCAACAAAAAATAAAGAATACTGAACCCCTGGGACTATGTTGAAATAGTAAATATAAGATATTCCATGTTAGCTTGGAATTGGTGTAGAAGACCATCTTTAAGAGGAAATTGCAACTGAAATCTGACTGTTGTTGCTTAAAATCAATACTAGTGCCACCATTCCATGGGTTTTGACCAGGCTTGGAATGGCTGCTGCTTGGTGGAATTTCAAATTTTGAGAGTCTGAAATGTACAAAAGAAGACTCTAGGGTGCTTCTTTCACGTAATTTTTCTACTAAGACTAAAAAAGAATAAATCTACACTTAACAGAGCCCTATGTAATTCCATCTCATAAATTTTAACGAGCCTGAGTTGGATAATGCTCAGAGTGTTCAATTTTAGAGAGTTTGAATAACCCAAAGTAGACTCTAGCAGGGATTATTTTGCGTAAGTATTCTGTGAGTCCCGGAAAAGAATAAATCTGTACTTGGAAGATCCCAAAATACCGCTATACCAATTTTTTTCCAAAAAAAGAAAAATCGAACTTTCTATTAAGATCATAGAAGGTTACATAGTATATGCCCTTGGAATTCCAAAAAACTGGATTTTTTCCTTTCAGCCATAGGAGAACCACTCTACCATTATATTAACATGCTTAGGTCAGTTAGTGCTCAAAACATTTAATTTTAGAGAATCTGAAAATGTTCAAAGTAGACCCGAGAGGGTCCTTTTCCATAAGTAATCCATCAAGTCTGGGTAAAGGAATAAACCTACACTTGAAAAATTTACTCTTTCTTCTATGTGAGTTTCAAAGGAAAGTATAAATCGCTCCATTGTTATTTACACACACACACACACACACACGCACACACACATATATAGAGAGAGAAAAATAGTAAAATTTAATTTTAAGAACCAGTAGGAGTTGTATCTCCTTTATCAATCAACTCAATTTATGGGTTCTACAGAACCTCTTGCAAACATTCTTTTTTTCAAAGTGGGAGGTACCAGATTTTCAATCTGTGCCCATTGAACACAAGTGAAGTCTGATCATTATCAATGGTCTTAATTTTGACTGAGCCATTGTCAAAAACCTCCTCCACTTCATAGGGTCCCAACCATCTAGTCGAAAATTTCCCTTTAAAGTGATTAAACTTGTTGTCATTAGAAGAGTGCCCATTATTATGGTTGGAAGACTTTATTTTTAATATACTTGTCATGCCACTGGGCCCTTTGGTCATGTACCAATATAGTATTTTGGAGAGAATCCTGTCTAATTTCACGAAGTTCATTTAGTTGAAGCACTCTCTGTTTATGAGATTCATCTAAATCCATCCCAATTTGAGCAGTAATTTGAAATGTTTTCACTTTAAATTCAATGGGAAGCAACACTTGCTTCCCATATACCATCTCATAGGGAGTGTACCCTGTCACATTTCTCCAAGTTATTCGGTAAGCCAATAGTACTTCTAGAAACCTATCAGCCCAATCTCCATGGTGCAACTAAATTGTTTTAGTAAGAATACACTCCAAGAATTTATTAGTAGAATCTACCTATCCATTTTCCTGAGGAAGGTACATTGTAGACTTCTGGTGCTTAATTTGGTATTGTTCAATTATGGATTTTACTATTTTGGAGGTAAATTGTGTCCCCTGATTGGTGAAAATCTCTCTAGGTACTCCAAATTGAGTAAATATGTCTTCAAAAAGGAAATCTAAAACATACTTCTCAGTAGCAGAATATAAATTTTTAGCTTCCACTCACTTTGTCACATAATCAATACAGACTAAGATATAGCTATTCTTTTATGACATAGGAGAAATAGGCCATACAAAATATAATGCCCAATTTTCAAAGGGTTCAATTGATACCTGTTTTTGAGGAGGCATCTCGTCACTTGGAACAGGTTTCCCCATTCTCTAGAAATAATCACAACTGGAAATAAGCTTCTTGGAATATTTAAAAAGAGTGGACCTATAATAGCCCACATGTAGCACCTTATAAGTTATCCTTTCATCAACAAAATTCCCACCACAAGGTTCTCTGTGAAAAGATTTCAATCCATCACAAATTTAGTCCTCCTGCACACACCTCCTCATGATTAGATTTGGTCTAGTGTGGTATAGGTCTCCTTATATCCATGAGAAATTGACACTCAACTACACAATCTTATGTTTCTCCCTAGCAGATAGATTTTGTGGAAACCTTCTCGATACAAATTAATTAACCACATCAACAAACCAGGGAGTACAAGTAGAAATAGAAAAAAAATTCTCATCAGGAAAATCATCTGGAACTGGGGTAGTGTCCCGTGAAATGATTATTTTGGAAACAAATTCTGCAGCTGAATTATCTCGTCCATGAATTTCAATCATAGTAATATTAAATTCCTGAAGTAGAAGTAACCATCTAGCGATTCTACCATTTCTAATAGGTTTATTCATAATAAATCTAATAGCTTAGTGATCAGTATGGAAATTTTTTTCCTAACTAGTAATATAGTGCCTAAATTTGTTGATAACATGAACCACTGCTAATAGTTCCTTTTTAACGACAATGTAATTGAGTTCTGCATGTGAGAGGTTTTTTTATAAAAAAATAAATAGCATATGGAATGTGATTCTCCCTTTGTCCTAACATATCTTGAAGGGATGTATTTGATGGATTAGTGCAAATATGAAAAGGGAGGGACCAATTAGGCCCTCTCAACACGGGAGTAGTTGATAATATGTCTTTTAGTACCCGAAAAGCATTTTGAAAATCGATTTCCCATGAAAAATAAACATCTTTGGTCAACAATTTAAACATATGTGCAACACGTTTAGTAAAATTTTCAATAAATCACCTATAATACCCTGCATGACCCAAAATAATTCTTACCTCTTTTTGTGATGTTGGAACTAGAATTTGTGAAATTACCTCAATTTTTATAGGGTCAACTTTTATCCCTGTTTGTGACACATGATGACCAAGGACAATTCTCTTAGTTTTCATCATTTTGCATTTTCATTACTGAGGTCTAGATGGTTTTCCTAACAATGAATAAAAAATTTCTCTAAATTTTCCAAAGCCTCTTGAAAATCATTGCCATACACTATGAAGTCATCCATATAGACTTCCACTCAATCATGTATACGGTCGGTAAAAATGGCTAGAACAACTCTCTGAAAGGTGGCTAAGGAATTACCAAAGCCAAATGGGAGTAATCTGTAAGCATATGTACCTGAAGGGTAGGTAAAAGTAGTCTTCTCTTGGTCTTCTAGGGCTATTTGGATCTGTTTGTAACCACTATACCCATCCAAGAAAGAGCAACACTTTTTCCATGATAAAGTATCAAACACCTAATCAATAAAAGTAAGAGTAAAATAATCTCTCAATGTGGCCTTGTTTAGCTACCTATATTAAAAGTAGATGACCCCTTTCCCATTTTTCTTGGGAACCACCACTAAAAGAGATATCCATTTACTGTCAGAGATAGGATATATAAAATTTGCGCTCAAAAGTTTTTGAAGTTCATCTTTGACAATTTCTTTAAGGATTGTATTCATTCGTCTTTGTGGTTGCCTTACATGTTTGATTTATTCATTTGTATAAATGTGATGTATGCAGGTGTTATGATGAATCTCTTTCATATCTAGATAGTCCCAAGCAAATTCCCTTGATTGTTTAGGGATCATTTCTACTACTTGTTGTTTATGTTCTATACTTAAATATGTACCTATATACAATGTTTTTCCAGAACTAATTTGAATATAATGGACACCTAATTCCATGTTTTATTCTATGGCTGCAATATTAAATGATTCAAACACAAAATGATAACAAGTTTCCTGAAATTCACTACTGAAAACACGATTATAACCACTACATTAGGGGAATTTTGAGGTCTAAAATGGGCCTCCTAAGGAAAATGTACAATCAAAATTCACTTTCTTAGAACCAATCACATTTTAGGGGATGACATCATCCCTAATGGTTGAGGTGTCATTGCTTGAGTTAAAGGTACTTACTTGTTACATTCTCATTTGTGGATAAAAACTAATGGTTAACCATGATAGTGCTCTAAGTACTTTTAAAGTCATAAAGTAAAGTAGTCATAATAAATGTCATTTCAAACTTTTTGAATAAAATATCATTATTGACATTTCGTAATTCTTTAAAGAAACAATACATATCTCTACACAATCTTCATGTATTTACACATTTTTCAATAAATATTGTATTCGTATATTTTCAAATATTTATTTTTAAATTATATATTCATCTCATTTTATTTAATATTACAATTTCAAATTAATTATAAGTTAATATCTATACATATATATTATACATATGAAATCAAAATAAATAAAAATGTAACCTTGTAATTTTAGGATAAATCAAATCTATAAATAATAATAATAATAATAGTAATCCAATTTTAAGGTCACAGCCAAGCCAGACACCAAATTGGTGTATGAGACCCCCTTGTTTGTGGAACAAGGGACCCACCTCCATGCAACGATTTGACTGCTAAGTCTATGAAGGCATACATACTCTACCCCCCTCTTGTTTTGAACCTGTGACCTCTTAGGAGGAAACACATGCTCTTAACCATTAGGCCCACTCAAGTTGTATTAATAGTAATACAAACATATTAAAATTAAAAAAGAAGAAGATGTTTTAGTTTTTTAGGATGAAAAAAGATATATTAGTTTTGTGTGTTGCAAAAAGATATATTAGGTTCAACATAGTTTGGGGGAAAAATACTAAATTTCATTATATATAAATCGTATATTATACTTATAAATATAAATTAAATTTATGTCAATACTTTTTTTCTTTAATTTTAAATAAAATTCAATTCATTTCATTATGATTATATTAATATTATATATTGATATATATAATATTATGAAAAATAATCTAAATGTTATAGAATATATATTATATTCCTTTTTATATTATATATTATTTCTTTTTATGTTATAATTCAAATCAATTCAATATGTAATATAAAATTCATACATAAAACAATATATTACATATAATATATTATATTATATTATTTTTATATAATATATTAATTACATGTTATTATATAATTTAAACAATATAAATTTTAATTAATAGTATATTCTATAATTGAGAATTTATGAATTTATATTTATATTTTATTTTAATTTATTTATGTACAAAGGACAAATGCATTAGTTGTGCAATGATAATGACTTTTTCTTGAAAAGTTCATTCTTATTTATAGTCATATCAATACAATTTTTTTATTAATTTTATTTTGGTACAGTTTTTGAATTGAATTTAACCATGGTTACATGGATTTTGTTGCAAAAAATGAATTGAAAATTCATAAATATTATTTTATTAGTTTAACTATTATTTAATTATTTCCTTAGGAGGCCCATTTTAGACATCAGAATTCCCCTAATGAAATAAACATGGTATTCAATACATCTTGTATCAGATAGAAATTGTTGCAAGACATGTTCCTCTAATTGTTCTTGAAATCCTCTTGATTATTCTAAGGTTAGAAAGGGAAGCATACATTCTTACTCTCAATAAGGGATTTCAAACTAGAGAAGGACTTCACCAACTAATTGAGCAGGTGGAAAAATGGTCAATATTTGGATTTGATATCCGTTAAAGATAGATATTTCTTTGGTTCTGCCCCCAATGACAACATCAATAGTAGCTAACCAGGGCCCACCTAGGACTATTGGGTGTCATGGTTTAGTATTTTTTGGAGAATTACTATGAAATCAATCAGATATTCCCAAGAGGCTTTTGTTACCACCACATATTCTAGGACTCCAATAGGTTTAACAACATACTTGTCTGCTAATTCCAATATAAAATGTGTGGGTGTTACCTCATTTAATTGTAGCAATGTCATAGTATCAACAACCATTGCATTGATGGCTACTCCCAGATATACCAAGGTGTTAGATAGAAAAATCTCATTGATCCCTATAGTTACTACTGGATTCCCTGTATCATCATATTTTGATGGTAGTCCAGATATCATTTTTGAAATTTGGTTGATTACTCTGATAGTATGGTTATTGTTTCTCTTCCTTCCTGGTTCCTTGATGCCAAGGTGCCTAATGATCTTAGTGTAAATAGGTACATATTTAATGGCTTTTAACAACGGGATATTTATACAAGCATTCCTTAATTCAAATTCCAAATCATATTCCATGGGTGGCTTAATATTTTTTACAAGCAATCTTTCAGGAAAAGGAGTCTCCTTAGGTTCCAAAAGCTCCCGAGGTTCTCTTACTACATTGTTCTTTTCATTTTCCATTTGTTAATTTAATTTGTATTCAAAATCTATGTGGGGATACTCCTCTTGTATAATCAATGTAGATTGATTTTTATTAATAATTTTCCAATACCTCAGTTGAATTTCATTTAAGGGGAAGGAAGTGATAACAAAAGTGGGAAAAGGCTGCAGTTCGATGTTTTTCATAGGTTGAGGAGGTCTTTTATTAGGATTAGATATATGTTGTGCATGCATCTATGTTTGTATAGGAATATTTGGGTTAAATTATTGTTACATCTACTGTGAAGATGGATTGGAATTTTTAGGTAATGGTAGTGGTTGTTGCTATTGTAATGGAGGTGGTAATGGTAGTGCCGATTATTGGGGATAAGGTGGGATATACCCTTGCTGGAACTGAGGAACATTAGGTGTGTATGTCACATAAGGTGGATATTGTGGTTGGTAATGGGGATACGAAGGTGCTGAAATTTGGGACTAAAAGACATTCCCATAAGGGTTTAGATTCCATCCTTGGTTCCATGGTGAATTCTGAGGTGGCTTGGCTGACCATGGAGAATAAGGTGCTTGAGGGTTCCATGGTTGATACTAGGGAAAGAATTCACATTAGGATCTTGATAAGGGCTATTGTTTGGTGTCCACCATGGTGGTCCTCTAGAAGTTAAGGAAGCTCACTTGTTTCATCCCCTCCCTTATAAATAGCTTGTAGTCCTGGTAAAGAAGGGAACTGTTTAGTGGGATGATCATGGGCTAAAATTCCAAAAACTTCTACTACCATTATAGGAAATTCCATTTCAACATGTTTCCTTCTACATTTATGATAGAAAATAACTAAAGAGACATTCTCTTCCTCTTGTTTCCTCTTAATTTTTAGAGTATCTAACTGGTCACTAATAATATTCAAAATATGTCTTAAAATTTTCCAAGAGGTTCCCTAGTTTAGTTCGAGTAACACCACCCTACACAGGTTTATAATTCCTATACACATAATCCCTCGGGCTATCCCTAATTATTTTTCCTAACTTAGCTTGGGTTCTAGAATAAGTTCTACACAACTCAACTATTTTAGCAAAAGGTTTCTTATAGATATCCCTAAAACTCAAGAGATTTAAAGTTTCAATGAATTCTTCCCTCAACTCTTTTAAGAAAACAATCCTAAATGTTCTTTCATCTAGATTACCTATTCGAGATTTATGGTAACTATAAAGGAATATTTCAAGATATTCTTCCAAACTCTTGTCTTCCATTTGTTGCATTCTAAAAATATCATTAATATCTCTAGTTTTGCAATAATCCTGATATTTATTAAGAAAGAAAGATTTCATATCATCCCATGAATATATAGTATGTTATCCCAGGCTCATAAACCACCTTAGGGCTGAATCCTTCAGTGTAGCAGGAAATATTTTGAGCTTGTGTGTATCATCATGATAATTATAACTTCTACAAATAATATCAAACTTGAACAAAAAAGAGTCAGTGTCTTAAAAAATACGTACCATAGAAAAGTGAAAGAGATGCCAAAGGTATATTTTTCATAGTAATGTTTCTAGTAACATCCAATATTGGAAATCCAAATGTGATCTATAACTCTTCCTCATTCTCTTGCGGTCCTCATATTGGCCCATATCTTCTATCTCCACCAAGTAGCATATTAAATCTATCATTGTTCCCACAAAGTAGGGTATTGATTTTGTCATTATTCCCACCATTGGTCTTGTCCTTGTTTCTATCATTTTTTCTGTTCTCCTCACCTCCTCGTCTGTCATCTATCCTTCCAAGAGGTCCAAATAGTAGGCTCTGGTGTAGTACTCCAACTGGAAGAATATTCGGCTGGGTAAGGTTTTATATAACCAGGCCCAAAGTCTCTCCAAGGTCATCTTACTGTAGATTCCACTTGTGAGACTACCATGACTTCTTTTCCTACAAAAACTCCTAATATGACATGTTCTCGTTGTGGTGTGCCTTGAAGTTGTACCACCCCCTCTGGGTGTAGTATTTATTTTTCTGAGGCCACTATTGGAGCATATTTTTCTCCTTCCTGCCTGATGCTTGCATAACGATCAACAGGGTTAATTGGGGGGGGGGGGGGGTATTTGTAGTACCAAATAGTCATGAAAATGATTTGTACTTTGAATAGATATCCCCTTACTATCTCCAGGTCTACCTCTACTTTTGCGCATAAGAAAAAGTGCTACAAAAATCGACTAGAGACAATCAGAATTTGGAGCTACCCCACCATAGTGGACGTGTGGTCTTCACTCATGTCTTACTATACTTTATCCGCCCTCTGATTGTCTTGCAAAATCTCTATCACACACATAAATCTACTAAAAGAAAGTGTTACTTGTACCATTTGTAACTCCTTGGAAACGACGCCAAAATTTTTAGAGTTTTTATTTGTTCTTTCAATTCCCTATATTTAAAAATATAAATCTGAAATTCGTAATCTTAGAGTTGCAAAACATTATGTTTCAGATCCAAGTTCACTTCTTTATACTTACTTAGTACGAAATTAAGTACCGAATGTTCATTCCAAACTCTATCCCTAATTCGAAATCATTCCATTACCCTATTAAAGTTTGTTGAAGTAAATAAAGATATTATGTTTTTGTAATATCACACACAATTCAAATCACCAGTTTATTTTTAACAACCATACGACTCATTCATTCTTAAAATATTTACTAGAAACAAATTCAATAATCACCATAGCCTATTTTCAAAACTCAATTCAAAAAACCCCTTCCACTTAATATCTTCAAACAAAACCAACCCCAGGGTCAAACTATAAATATAAAATAAGTCTTATCGATGCTATTAATCCCAAAATTCATTCACACGACTCTCTAATTCCAAAATTCCATTCAAAACTAAGCGAAGAACGAGATAAATGACCGAAAATCCCTTCACAATATTATGAAAAATTCAGATATTAAGCATTGGTTGCATAGACCTCTATTAGGATTTATGAAGTATCTAATTTTAGATCAAAGGTTTCAATCTTAAAACGGTATAAAACTCAACCTTCAAAAATCCAATTCGAAATAAAGCATGTTCATTCAAACTCATCCAATTCGAAATAAAGCATGTCCAATTCGAAATAAAGCATATTCTATTACCATTATACTAATTTTTTTATATTTATAAATTAAATAGATCATTTTAAAAATATTTAATATAATTTTGTCAACTTTTACAAAACACGGTATATGAAATGCATTTTATAGAATTTTGTTCAATGCTCATAGTACTTATAGCAAGATCCGAACCACATTAAAACATTTTCCCAAGCATTCGATTTGATATTTTCCACATTTCTTCACTAAGATTACCATTTGGCCTTTGTAAAAAGGCACAATCTAACTTATATACGAAATTGTTTTTTTTCAAGATATGTTTTTTAATTAATTTTAATCAAAATATGGCAACACTTTTAAAAATTTTAAGTTTAAGTTATTTAATATGCAGAATGAGAGTACCCCAAGGGTTTTTTAGGGTGCTGAATCTATTTATGCATTCAAAAATGCATTATAAACAACAAAAAGTCACATTATTTCTTGAAATTATTTTACCAAATTCCAGTGAAAAAGTCTATTTCATCTATAAGTTAGACTATGCCTTATAAAAATGCATTTCATGAACTTCAATATATTCTCGAAATTTGCCCTCAGAAAAAAAGACACAAGAAATCAATATGCAATTAATATTAACTTGAAATATACTACAAACATGAAAGAGAAAATCAAGAGACTTAGAGGAAATTTGTTCATTGTTGAAATGTAACGTGAAGTAATAACTAAACAACTTTGAAGTTTAATAAACCCAATAGATTTTAATGTTTAATAAATCTAATGGATTATATATATATATACTTTTTTTAATCATAAAAATATAAATATTTTTTATAAAATTTATTTAAACCATTTTCTTTTCTTTTCTTTTCTTGAGGTCCAATAGGCCACATTGATCCTAGTGGACGTTAATCATCATCACCATCATCAATACTAATTTTTATTTAATATATTATGGTAGTTTTTAATTAAATTAATTATAATTAAAAATATATTTAATTTTAAAATTTAAAATTATATATATATATTTTAATTAATATTTGTTATTCAATTTTACAATTTCTATTCCAATATGGGATTTTTCCTTATGGAATAGCCACTGTGATATAATATGGAGTTGTCTTTAATGCATTTTTTTGGAGTTTTCGGTGGATTTTCTTTTCGGATTCTAACGGAAAAATTTGAGGTGAAATCTTGATTTGTGTTATTTAAACTCGTTTTTTGACTGCATATATGGATTCAACACCCTGAAAAACCTGTGGAGCACTTTGATTGTGCAAAGTTTACCCATCAAACTTGCGATTTCAATGAATTCCAACCAGATATTACATAAATTAGATTGGAAAAATAAATTGGAAAATTTTTCAAAACGTTGCATCAAAGACAGCTCGATATAATATTGCATTAAATAAATACTTACATTCTATATATATATATATATATATATATATATATTGTAAGCAGAGTTGTACCTTTCACTCATTTATAAAAAATAGCATATTACAATTGATGATCTCTTCCAATGCCTCAACCTGCCCTATGGGAAACCAAGTCTGTTGGCCATCATAAGTCGTTATAAGCCATCCATAAACGAAATGTCTTTAGTCAATCACATGTAGCTATATATGCCAAACTATCTAGATATTTTAAAGAGTTTTTCCTACTAAGTCTACAACCTTTTATGTTCTTCATCAAAATAAACAAAAATAGAACATTAAACAAACATGACAAGAAAATAACTAGTCCTCCATGGACTCAATAGGCGTCGGGTCCTTGGCGCTAAACCTAAGAATTTTAGATTGATGTGGCTTCCTAAGAAGATGTTCAATTATGCCCAAATGAGCATTCTGCTACTGTATTTGGAACTGCAAGAGCTGGAAGTCTTTTTGAATTTCTTGTAGAGAGAGGTCTACTTGCATAAAATCAGTAGTGTGCATGGTGGCTTTTGCCACCAGATTTTTCATCACCAATATGGATGTAGGATTTGCTGGTACTCAGATACCCTGCCTCTGGTATTGTCAAGATTAGGAACAAGGAATTCACCTTCCAAATTTGCTTCTTCTTCTTCCTCTTGGTGAGTGAGGGCCTCTTCCCACTTCACAATTACTACATTAAATAAAATATAATTTGGTTAAAGTAGAGTTTAAAATAAAATAAATTTATATTTATATTTTTTTAATTAAAATTAAAATTAAAATTAATTGTATTTATTAATTTTATGATATATTAGTAATAATAACATTTCTTCTTACAATTTTATTAAATTAATATAATTTCATGTGTTTGAGTTAAATTTGAAATTAAAAAATATTGTTAATTATATCTATAAACATGTTTATTTTGGAGTAGGACTTCCACAATTTTAATTCAATTTTTAATAATTATTAAGTGGATGGAAATGATTCAACTTCTATGAAATATTTTAGAATATTCTTAGTAGTATTTACAAATCAATGGTTGAGATTTATTTTAAAATTAGTTATATCCTTCTACCCTTTTAATTTTATTGATTAATTACATTTGTTTTTTTTCATATGAACAAGTGGCATATGAAATGAATTGTGATTTTTTGGATACGTGGTAATGCTAAGCCATAGTATTAACCTATGATATAATAACAAGACTTATTTGAAGATTGAAACTTTCAATAGTAAAGTGGAGAATATATATGTTAAACTTACAAATTAATTCTTTTTATAGCTAATATTAATTTAAAATAAGTCAGTGTAATTAATTTTTATGATATTTTTTTATTTTTTTTACCTATGAAATATGTACCCTAACATTAAATTCAATAATTTAAATCCTATATTAAAATCTCTAAAATTAAACCCAATAGTATAAACCCTAAGATTAAACCCAATATTAGTACAATACATTAAACCCGAATGTTAGAGAAAAAACATGTTATAAATCTAACATTAAAAGCATCAATATTAAAAAACTTATTACTAAAACAAATTTATAAACCATTACATTATAATTATCACAATATTACATTATATTGCAATTTATTCAATGCTGCATTAATAAATTATTAAACCAGGGCTCAAGATGAGGGTTTGCAATATTGGGTTTAATATAAGAGTTTAATATTGGATTTATAATATTGGGTTAATACTATTTTCTGTTATAATATTAGGCTTTATACTATCGGGTTTAATATTAGGTTTTAATATTGTGATGTTCAAATGGTACATAAATATATCAATTGTTGCATTGTGACAAGCATTGTCCCAAAGTGACAATCAATGTGACAATCATTGCAAAATGTTACATTACTATGCGATTTATTCAATGTCACATTGCAACATTACAATAATAGGGTTTAATATGCGAGTTTAATATTAGGGTTTATAAAAATTTTGTTTTAATATTAGCGTTTTTAAATATTGGGGTTTATAATACCAAGTTTATAATAATTGGTTTTATAATATTGAGGTTTAGTATATTAAGTTCAATATTATAGCGTAATATTGGGTTTAATATTTGGGTTTATAATATTAGGTTTAATATAAGGGTCAAATATTGGGTTTATAATGTTAGGGTTTGTAATATTGGTTTTATAATGTCAGGGTTTAAAATATTTGGTCTAATATTAGGTTTTAATATTGTGACGCTGGAATGGTACATAAATATATCCAATGTGAGATAGTGATAAACATTGTTACAATGTGATAATCAAAATGACAATCATTGTTCCAATGTTACATTGCATATTTATCGATTGCCACATTTACAAATTAAGGTTTAATTTGAGGGTTTATAAAATTGAGTTTAATATAAGAGTTTACTATTGGGTTTATAATAGTAGAGTTAAATGTCAGGGTTTATAGTATTAGGTTTAATGTTAGCTGGGTTTATAATATTTTATTTTATAACATTAGGGTTCATCGTGTTAGGTTCAATATTATGATTTAATATTGTGATGTTGGATTGGTACATAAATCTATCCATTGTCGCATTGTGACAAACATTGTCCCAAAGTGATAATTAATGTGACAGTCATTGTCACAATGTTGCATTACATTCCAATTTATCCAACGTCTCCTTGTGACATTATGAAATTAGGGTTTAATACGAGAGTTTGTAATATTGGGTTTAATATAAGAGTTTAATATTGGGTTTATAATACTAGAGTTTAACATTGAGGTTTATAATATTAGGTTTAATGATAAGGTTTAAAATTAGGGTTTATAAGATTGGTTTAATATTATTGTTTAACATTAGGGATTATTATTGGGTTTAATATTAGGGTTTATAATATATTTGTTTTAATATTAGGATTTATTTAACATCACAGTGTGAAATTGAAAATTTAGGGTTTAATGTGGGGGGTTTAATATTATGGTTTATAGTAAATTTGTTTGAATATTATGACTTTTGAATATTGGGGTTTATACTATCGGGTTTATAATAATTGGTTTTACGATAGTGGGGTTTAATATATTAAACTAGAGTAGTATTGGGTTTAATATTATAATTTATAATATTTGGTTTAATATTGTGATATTGGAATGGTACATATATATATCTAATGTCATATAGTGATATGCATTGTTGCAACACGACAATCAATGTGACAATCATCGTCACAATGTTACATTACATTGCAATTTATTCAACATTACATTGCCACATTTCAAAATTAGGGTTTAATTTGATGGTTTATAATATTGGGTTTAAGATAAGATTTTAATATTGTGTTTAATACTGGGGTTTATAATATTGGGTTTAATGTTAGGTTTTATAATATTGGGTTAATAATGTTTTCTTTTATAATATTAGGGTCTAATATATTGGGTTTATTATTAGGGTTCATACTGTTGCGTTCAATATTAGGGTTTAATATTGTGATGTTGGAATGTTATATAAATCTATCCATTCTCGCATTGTGACAGATATTGTCCCAAAGTGACATTAAATGTGACAATCATTCTCGCAATGTGACGGTAGATTGTAATTTATTCATATTAATATTGATTTTATAATACTAGAGTTTAACGGTAGATGGTTTATTAATATTGAGTTTATAATACTAGAGTTTAACATTGAGGTTTATA
The DNA here is from genome assembly GCA_034641835.2 of Pinus albicaulis. Classification (NCBI taxonomy): domain Eukaryota; kingdom Viridiplantae; phylum Streptophyta; class Pinopsida; order Pinales; family Pinaceae; genus Pinus; species Pinus albicaulis. The sequence goes on from CM076582.1 coordinate 486,190,872, forward strand.
ATATTGGGTTTAAAGATAATGTTTAATATTAGGATTTATATTAGGGTTTCTTAATATTGGGGTTTATAATATTGAGTTTATAATAATTTGTTTTATAATATTGGGGTTTAATATATTAGGTATAGCATAGTATTGGGTTTAGTATTAGGATTTATAATGTTGGGTTTAATATCAAGGTTTAATTTTGGGTTTATAATGCGAGGGTTTGTAATATTGGTTTGATAATGATAGGGTTTATAATATTAGGTTTAATATTAGGGTTCAATATTGTGACATTGGAATGATAAATAAATATATCCAATGTTAGATAGTGATACGGTTTATCACAATGTTACATTACATTGCAATTTATTCAACATTGCATTGCCACATTTCAAAATTAGGGTTTAATATGAGAGTTTATAATATTGAGTTTAATATTGGGTTTATAATATTAGAGTTTAATATTGGGGTTTATAATATTGGGTTTAATGTTAGGGTTTATGATATTGAGTTTATAATATTTTCTTTTATAATATTAGGGTTTAGTATATTGGGTTTAATATTAGGGTTCATACTGTTGGGTTCAATATTAGGATTTAATATTGTGATGTTGGAATGATATATAAACCTATCTATTATAACATTGGGATAAACATTGTCCCAACGTGACAATCAATGTGACAATCATTTTCGCAATGTTACAATACATTGTAATTTATTCAACATCGCTCGGTGACATTATAGAATTAGGGTTTGTAATATTGGGTATATAATACTAGAGTTTAACATCGAGGTTTATAATATTGGGTTTAATAGTAGGGTTTTTTTAATGTCGGGGTTTATAATATTGAGGTTTAATATTATAGCTTAGTATTGATTTTAATATTAGGGTTTATAATATTGGGTTTAATACCAAGGTTTAATATTGGGTTTGTAATATTGTTTTTATAATGTTAGGGTTTATAATATTTGATTTAATATTGTGATGTTGGAATGGTGCATAAATATATTCCATGTTGGATATTGATAAACATTATCATAATGTACAATCATTGTCGCGATGTTACATTACATTGCAATTTATTCAATGTTGGACCACCACATTTCAAATTAGAGTTTAATATAAGGGTTTATAATATTAGGTTTATATAAAATTTTAATATTACGTTTATAATATCAGAGTTTAATATTGAGGTTTATAATATTGGGTTTAATATTAGTATTTATAACATTAGGGTTTAATATATTGGAGTTAATATTAAGGTTCATAATGTTTGGTTCAATATTAGGGTTTAATATTTTGACATTGGAATGATATATAAATATATCTATTGTCTCATTGTGACAGACATTGTCCCAAAGTGGTAATCAATGTGACAATCACTATTACAATGTTATACTACATTGCAATTTATTCAACATCAATTTGCGACATTATAAAGATAGGGTTTAATATGAGGGTTTGTAATATTAGGTTTAATATTGGGTATATAATAGTAAAGTTTAACATTAGGGTTTATAATATTGGGTTTAATGATAAGTTTTAATATTAGGTTTTAACATTAAAGATTATTATTAGTTTTAATATTAGGGTTTATAATAAATTTATTTTAATATTATGGTTTTTTAATATTGGAATTTTTAATATTTGGATTAAAATATTTGGTTTTATAATATTAGGGTTTATAATATTGGTTTTATAGTGTTAGGGTCTATAATATTTCATTTAATATTGTGACATTGGAATGGTACATAAATCTATCCAATGTCACATTGTTGCAATGTGACAAATGATGTGACAATTATTGTTGTAATGTTACACTAAATTACAATTTATAAGCATTGCATTGTGACATAAAAAACTTAGGGTTTAATATTGCGTTTTATAATATTTGTATTATGGCTTATTAGGTTTATAATATTAATAAACCCTTGGGTTTATTTTTTATTTATTTTTTGTAAGCTTGGTGGTTCTTTTTTATATTAATATAAATAGAAAATTACAGCGAGATCATAGATATCGTACAGTGGCCGCAACTTGCCCTGAGGGAAACCAAGTTGGCCACCTAACTATTTTGTATCCCATCCAAAAAAATTACAACTTAAGTCTTTCAAGCTACGTAAAGTAAGACTATGTATCTATATAGATTTTGTTTTCTTCCTTCCTATTTACATCAGAAACCGTAAATGCTATCCGCCTAGTTTTAACCATAAACAAAATTTAAATAGAGGGCCATTAACATGACTAAACAACCTCCTGAGCAGAGGTAGATTACACTGGTGTAGGGTCCTAAACAATGTTCCTTGGAAGTTATGTTGCATTCATTACACACAATAGATGATCTTCAATGTGGCTAAGCCACCCTTCTTTTTTGCGCAATTGGAAATTCAACTTCTCAAATTATTATTGATAGTTCAGGAATTCCTAGATAGAATTCACCATGCTTACTACAACATGTTATAAGGCCTTAGCCAACATTACCTTCATTGACCAGCACCTATACAATGTATGTTTAAAGTGTGTTAGCCTTCCACTAGTTTTCATGGGGTCGGGAACCAACTCTCACTAGTATTCTACTTCCATATCCATATTCTCCGCATTCTCATTTAAGTTTTCCTCCCACTCCTCAATCAACTGCTAGATTTCCTCCTCTATATTCAACTGATAGGCTTCTGCAATTTATTTGATAATGTGCCCGGTGGGTTTCCTACATTGTGGCTTTCCAGTTAGCGAGCTGGACTGCCCCTCATCCCGATGAACCCTATTTCTCTTGCCTCTACCTCTTAGGGCCAGACTGCATGCTATATTAGCTGCATGAGTCATTGTTTCCAAATTGCAGTCAGAAGCTATAGCCACAGTCCAGGTTCGAGCAGGAAGACCAAGCCCAGTGAGACCCAAATCTCAGTTTGCAAACTTATCCACCTACTTGTCCATGTACCAACATACAAAAGTAAAACATGCCTATAACCCTATCCATCCTTATTTTCTTTCTCAGTTCGTCCCTCCAGACCAGACTTTAGACACATTTTACAGACTTGACAAAGAGGCTGAAGACCCATAACACAATCTTGAAACAAATATTTTTGACATTGCTCCCCTGGATAGGAGAGAATGGCTACCATCATTATATTAATAATGGAAAAATACTAGAGGTGATCCATATCCTGGTGTCGACCAGAATTCCTCCAATCCCACATAATCAACAACCTACAAAAATTAGAGTACCCTACGCCATAAAAATATAGCCTTTCGGCCACATTAAATATATAATCAATGTTACCCCGACATTGTCCAACCTGTCCAAGATTATCCCCCTTTGAGACAGCCGCGTTCCATAGACAATTGAAATAGTTTGAAGAAAAGGGTTCATAGAAAACAAGGAGCAGGACCTAATCTCACAGTAAGGTTGCCAATTTTGGACTAGACACACTCCCCCCATGATTATCCTCGACAATATTCTCTCAGAACACCCAACGACCAAGACCCACCAGACTTGTTGTATGTTAACAAAGGTTTGAGAAATGTGAACATACCAGAGGGAAAACGCTAGCTGTAACTAGAGGTGCACCTGTGCTTAGCCTGACCTTCTGTAGTTGAACGTCCTCACTTATTTGCCTCAAACCCAAGTTTTCTTTCCTCTATATTGCATGCATGCTAACGGGTGGCTCGGATAATGAAAATTTCTGCCACCTTCCTCCTTAACACTTGCCCCTATCTTTCCAGACGCACCGCACTTGCGAGGGTGAGTTGGATTTTCCTTCCCACCCACCATAATTATTATTCATGTGTGAGTCCCATCCCTATCCTGTACCCTGATCGGGGGGTTCTATTTTTTGTCTTAGTGCTTCTTGAGCTATTGGAGCTATCCTATTCCAAACTATGCTGAAGCGGTTCCATGCCTTCATCTCTATTCTATATCGGCTAGATCCTCTCCATGGTCTCCGTTTGGTGAGCACATCCATTATTAGCTAAAGATTTCATAGCCCAGTTGCCTTCTCTTCTGATATGCGATGGAATTATATAGTCAAAATTCTGGATTAGCTCCCCTAGGTCCTGTACCAGCCTAGCCATTCTCCAACTGTTTCTAAGTTTGTCCCAGTTAGTCCCTTTGTTTAGTTTTTTTAGCATATTGATAACTAATTGGGAGTCTCCTTCCACAACCAATTTCATGTAACCCAATTTAATGGCCAAGATCATTCCCTGCCAGGCTCCTGCAAAATCTGCCTCGTTGTTACTATCATGTCCAATGTGGTCTGTGTATATGATGCGAGTTTTTGCTTGATGATCTCGGAAAAGTCCCCTAAAGCCTATTGGTCCCGGGTTACCCTTAGAAGCACCATCGAAGTTTAATTTGATGAAGCCTTCAGGAAGGGTATGAAATAGTGAGGTTGAACCCCCTCTGGGACTGATTTTCTTCCAAGAAGCTGTTGTTATCATAGTTGGAGAAAGGTTTAGACTGATGAGGATTCCAACCTCTTGTGGTTTAACTTTCCAATCATTTAGTGTCCATTTCTGCTTTAGGATGTGTCTTGAATGTTTTGGATGATACCTTCCCCTACCTTGGCTTGATTGTGACCTTTATTTTTGAAAATCCTTCGGTTCCTATCCTTCCAAATAGGCCACCTAGTGAATCTTGGTGGAAGATCCCATGCATGATTAATGACTAGGCTAGAATAGAGGTTTTGATGCTAGAGCATAATAGCTTCTCTTGTACTATTGGGGTCTCTATCCACTCTCCTGAAGAGATTTTCCACTTGCTGCCATCTTATTCTTGCATACTGGCATGAATTCAGAAGGTGTTCAATGTCTTCTTCTTAACTACCACATAGGATTAAATAAAAAGGTCCCATCATGCCTCGTTTCTTTAATTGATTCCAAGTTAGGATACTCCCTCTACATACTAGCTAAAGGAAGAATGCCAGTTTTGGCCACAACCTTCCTCCCCAGATTTTATTCCATATGTTTTGTTGATTTTCCTATCCCCATCCAACCTTAATCTTGTAGGCTTCTTGAATTTTGAACACGCCCCTTGTGGTGTATCCCCACCTCAGGATATTCGGGCCTTCTTGATGGGTTATCCTTCGTGAGGCCAATTCCTTTCCCAATTGCTGCCATTGTTTTGTATTCGGTGGATCTGGCCATTCCTCACTTCCTTTCCATTTCCTCCACCCTTCTGCTATGGTAAATTTCCAGTATTGATGTATTGTTATGTAGTTTCTATCTAGGGTGTAAGGGAATATGTCCCATAGATCCTGTCTTCCCATAAGTTTGTCTCTCTTTTGCTAGGAGTCTTGGCAAAATCGAGCTATTTTCCCATCTCTTATTTCCCAGAAGAAATGTTGTTGAATGAGGTGCCTATTCCGAGTTACTAAGTTCCATATTATCGATCCCCTAGGAGGGTCGTGGTATCTCAAAATATCCTCTGTATTCCTAGGCATGCTATATTTTATAGTCCAAATCTACTTCCATAGGTTGGTTCCACCCCTTATCCATCTCCACCACAGTTTAGCTCCCATGAATTGGTTCAAAATGAGAGGATCACAAATCCCTAATCCTCCTTCCATATTTAGTTGTTTTAGGTTGGGCTAGGATACCAAAACCCATTTATTAATTTGTTGGGTTCCTACCTACATTTATTTCTTGAAGATATTAGTCATTTTTCCACAGGATGTTTTTGGGGCTACTAGGCCAGAAAGCTGGTATATTGGGATAGAATGAAGGACAACTTTGAGAAGGACCGTGCGACTCACAATATTAAGGGCTATGAAAGTCCATTTATTCAGTTTGATTTGGATTTTGTCCAGGAGATTCTTCTAGAAATTGGTCTTTAGTGAATTCAAGGATAACGACATTCCTAGGTACTTAGTAGGAAGAGAGCTAATGGGCGGAAACGTGAAGCTGGGTTACACTTTTGTGAGAATCGAGGGCCGAAATTTTTTTTCGGCAATAGTTCGGCCGAACATTTTATAAAGTTTGGCCGAAATTTCTTAGAAAGTTTGGCCGAACTCGTGATTCTGTTTAGATTGATGGCACACTGACGGCGCGGGCAAAAACTTTTTTTGCCGGAGATTGGAAGACCGACAACAAAAGTTCGGCCGAACTTTTACTTTTAAAATAGTTTGGCCGAACTAGTTTCTATAAATAAATCACCCACGAAGTTTGTTTGTTTACCGGTTTCATTATTCGCGCATTTTCTGTCACTGTCACTGTTGCTCTGTTCGCGCGTTTTCGCTCCTCCCGTTCACGCTGTTACTCCTCCCGTCCGCATTGTTGCTCCTTTCGTCGGCACTGTTGCTCCTTTCTTCGGCTATGTTCGACCTTACGTTTTGCAATTTATGACTGTCAATTTTTTTTGTGCTGCGTATTAAGCATTGTTGCTCCTTTCGTCAGTTATGTTCGACATTACCTATTGCAATTTATGACTGTCAATTTTTTTTGCGCTGCGTATTAAAATTTTTTACAAGAGCTCTTGTAGTTTGGCATTCAGAGGTTTGACTGTCAATTTACGTTTTCAGTGAATTTATGACTCTCAATTTTTTTTTGTGTTGTGTATTAAAAAAATTTACAAGATTTCTTGCAAGTTGCAATTTGGCGTTTGGCATTCAGGGGTTTGACATTCTCCCTATGAAGAAGTTTTGCGTATTAAAAATATTTACAATAGTTCTTGTAGTTTGGCATTCAGAAGTTTGAAATTCTCCCTATGAATAAGTCTTCAATCATGGCATATAAAAAATAATTACAATAATTCTTGTAGTTTGGCACTCAGAGGTTTGACATTATTCCTATGAAAAAGTCTTCAATCATGGCCATCGGAACCCCAAATTTCTTATTGTTTTGAAGTTTCTGTCTCATGCTCATCGTTACACCAAATTTCTTCATGTTTTGAAGTTTGTGTCTTATGCTCATCGTTACAGTGCTTCCTGTTTAACAGTTTGTGTCTCATTCTCATCATTACAGTCCCTATCAAAGTGTTAAATTGTAGCAACTTCATCCATCAATCAAAACTTGCATATTACCCTTACTCAGGAGCTGACGATGGTATTGCAAACTCAGCTCAGACTAAATTAAAAACAAATTTTAACAGTCGTAATAAAATTATCTTTTCCATGGCCTAATTACTTTGTTTGGTATTATTATTGCACTTGGGGTGTACACGCATCATTTGCAGAAAAAATACTTATCTGGTAGGAATGTTGGAGCTACTAGGTCAGATTTTTACAGGAATGGTGGGTGTTTTGGCATATTTTCAATTTGGATGATTTCCAGATGACCATCTAGACAGTAACCAAAAAAACACTCACCCCTTTCCAAGTCCACACCACTGCAAATTATTTTTTTTCCTTCTTAATTTTCTCAACAAACTCTCACCAAACAAGATGAAATCAATGTCGCACTCATCCTGCAAATTTCAGTTACATGACAAAGTCCTTCCATGTTGACTTCACATGCTCATGAAATTTTAATTTGAGTTTTTATTCACAATCTAAAAATTTTCAATTCACGACCAATCCCAAAACTGAGTTTCGACCGAGTTTCGATAGCCATTCTCTTTCTCTTTCATGACTTACAAGGGGAAAATTCAAAAATTTGTTGACACGTAATTGCTCCATTTAATATTACAAGCTTATATTATTTAATTATCATTACGTGCCATGTTCTCAACAATGTGGTTTTCAGTTTACGTCAAAGATGAAGAACATGGTTGAAAGTATCTGTGTTATGAAGAAATCAAATAGTCACGAAGAACTAAAACAAGTTCTATGATTTACATGTTTCTGGAAAAATTAGTGTTGTTATCACCTTCAGCGAACTAGATGGCTCTACTTTGAAGTCTTCATTGAACTGTTTCCTTTTCTAATAGTGCTTGCTTTCTCCCCTCCAAAATTTTCAAAGACTGCAAGTCTTTTTCAGTAAAAACTGCATTTACATTATTGTCAAAAAACCTAGAAATGACCTCTTCTACTTCTAAAAGATCCCTTTTATCTTCTGTTGCCTTCTTTTTAGACTAGTTAGCAGCCACTTTCTTAACTCTTTTGATATTGTCCACAAAGTGTGTCATTAAAGCTTCATCATATTTTACCCAAATGTTTGTAATTAAGAATCCATCCATATCAATAAAGGTATAATACTTTGGTTCATATTGTCCATTATGTTTGTTATTCTATTTCCTTTTGTGATATCTTTGAGTAATATTTGTAAGTTGTAACTTTTGCTTTGAATATTTCTATTTGGCACACCACAAATAGGAATTTAAACTATTAAATTAAGTAATATAGATTTAATTTAATTTCAGATTTATCAAGAGGTGTTAATATGGATTTAAGTTACTGTAAATGAAATTTATAAATATTATTTGTTTTTGGTTCATTTACAAATATTTTTTTTGAAAGTTAATATTATTTAAACTTTTATAGTATGAGTAACTCTTGTCTTATATTTGACTAATTTTTTATATAATTGAAATTAAAAAACAGATGATTTTCTTCAAGTTTTAATTGTTTAAAATATGATTGTTTGAGAAACTCTTTCTCTGGGATACACGGAGGCTCAAAGATTTTTTTCTTGTATATTTGAAGCTCTCCATTATTATAGAAAAGGATTTTTTGCTTGTATATTTTTATGCTCTTTGTCATAGTAATGTCATAGTGTATGAAGTTTTAAATTGTTTTTATTATTTTTATTATATGTTGGATGTGATTTTGATTGAAAATGTTTCTTTTTTATTTATTAATTAAAAAAAATTATTAGAAAAATTATTGCTTTAAGCCTTATAATTTACAATCAAAATTAGAAAATGTATTTTTATCTAAACTATTTATGAAAAGTTTAATATTGTTTGATCTTCTCTACCATGTCCTTTTTACATATATCTAGAATAATATTATTTGTAGTTTCCGGTTTTTTGTAACATTTTACTACCATAATCAAAATATATAGAAATAACAATCTAACATTATAATATCTTGAAATGGAGCTAGCCAACTCAAATATAGTATTGCAAATCCCTGGCTAAGTTAGATGAGGAGGCTATGTATTACTTAGTATTGTATCCATATTGTGGTTGCAAGTTCTATGGGTTCAAAAGAACACTTGCAAACAATTTGTTTTTCATATGGCCTCTCTTTTTCTATTTTAAATTTCATTCTTTTAGCCATTATGGATTTGAGAAAAATACATCCTGACAGGCCAATAAAAAGCCTTAACAATGAATTAAACATGAAAAACTATTAAATATGGGTAACCAAGCAGCATCAAAACAAACAACTAAATCACCAAAGCTAGTAGTGATAAATAATAAACATTCTAGGATACTTCAAAATTCCATGTAAATTTTTTCTTACCTAAAATCACTAGATGGTAAGGCCCACAGCAACAACTGCAAAAGAAATGCAATATAACCAATCAAACTACATCAACAAAACATATGGTCTTGAATGAGCTTTTGGACTCTTTAGATATAAATGTACACCGTGGCAATGTATCTTATATAAAACTTTAATCCATGTGCTTAACCTTAACATTGACACAAATGGAATAAAATTTTACTCACTGCTTTATGATAGAAAAATATGCAGATGAGTATTGCCCACATATCCGAAGTCAAAAGGGATAGATTAAAAATGGATGCTCTGGTCATCTATAAAAGATAAATTAAAGAAGCATGACATATTAGTAATGCAAATTAGATATGCGTACCAATTATGTTCATATAACACAACAAATAGACGATTCAATACAAATGTCACATAGAAGTCATATTTATCTCATGGGCCTTCAACTTAAATTATATATCTAGCATTACATTAAGCTATAGGAGATAAATTAAAGAAGCATTTGAATGTAAATTAAACATGTGTAATAATTATGTCCTTTAGTTCAATAAATAGATAATAATTTGCAAATGTCATATCTAAGCTATATTTCATCTAAGTAGCTTTCAATTTAAACTTATATCTAATGTTAAATTATATAAAAGAATAACAGTAATCCAAACTTCAAAATAATATTTAGAGTTAGTATAAAATGTGACATATAATTTTCCTGCGTGGAAAAACATAGTTACCGAGAGTTCAAAACTCATGCATTTGAATACAAAGTGGGTATACAAATGAGCAAGTAGATTTTTCTAGAAATGAGGAAGTGAAGGTTGATAGAGAGCCACACAAAATTGCAAATTCATACCTTAACAAAATTGTTAGATCCTTTTAAAGAAAACGTGTCATATTTAATCAACTTTCATCGAAATATATGATAAACTCAACCCAATTTTATGAAAAATAGTATACCATTTTTTACATTTCACATAATAAAAATAGATAAATATTACTTAAGTATTGTTATAAATATTTAACTACCCATCGAGAGATGGCCAAGTGATTGAGACAGGGCATCATCACAATAAAAAACCAAGTACAAATTGTAGTAAGCCTAGAATCATGCTTTACATAAGGTAAAATTGGGGAACTCATGACTTGTACTATAGATAAAAAAACATTTACCCTTACCAAAAAATATATGATAAAAATTGACAAACTACATAAGATTAAGCTTAAGGGGATATAATCCTTCTTGCCTTCCATATAGATAATGAAAATGATTGTTCCAAGTCTCATGTTGCTTCTCATGTTACTTTATAAACCTTGATTGGAAAGAAAAATAGGAGGGAAGAAATGTAAGAAATATAAAACATAATGAAACACAACGTAAGAAATAGGGAACATAATGAAACACACACATACATATCTCTAGACAATCAACACAATTATTTTCCTAGGAAATCCTTATGGGAGACAAGCAACCCTAAAAAGTAATGATGCTCTAGACTCCTTTTTCCCTAGGAAATCCTTATGGGAGAAAACAACACTAAAATGTAAACATGCTCTACTCTCTCTTTTCTGGTATGGAAAATATGTCAGTACAAAGAAAGAGGTAATCTCTCTAGAGTTAGCTAAGACTTTTAGCGTGTAAGGTCGCTATAAAAACTTAACTTCATACATTTTTCTCTCTAACTTCACACTCCTAGTTGTATTTTCAACTATGGAACAAAATACAATAACACAAAATGGAACTCTTATTCCTCCTAGTGGCCAAGTATTTAATATAGCGTGATAGCCAACTAGGTGTAAGATTTGACTCTGTCAACCATTAACGAGGTTTGTGATTTTAGACCTTTTAGAGTCTTGTTAAAATTCCACATGTAGCTAGCTTGCCATGCATGAGTAATGGGGCTAAAATGTCATTCTCTCGTACCATGACCTGGTCAACATGATAGGTCAACTTACTAAAGGCATAAATTTTCAATGAACTTCATTTGATGTTTTTCTTGCACCATTGGATATGTCTTTAAGTGTAGAATAATGGTCAAGATTTTGGCACAAGGGATAATCGTTTGACCCCCAAAAATGTCATTTAATACCTCAAAATGACTCCAAAAGGTTTTAGATCCCAATTCTCCACCCACCATTAAAATGACCCTACAAGTTGATTCTTTTAGTTTTTTCACTCTATAATCATCAAAATATATGACAAATAATATAATTATCCAATCTAGATCATTATTTAATAATTTGTTAAAATTATGAGTAAGATATACATCATGGAATTTAAATAAATAGCGTTAATTCATTGAACACCCTTGTACATTCCTTGTTGATACTTTGAAAGTAATACGTTTTGAATAATAATTTGTTTATGGATTCTATTTTCCACATTCTCTCAACCATGTCAAAAACCTTCTTATAATATTTGAAACCATCTATATACAACTTTTCATTTGTTTCGATAGGAATTAACATATTGAAATATTAATTGTATTTATGTCTTGTGTGCTAAGGAAGGGAGGTCGTGAACCTTAGGAGAAGAGATAGTATTTGTTAAGTTAGGAGGGATACTTTTTATGAGATAGAATTAATTTAAAATTCTTCTTAAGATTATGTAACTTTCGAACCATAATTAAAAATTTATTTATTTTTTTACTTATCATTTAGTTGCTAAAAGTTGAAGAATTTATGCTGGTTTAAATAATTAATTAGGTCTATTTAAATCATTTACCACTTTTGGGTTTTTTGTTTTCGTGGTTTCATTAATAATTTCACTTTTTTGCAAATTGTCAATTTCAATTTTTCATACCACATGTGCACAATCAAAGGACCTAAGGTCTTTCCCCTACCAAAGTTTGTTCTTTTAAAACATGTTTTCTTGGTGATATGGGTGATTTAGAAATGATTGGGAGAGCGAAATTCCTCATTTAATACACAATATGTTTGGTTCATACCACTAAGCCAAGAATTTTAAATTCAACTGACTTTTAATATAACCAACTAAATCCTGCAAAAAAAGAATAAAACAATTTATGTTAGGGTTGTGGATTTAGGCATTGAAACAACACCATGATATTTCAAATTTAAAAATAATGGTTTGAGTCCTAGGTAGCTTAGAATCCTATTTGTTTTCAAAATAAGGATGCACTCCCATTTGATTCTCATGATTAGGTTGTAATCATGAGGCTCTTGCTCAAGAGTGGACCTTCCCAAAATCTTGTGACGTCTTGTCACAAACAAAACCATCAAACTGAAAACACATCATGCAAGAAACATAGCTCGCTGACATATCATTTTTCTCTTTCAAAGAAAAAAAATTCACATCATGTGAATATCTCCATGTACTCTTACATATTGGTGTACAAAACCATCAACCAAACACAAGTCGACAAAACATGCCTCTTCAAACAACTGACTCTCAAGTCAAATAATAGCTCATGCACAAATTTCCATATTTGTTGCATTTAAGTGTGTCAACATAACTCTACCTTCAACATCTTGCTTCATGCAACATGCACCATACTTTGAATTTGCAAAGAAATTCATGAAACATCAAAATACATGCAAGGCCTTAATTGGATAAGAAATCTAACCATATATTATCAAACCATTTCAATGGCGCTTCTTTTAGTTGCACTTCATCATCATGTGAATCATCCTGACCCTCATCAATTATGGAATCCTCTTTTCCATTCTTGTCATTATCTCTTTCCACCTTCTTCAAATGTTGTGGATGACTTGTTGGATACAAAGTCCAACACTTGTCTACAAGGTGACCTTTCTTATGGCAATGAGTAATAAACAATTGCATCTTATTTTCAACATCATTTCCTTGTCTAATGGGTCTTTGAATTTTTGCCTCATTTATTTAGAAAGTTTCATGTGCATGGATATCTTCTTCCAACACCTATAAACATTATGATTATTCAAACCACAAAGGAACATGTGCAAGTTCTTTTCCAAATCTTATGTGAATATTTACCATGTTTATCATAATCAAAAGCAATTTGATTAAAGGCAAATTTATACCTTGAACATTCACTGTTGTCGCCTTCTTGAGGAGGTGAATTTGATGAGGTAGTGGCTCTCCTGTGAATACTAGCAATGAATTCAATGACTCTAGAGCTTTCAACATCCTCTTCTTTTACATTCTCATTAGCTGCATGATTATTAACATCTTCTTGCAAAGTGGGTGCCAAAATTTTCCATTCATCATGAACACAAACTTCACAAGCTTGAGGTAATGAACACGAAATAAAATTCCTTCTTGGAACAGCTTCATGTGCCTCCTTGGCTTTGGAGAATTCTCCATCATGTTTTCCATAACCAAGACCAAAATAATTAGGCCCTTCCTCAACAACATTTGGCTCAACTATGCCTTGTACATGTTTGCCTTTAACCCTTTACTTTCATAGCACATTTTCATCAAAAATTTGGACCTTATTCCTCTAGTGTGTCTCTCAAAAGCACGTACACTTTCATTTTGAGAGGAAATTGAAGACAGAAACCAATAGCTAATTCTTCTAACTAACCTTGACTAAAATGAGCTAAATTGTACTTTGATACCAACTTGATTTGAATATGGACAAACTAGTTTTGTTGGGCTATCTCCCTCATCAGTTAAATAAAAATGTGTTTAGGATCGTCTAAAGTTAGCTAATTGGGAAGGGGTTTATGTGTCAAGATTTAAGTGTATTTTGTGAGAAATTTATGAGTTAATTAGCTTTTAAAAACTCACGTGTAGAACAAATAAAATGCAAAATTTTTATTTTGGAATTTTTTTTCCCTCAATCCAGATTCCGATCATTGGACATGTAAGAGGAAGAAAGAGGGAATTCACTTTTCAAATTATATACCTTATCTAAACCAAAATAAACTAGAGGTTCGGTTTTCAAATACATTCACTTATTTGGAAAATTTCTAGCTACCAAAAGTCCATATGCCAATCTACCTCCCAAGAAATCAATTTATTACACCACTGGTTAGTTTTTTGTCTTCCTATATTCTTTATCAACCTCTTCTAGTGATTCTTGAAATGTGGATACTTAAATCCTTCCTAAAAATTTGAGCTCTAAAATGAGAAGACATACAAGGTCATTTTAAGTCATTCCTCTATCCAATTATAAAAACCAAGTGAATATTTCTACATATGGATTTCTGTCCCATAAACTATACAATATAGTTCATTTTTTTATTTTAAATTATTTAAATATTGTTCTAGCGCACAATTGTTCAATGGTCTGATGAAATTTCATTGATGAAGGCATGATTATGCCAATCCATGTTGCATATTTCCATTAACAATGTTTACTTACATGTAAAACAATGTTGTCTTTGCTTTTATGTTATTTTGAGTTTGCTTTTAATTTATGACTTGCAATTATAACTGCTGAGATACTATTCTTTTTCTCTACTATATTGTTATTTATAGTCCTCTGGGTGCTTTCTTCATATATATATATATATATATATATATATATATATATTTTAAACTGATTGAAGGGATTCGTAATTCTATATTTTACCATATTGCTTGCTGGTTCCATGTAGATTTTTAATTGACATGTATAATAGGTGGTTTCTATTTTTGGGATGTCTGTAAAGTTTTTGGCACATCATATTGAATTTATATAATTTGTGTAGCTCCCTAACATTCAGATAGAACCTTCATTGAAAAATGTGAGGGGGGTTTCCAATTCACATTGGATAATACCCTCCTCTGAGATAAAAAAGTTTAACAAACATAATAATAGAGAAACAATTAGTGACGTCACCAAAAGATGTAGCCTCTTCAAGGTATCATATCCTCTCATCAAGGTCTAGCATGGACCTTAATGTCATAGCCTTCTTTTGCCTAAAATGAATGCAAATTTCCTTGCAATTTGGCTTGCAACATTCATAATTCATGCTCATGGAACATCATTGTGTTGCAATTGTGATAACATTGCTGTATGCAGAAGCTTTAATAAAAAATGATCAAAAATAACATTTTTGCTCTGTTTTTTTCAAGATATAAGGAAAATTACACCAAGTAGCTTCCAACCTCATATGACCATCATGTCAAACTCATCTCAGGATATTGTCCAAGTAAGAGCCACTTAAGCAAGCAATCTAGTATGTACATGACTCTCCAATTTCAATTAGCAGCAATGATAGTTCTAAGTATGGTGCAAACATTTCTCTAGATCCTCAATGGGGCATGTTTGATGACAATAATTTGGGGAGTGAGAGAGGGAGATGGTAGGAGAAAAAATTCAAGGAATCCACGGGAAATTGAAAAATATATAACTAATAAGGTGAAGACACTTTGTAACCTAAGAGAGAAACCTGTTAGGAAATGGGTGAAGTTGGTATTACACACCCAATTGGATAACCTCGAGGAGAAAACATTTCTCCCACTTTATTTTTTGGCATAACCTAGTAAGCGTTATTCACTAGCATGTATTTTGTAAAGGCCTTGACCTAGTTCCCATTCAACTCCATCCACCAGTTTGTAGAGGATTCCAAGCCTAATTTCATGAAAAGTAAGTTGGGGATGATCACATTGACCTGCTTGATGACGTGTCTATGAAGATTAACTACCTTGAACTATTTTTTGCGTAGGGAAAGAGACACATTCCCATGTCTGAGCATGAAAATGTTCTTTGATATTGTTAATGCCTCTAGTGTTTACTTCTACAAGTTCTATAGGTAGAGTCTGTAAAGGGCCAGGTAGCCTCTAGATCTCATCTTTTATGAAAGGTGACATATCTAGTAAATGCCCCTACAGTCAATCTCTGGAATGGATCTAAATAGAAGTTCTTCATTTTAATATCCATAAAACACAACAAATTTAAGGTAAACTATGTGCATGTGTCATTTCTCCCACAAACTAAAGTGTATAAGTGGTAAATTTTATACCAAGTGTGCTCCCACCATGTAAAGCACAATTTGGTGAACTTATCATTTTTATAATTTCTTTTTCGATTAAATTTAGTTTCACACATAATCAATTATTTCTTTGAAAGTTGTGTTCTACATAATTTGTGTACACTAAATTACAAATTGATTTTTTGAAATCTATTTTGTGTAAATGTCGACCAATAGATATATATCATGGAGGATGAACGACGAAGATCAGCCAAATCCCATATGGAGGTTCAGGGATCGGGGGATGTTCACGGTATTTAAATATAATCTTAAATCTCCATACATGTGTGTACACATGGAATTGATTTTTTATTAACTTTGTGAGTTAAATTAGTTGTTAATAAGTTTCATATTTTAATTTTTAGGAGGTAAGAGGAGAAGGGTTTCTACTCCATCCATGGAGCGTGCCCATGGTTCAACTGGTCGAGGTATGGTTCACGCAATTTAATGAATGAATATGTATATGTATTTATATGTACACATGAATGTATTTTTCAATTGATTATAAATTCGTATTTGTTTATGAAGCTTCTCCCTCGTCTCGAGAGGTTGGTGGTGGTTTAAATCCACCTAGAGGGCCATCAATGAGTGGTAGCAGGTTGCATGAAGGGGGTGATATTTATTCCCCCGAAGGCCAATCAATGGTTGCTGGTTCTCAGAAGGGTCATGTTGTAGAAGATACTAACAAACCACGTGAAGGTTGCAATCAATTTCAATATTTTTTCATGAAATTTGTACAACTTTTTTTACACGTGTTTTTTCTAATATACGAAATTTTATATATATTGATGCAGAGGCCGAAAATGTTCAAACTAGTGGTCAAAATAGACGCAGGGCAGCCCGCTACATTCAAGAAGAAGGCTGTCAACCCAGCACAACTTATCCGGCCGAGATTACTGATATACCATGGGAAACCAACATGGCGGAATGCACCTTACAAAGGTGTGAAAGACTTCATGCAAAATTGCAAAGAGATCTCGTGGCTTTGTCTCTACCTGTTGAGAGTCGACAAAGCCTTGAAATAGTTACACATTCATTAGGTGAAATGGTAAATGTGTATAGAAATCTTGGGCCAACGACTGATTCATTTGTAGAAATGATGAGAAAGAGAAAAGAAACAGTAATGGGTCCAGATAAATGGGAGGACGTAAAACAAAAAGTTACAAAAGAAGTGGCCAAGTCAATGTTTAATTACAAGGAAGGGCCAAAAAGAAAAATGTTGAGGGTGCAGTATTTCAAGCACCCAGACATAGCTCATTATTTGTATGATAGGCACCTTGCGGCCTATGGAAGGCTCCCATGGAACGATGAGGTTCCTGTTTATTTTGCACAAATTTTTTATGCAGAATTTTTTTGGGTATGAAACCCAACTACAATTACCTTCTGTCAGAATTTTTTGGCCCGGGGAAAGGTCGATTATATGATTGTAAGGGCACTAAGCGAGATGTGGAGTTGCCTCGCCCTGAGCCGCCATTGGTGAGTCGACCGTTTCAGGTCGAAACTCTGCGGTCAGAGATGGATGCAACTTCTCAAATAAGTCAAGAAGCAAGGGATGTGATAATCGATAATGTTCATAGCGGATTGGGTGGAGTCGATCTTTGTTTAAATCGACAAAGAGCATGTGAAAATGCACGTGCCTATTTTGTATATTGTACAGATGAGGAGATTGAAAACATAAATGTTGAAGATCTCCGAATATATGCAAAAAATTGTCGCAATGGTTTGCAAGACCTAATTTTTCATGAGGAAGAGGGCACCGGAATGATATGTGTTAGTGACCTTAGGGTTTAAAATTATTTTAACATACATATACATGTGTATGTACATGTATACATTTATTTGTATGTGTACATTAATCTAACAAAAATGTATGATTATATGTTAAAAACACCATTTGCAGTTCTCACACATGATGCTTGACGAAAATGTTAATATCACGTTCGGGACCTCTGGTTCAAACAATGCAAATGGGTCTGACCATCATGTTGGAAAATGTTAGTGTTTTCTAAGTGACTTTAAAATAAATAATTATGCACACATGTACATGTATGTATATATAAAATTTGATAAAATGTTTTAACAGATACCGATTCCGTCCGATGTTTGGGGGATGGCGGTACCTTCTTCTTCCTTGGGAGATGTACCTTCTACTTCCTTGGGAGATGAGCCACAAGTATGGACAATTTTTCACAAGTTTAAAATTTATGTTTAAAAGTTATATATATATATATATATATATATATATATATATATATATATATATATATATATATTTAGCTCAAAAGTTCCATTAAAAATTGAGATACACATACATACATACATATATATATATATATATATATATATATATATATATATATATATATATATATATATATAGAGAGAGAGAGAGAAATTATATTTTTGAGTTATTTTTTTTTTAATTTAGGTTCCTATAGAAGATTTCTTTAATCGAGGAATCTAGTAAAGCGGAGATAGGAACATCCACAACATTTGAACAAGTTGTCTTTAGTTCCTTTTTAATATTGTGAAAATAAGTTTATATATGTACAGTGCATTTTCATTTTGAAAGTTTTTAATATATATATATATATATATATATATATATATATATATATATATATATATAACTGTACATGTATATTGTATAGTTTACCACTGCAGATGTTCCTATGGGAGAACTTGTTCATCAAATGGAGAGGGAACCTTATGAGGTATTGCATGATTTTTTTATTATATTTTGTTTTTTATATGAAGTTCTAGATATATATATTTTCATTCATTTTTAAAACATCAAATTTTAATGTTCAAGTACATGTGCATTGTGTATGTAGGTTTCCTTTGTTGAACCCTTAGTTAAACTGAGAGGGGGGTTGAATCAGTTTAACACATTCATGGACTTTTAAAACTTTCCTTTAAAATCATTTACACCATCATTTCATGTTCAACTTAATATGTGAGCAACAAGTATTAAGATAATTTAACAGTAGACTTAATATGTGAGCAGCAAGTATTAAGCAGATTAGATAAACCATATCAACACATAAACATCATGCACATAGACAACAGATATAAGTGGAAACCCGTAAGGGAGAAAACCACATCTTAATATTGTTGTGATGCAAAGGCAAGCTCCAACTCCCTCTCTGCTGTTTCTGCAGGCACCAACCTACGGGAGGCTCTATCCTCAATTACTGGCTACAACACCAAGAGCTCCAACTCCATCAATTTTCTGCGAGGCACCAACCTACGGGAAGCTCCAACCTCGATCGACTACAGCGACATTTTATCAGCTAAACTTGATGTGGAAGCACCAACTCCATCTATTTTCTGAGGGCACCAACCTACGGGGCTTCTACCTCGATCGGCTACAGCGACATCTATCAAGCTACAACTTGATAGGGCAGCTCCAACTTCCTTACTCTTTCAAAAGAAAAACACTTGCTGATTTACCTTGGATATCAGCTCTGTTTTGTACCTTCGTCTCTGCTGTTCATCAACTCTTATATCAGACCTGCATCATCTCTGCTCAACCCCTTCTTCTTCTTTTCTCAGCTCCTCCTTATTCACTTTCTTCTTGCAGCTTGCTTATTTTCTTCAACTCTCTTTAATTCTGCTGCATACTCTCTTCTTCTCTCACACCTTTTTCATCAACTCTCTCCCCTTGGCTATTACCCTGTTTTATACAAAAATAGTTTCATGACTGTTTGTATTCCACTGGGAATTCGAAATGGACAGCCATGTCTCTTTGCCTTCTGCCTTCTCATCTCTTTTCAGCTCACTCAGAAAAATGTAACTGTAGGTGCTTATTTTAATATTACAGTGGGATTTTGTTTTCTTCTGGAGACTTGCCAATGCATCACAACAATATAAATCAATTAAAATATTACATTTAATTACAATGAGAGCTCCAGCTCAACACATATAGCCTTTTGGATCGCTGCGCATTTGTCTTTTCTTTGACTGTGTTTGTCTTTTCTGTGACTGTGTTTTACCTCTTTTCAGCTCTGTTTGCTCTTTTGTCCTTTGCTGTGGTGTAACTGTTGCATACGTGTAACTGTGCCTTTTATATCAGTGTATTTTATATAAATATGTAACCGCTGGCAATAAGTCTGGGCAAATTCCAGCTCTTTACACACAGCAAGTGTCTTGTTGATGTGGCAAGTTCTGCAGGCCGGAACATACATATATTACAATTGTATTACATTAATAATCGACCTCCCGTTAAGCTGAGGCCCGTGGGTCTACAGACCACGTGACATGTTTTAATACAACCGCAACCATGTTTTATATATCTCACAGCAATTATTTTATATAAACAATCGCCCTCCACCTTAAGCCTTTGGTCTAATCAATTCTCGGCCTGTACATATATAAACCCGCGTTCACATATTCCTTTATTACAGCATCCTTCAATTATTAACGAAATCCTACAGCAATCTTCCTTTATTAACTCGTAATCCTTAGTCAAACAGTCCTGATCAATTAGAACTTTGGCTTGGGACCCACACGTACAACTCATATGCCAACGTGGAGTCAACACTCAACCATTCGTATGCACCTTATCATACATATATATATATATATATCAATCAAATCACAACGCCCCGTAATATACATTGAACCATGCAACATATTAATTCAGAGGCGGTAAGATTCCGATGGGGTAGCAGACTCGAGCAGATAGTGGAGGGAGACCCCCTCGGAATACATGACGTCATCCTCAGCTGGGCCCATGGTTTCGCTACAGTGTTAAACTATGGTTTACGCCGGTTGTACAATCTCCTCGCCCATTAACTCGGGTTCGCTACCTCCGGTTTCGTTATTTATTTAATCTGACACAGGGTTCCAGCCTATATTCCAAGTTCTGGTCCGCATTTTTTATTTATCGAAGTGTTCACTTTTCAATGTATTTTTATTATTCGACTCCGCTCCATTCAATTTCAACCCTCCAAAGTTCCGATGCGATTCCAATCGGAAATCGCTAATCGGCAATTGCAATGCGCTTCCACCTTTGGACTCTTCACATTTCCGATCCGATTGGGGAGGGGTCCCACCTTATAAAACTTTGTTTTATGCGCTCCATAATATATAGGCCTTGGACCTTTGGTTCTTTTGTTTTCGGGATTAATAATATGAAACTTATAATAAAGCGCTCCTTTTGTATATATTTATGCTTTGAACTTTGTTTATATGATGCGCTGCACATATATGTAAGGTGATGGATATATATATATGTATCCTCCATCGGGGTAGGCGATTCCCGGAATTTATGTGCCTTGCCGCTTGGGGTTAAGCGATTCCCGGAATACGGTTCTGTGCAATTCCCAGAATATTTGTGTTATGTATAATGCCGATTGGAGTGTGCGATTCCTGGAATATGGTTCTGCATTATATGCATAACGCCCGGCTTGGGGTATGATTCTCGGTATTTTATAACTGCTCTGCCTCTGCCTCTGCTGCTTCTGGCGTTCTGGCTCTACTGCTTCTGTCGTTCTGCCTCTGCCTCTGTCTCTGTGATAACGGCTCTGCCTCTGTTATATTCGCTTCCTCTGCCTTCATTTGCTTCTTTGCTGCCTCCATTGTATTCGTTGCTTCCTTTGCCTGTTTCTACTTCAGCGCTGCCTCCTTTGTTTCCTTCATGTACTTCTTTGCTGTCTTTATTGCCATGATAACAACTCTGTCTCTGTAGCTATTTGTCTTACGCTCTCTCTTTTAATTCATCTGCTCCTTGACTAATGCTACTCCTTAATTCTCCTTTTGCTGCCTTTGCTTCTTTAAATGAACTTGTCTCTACTGCTCGACTCTCTCTATATCTTGCTGCTATGTTGCTCTCTTTGCCTTGTTGCTGCCTCAAATGTTCCTCCTTTTCCATCTCCGTTGCCATCAATGACAATATTTCCAACAGTCTCCCCCTTTGGCATTGATGGCAACACATCCACCAATAATCCAATGCTTCCTCCAAGTTTTTCTCTGCCTGGCTTCTTTTAGAAGATCCTATCTTCTGCTACTTGCTTTTCCTCCCCCTTTGACATCAATGGCAAAGGGTTGCACATTTCTCAGTGTAGATTTTGTCTTTGCATTTCTTCTCTCTGATATGTGTTTAGGCCTTCTTCTTCTGACTGTGTATCTTGCTGCTCCAAACTGGTGTATAAGGTTTGTTGAGAGAACACTTTTGAGATTATTTGAACTTGTATATACACATTAAGTCGATATAATTTCAAAGCATAGACTTCTTGCACTTGTATAGAGAGTAGGTGATGACAGCCATATATAATCAGACTTGTATAATGCGAACTGCATTATTGGATCAAGACTTAAGGATTGTGAATGCTCCATGTGACATAAATCTTGCTTCAGCTATATTATAATCTTCATTTGAAATCCATATCTGTTGAGGAAATTGTAGTTGGAGTATGTCTTCTACTGCAATACTCATCTGCAGTACAGTATTTGCTCATTTGTGATGAAGATAATATGTCTTTTATAGCTGCGGTTCACTTTCCTTGCCTGTTGGTGATGATTTGAGCTAGGATGCTGATAATAATCTTGCATTAAATAGCTGCAGATCCTTGTTACTGATATGAATCAACCAAAATTTGATCTAAGAAATCAAATCCCTTTACTGCTTCCATAATGTACTTTCACAACAAAACCTTGAGGCTAGATACATTCAATTTATTGTTTAGACTTACTTATCAACCAAGCACTTTTCTTTATGACATAAGGGGTTATGTATGTCAGCGATCAATCTATTTTCAATGGTGAGATGTTGGCAAATCCTTTCTGCTGAAGTATGTTCGTGATAAATCAATAACAGATTTTTGAGCTTCAGCTGTCACAACTCATCCTTCATACTTTCGATACTTTAATTGTTCCATCATGATGATCTTTCACACGTATATATTCAAGTTGTTTACTTGAGATTTTAGCCAACAGGCTTCACCCAGTTTGTGAACAATCTTCAAAAAGAGGTCTTGAAGATATATGTACTAACTTCAAGAGGGCATGCAATTATATATATAGAGACAGATGCTGCTTCAATGCATAATATATTTCTTCAAATGTAAACCTAACGCTGATCCTTTAGCACTGCTGCTGACCTTTTCATGCTGAATGCAGATAATACTGGGAATATTACCTTGAGGTTCTTTTGCCATAGTTCTTTGATCCTGTGGACCTGTATCATACTGCTGCTCTACTGATAATGCTTGGTAATATGTTGATAAGCATGCTGCTTGTACTTAACCATCAATAGATATTATTTTGATAAACCATGCTGAGATTTCATTTTTAGCTTGCACATTTATCCTTAATTAAGACATCCTTCATAAATTCTACTGTAGAGCTTTCCACTGTTCACACCAACAGTTATCGATATCCTGAAATTTATCTTGACATCTTTAACCATTTGCTTATTCTGCCATTCTGTTCAAAGAAATGCCACTGCATTTTGTTTTCTAGGACTGCTCCAGAATCATTGCTGCTTTTCATACAATTCAATTGTTTTAACATAATGAACTTCAAGAAGACATCTTCAATTTCTTTGCTTGGAATCTTCAGGGGCAGATCACTCAGAG
This sequence comes from Pinus albicaulis, assembly GCA_034641835.2. Lineage (NCBI taxonomy): Eukaryota > Viridiplantae > Streptophyta > Pinopsida > Pinales > Pinaceae > Pinus > Pinus albicaulis. The sequence goes on from CM076582.1 coordinate 486,214,664, forward strand.
GTTTTTCACTCACTTAACTGCATTTCGTCAAGGGGACTTTTCATAGATGAAAGATGTAATGATATAATGATGATAGGCTCTTCTCTTATTCCTCCTTCTTAAAGTGGTTCACTTGTTCATTCTGGCTGTATGATGCACACTGTGATCATCACTTATGTTCTGGTGTCTTCTTAGCTTACATGCTCATGGCTGATGTTCTCTCTACCACCAAGGCTTCTTGTTGTCTTCTCTTCTTCCATCAATCTGTTAGCTATTTAATATTTCAGATGATCTTCTTTCTCTTTAGTTCTCTGTTAGAGAAATTGTCCTGTGCATTCCTGATCTTATAGCTATCCTCATTCCAAGGAGTTCTTCTTAGACTACTTTCATGGGGACTTTTTATGAACTGCTCTCCCCCTGGGATGTTGCTTCATATTTGTCACTGATTAGATATTTTCTTTTCTTCCTAGAGCAGCTCCCCCTGAGACTATGATGTTTTACATTATGTTATTGAGATGATAGGATCCCCCTTTCTCTTTACTTTCCATACTTTGTTGGGGTTCTTCATAATGTCTGCACTCCTTTCCGATTCATAGTTTTGTTTGATTGGATTGGATTTCATCATCTGTCTGGAGTTCTTTAATATATGGGGCAGTTTACAGTCCTTTGCTTTGTGGCCAAGCTTGAGGCATATATAACATCTTATTTTATCAAAGTATATTTGAGCTGATGCATAATATTTCATTCCCCTTTTTGAACATAATTTACAATCAACATATTTATGTCCAAATTCATTTCATGCATAACAGTAGCCATGGAAATGATTTGTGTACCTGGCGGAAGATTGTCCTTGCCATTTGCTTGCTTGAGGTAGTCTTTTCATTTGCTGCATCTTTTGCTGGTAATCATTGATTCTCTTTGTCTTGCAATGTGCTACATCATGTCCTGGTTTGTGGCAGGAGAAACAAGTGATATTTTTCATAGGAGGAAAGAACCTCCTTTGACATCTTCCAAATTTATTCAATTCATCTTCAAGAGCATTTGAGCCTTTAACAACTGATTGTTTCATCTTCTCATTCTTATTTGTTTCTTCACAACTCACGTTCCTGCTGGTTTCTGCTTCTAGAGGAATTTGCTGGGCTACTTCATTGTTCTTTACAACTTTTACAAGAATGATTTTCTTGTTATCTTCATCCTTGGACTTGCTGGTTTCCCCTTCATATCCTATCCCAGCCTTTATGTGAGGTGGTCTTTGAGCATTGAGAATTTGGTCCAACTGTCCGGATCTTTTCATTTGAGGAGTATTCATTAATAAATCTCTTTGGGCCTTTTCTAATTTCTTTCTTAGGTTCACTACTTCTTCTTCCAATTTTTCACATTCCAGATTTTTCTCTCTCATTTGTTGCAGCAAAGTGTCTTCTATTTTCCTTGCTTCTTAAAGGTGTGTCTTCAGGCCAACAATTTCTTTCTTATCTTCATATTCTCTCTCATCACATATTTGCACCACTGTCTTAAGGTCTTTGTTTTCATTTTTCAATTTTTCTATTTCAGTCAAAGCAGTGTCAAGCTTGGCTTTTTCTTCAGCTGTAATTTCTTCATGGTTCTTACTACCATTCACACTAGCAGGTACTTCATTTGATTGAGAATCTTCTTTTTGACATGAATTTCTCTTTTTCTTAATTCTCTTATCCTTCTTGTCAGTGCAGTCCTTAGTGTCTACTCCATGTATGAAGTGCAGTCTATCCCAGATTTCTTTTGCAGAGGTTAAATCCATTATCAACTCAAGGTACTTGTTATGAAGACTGTTATATATTACACATTTTGCCTTGGCATTCCTCTATTGTTCTTTCACCGTGGGGGAGTCTGTGCAGTAACCATCACATACAAGCTTCCAAACTTCAGGTTCATAAGTCAATAATCCTGTTTTAACCTTATCTCTCCATTCAGGAAAGTTTGTTGTATTTAACACAGATACATTTTGATAGTCCATGACTCAACCAGATCTCCTTCAAGTTATTAAGCTTACACCAAAGGAACCGGCTCTGGTACCAATTGTTGAACCCTTAGTTAAACTGAGAGGGGGGGGTGAATCAGTTTAACACATACATGGACTTTTAAAACTTTTCTTTTAAATCTTATTTACACCTTCATTTCATGGTCAACTTAATATGTGAGCAATCTTAATCTGTGAGCAACAAGTATTACTATCAAACATATTTGTTAATGTAATAGCAGATTGAATATGAGAGCAGCAAGTATTAAGCAGATGAGATAAATCACATCAACACATAAACATCATGCACAGAGACACCAAATATAAGTGGAAACCCATAAAGGGAGAAAACCACATCTTATTATTGTTGTGATGCAAAGGCAAGCTCCAACTCCCTCTCACCACCGTTTTCTGCAGGCACCAACCTACAGGAGGCTCTATCCTCAATTCTGCAAGCTACAACTTGCAAGGAAGCTCCAACTCCCATCAATTTTCTGCAGGCACCAACCTACAGGAGGCTCCAACCTCAGTCAGCTACAACTGACATTTTATCAAGCTACAACTTGATGTGGAAGCACCAACTCCCATCTATTTTCTGCAGGCACCAACCCACATCAGCTACAACTGACATCTATCAAGCTACAACTTGACAGGGAAGCTCCAACTTCCTTACTCTTTCAAAAGAAAAACACTTGCTGATTTACCTTGGTATCGTTCTCCGTTTTGTACCAACAAGCTCATCAACTTCCATCGCACCGCATCACTCGCTCGTGCCCCTTCTTCTTCTTTGCTCACCCTCCTCCTTATTCGAGACTTTATGTCTTGTTTATTTTCTTCAACTTCTCTTTTAATTCCTTCCGCCGTACACTTCTTCTTCGCCACTCCTTTTGGCCAACTCTCTCCTCTTGGATATTACCGTTTATACAAAATAGCTTCATGGTCGTTTGTATTCACCGGAATTCGGGGAAGTATTGTACTGCGTCTTTGCTCGCTTCTCATCTCTTTTCAGCTCACTCAGAAAAATGTAACTGTAGGTGCTTATTTTAATATTACAGTGGGATTTTGTTTTCTTCTGGAGACTTGCCAATGCATCACAACAATATAAATCAATTAAAATATTACATTTAATTACAATGAGAGCTCCAGCTCAACACATATAGCCTTTTGGATCGCTGCGCATTTGTCTTTTCTTTGACTGTGTTTGTCTTTTCTGTGACTGTGTTTTACCTCTTTTCAGCTCTGTTTGCTCTTTTGTCCTTTGCTGTGGTGTAACTGTTGCATACGTGTAACTGTGCCTTTTATATCAGTGTATTTTATATAAATATGTAACCGCTGGCAATAAGTCTGGGCAAATTCCAGCTCTTTACACACAGCAAGTGTCTTGTTGATGTGGCAAGTTCTGCAGGCCGGAACATACATATATTACAATTGTATTACATTAATAATCGACCTCCCGTTAAGCTGAGGCCCGTGGGTCTACAGACCACGTGACATGTTTTAATACAACCGCAACCATGTTTTATATATCTCACAGCAATTATTTTATATAAACAATCGCCCTCCACCTTAAGCCTTTGGTCTAATCAATTCTCGGCCTGTACATATATAAACCCGCGTTCACATATTCCTTTATTACAGCGTCCTTCAATTATTAATGAAATCCTACAACAATCGGCATTCCTTTATTAACTCGTAATCCTTAGTCAAACAATCCTGATCAATTAGAACTTTGGCTTGGGACCCACACGTACAACTCATATGCCAACGTGGAGTCAACACTCAACCATTCGTATGCGCCTTATGATATATATATATATATATATATATATATATATATATATATATATATATATCAATCAACTCACAACGCCTCGTAATATACATTGAACCATGCAACATATTAATTTAGAGGCGGTAAGATTCCAAGGGGGTAGCAAACTCGAGCAGATAGTGGAGGAGGACCCCCTCGGAATAAATGACGTCATCCTCAGCTGGGCCCATGCTTTACATACTCCATTATATATATATATTCATAACATTTCATCGTATTTCAATGATATATATATATATATATATATATATATATATATATATATAGATATATATTCGCCTCCAATGCGATGCAAATCGGCGATCGCAAATCGCAATGTTTGAATGCCAAACCGGTTAATTGTTCCACAGCTCGATCCGATTCAATCGGATATCGCCAATCACCTGAATTGATATCACTCAACTATTGCAGCTCCAATGTGCTCCGATTGCGATTCAATCGGAAATCGCCAATCGGTAATTGCAATGCGCTTCCACCTTTGGACTCTTCACATTTCCGATCCGATTGGGGAGGGGTCCCACCTTATAAAAATTTGTTTTATGCGCTCCATAATATATATGCCTTGGACCTTTGGTTCTTTTGTTTTCGGGATTGATAATATGAAACTTATAATAAAGCGCTCCTTTTGTAATATATTTAAGCTTAGACCTTTGTTTATATGATGCGCTGCACATATATGAAAGGTGATGGATATATATATATATATATATATGTATCCTCCATCGGGTTAGGCGATTCTCGGAATTTATGTGCCTTGCCGCTTGGGGTTAAGCGATTCCCGGAATACGGTTCTGTGCAATTCCCAGAATATTTGTGTTATGTATAACGCCGATTGGAGTGTGCGATTCCCGGAATATTTGTGTTATGTTAAATGTATAACGCTGGTTGGAGTGTGCGATTCCTGGAATATGGTTCTACATTATATGCGTAACGCCCGACTTGGGGTATGATTCTCGGTATTTTATAACTGTTCTGCCTTTGCCTCTGCTGCTTCTGTCGTTTTGCCTCTACTTCTGTCTCTGTGATAACGGCTCTGCCTCTGTTATATGCGCTTCCTCTGCCTTCATTTTCTTCTTTGCTGCCTCCATTGTATTCGCTGCTTCCTTTGCCTGTTTCTGCTTCAGCGCTGCCTCCTTTGCCTGTCTCTGCTTCAGCGCTGCCTCCTTTGTTTCCTTCATGTGCTTCTTTGCTGTCTTTATTGCCATGATAACAGCTCTGTCTCTGTAGCTATTTGTCTTACGCTCTCTCTTTTAATTCATCTGCTCCTTGACTGATGCTACTCCTTAATTCTCCTTTTGCTGCCTTTGCTTCTTTAAATGAACTTGTCTCTACTGCTCGACTCTCTCTACATCTTGCTGCTATGTTTCTCTCTTTGCCTTGTTGCTGCCTCAGATGTTCCTCCTTTTCCATCTCCGTTGCCATCAATGACAACATTTCCAACATTCCCATGATGCTTCACATGATAGGGAGCAGATTGAGACTCGGATAGGAAAGACGCTAGATCCATCTCTATTTGATGGACATGATTTGTAGATTTGATTTCAAGATTTAGATGGTCTTAAAATTTGTTTAACTTGATACAGTTTGATACTTGTAAGATCTACGATTTTTGGACGTATTTTATTACATTGTTAATATAATTTGTTTTATTTAGTTTTTTGATGGTTTTAGTACTTTTGGCATGTGAATGTGAAGAAATGTTGTCATCTGAACTACATTTGGCATGTTATGTAATGACATGTGTTATAATTTGTTTTGTTTTTAAAATTTAAGTTTTGGATGCTTGGAGTACATTTGGCATGTGAAGTAATGTTGTGATCTATATATTTTTGTTAAATTAAAAGTTAAAAGTTTTGGATGGTTTCAATCTACATTTGGCATGTGATATTTAATGTTAAATGTTTTTATTGGATAGTTGAATTATAATTGGCATGGCATGTGAAGTTTTTAAAACTCAAGTTTTTGATGGTTTCAATCTACATTTTGCATGTGATATTTAATGAACTTTAAATGTTTAATGTTTTAATGTTGCACAATATATAATCAAAAGGTTTTTAAAACTTAAAGTTTTGGATGGTTTCAATATACATTTGGCACATGTGGTATATAATGCTAAATGTTTCTATTGGATCTAGTTGAAATATAATTGGCATGGCATGTGAAGTAACGATATATATAATAAAAAAAAAATTTAAACTCAAGTTTTGAATGGATTCAATCTACATTTCACATGTGATGTTTAATTTTTTAATGTTGCACGATATATTATCAAAATTTTTTAAAATTTTAAAGTTTTGGATGGTTTCAATCTACATTTGGCACATGTGGTATATAATGTTAAATGTTTCTATTGGATAGTTGTTCACTATAATTGGCATGGCATGTCAAGTAATGTTGCACAAATCCATTTTGGATGGTTGAAGTACATTTGGAATTTTAAGATTGCTTTTGATCTCTACATGTAGTCTTGTTTGAATGAGAAAATTTCCAATAGGAAGAACATAGCTTTTCAATGCAACTAACCATGTATCAATTGAGCTCTAATTGAAAAAAGAGTTTAAAGAAGTAGATATATGTACAAATTATCCCTTTAAGTTTGATTGGAAATATAATTCTAGTACATATATATGTTTGTTGAATTTGGGTCAATGTCGTTAATGCACTCAAATAGGTAGCCTTGTCGATTTATTTACATTGTGGAAACTTTTTACCAGAAAATCCAACTAGTTTTTCATCAATGCACATAGAAAAACGACTTGGAACAATTAATTGTGCATTCTAGAACATATCTTTCCAAGACAAGTAACATTTTTCATCAATGCACATTGAACATATCCGACCATTGGACAAGCAAATTTTGTACTAGATTTTCAATCAGATTAGAGATGTGGGTCAAATCCCACCAAAAGTCGGAGAAGTGCTCCGAGTCTCTTGTCTGAAAGGAATTTTCATACAAAACTATACTGCAGATGATTTATTTACATTGTGTCCATACTTTTTACCAGAAAATCCAACTAGTTTTTCATCAATGCACATAGAAAAACTAATTCCAGTTAATTGCATTCTAGAACATATATATTGACTACGTAAATAATTTTTCATCAATGCACATAGTAAAACTAGAACAATTAATTTCATTCTAGAACATATATATATATATATATATATATATATATATCCAATACATATAACATTTTTCATCAATGCACATGTATAGAAAAGCTACTTTCAGTTGATACTAGAGCACGTGCTTGTACCCAAACAATTTGTACATGTGCAAACACTTGCACAAATAACATAAGCAACTCAATTTTTAGTTGAGTACTATAAGTTCTAAAACATATTTAATCCAAAGAGAATAAATTGTTGGACAATTCACTCAAAAAAATTCTAATGGAATTCCATCTTCAATAATCCGTTCATGATCGGATTTTGACATTTTCCATCTCTTAATTTTTGATTTTTTCTTTGATTGAACTTCTATCAAATTTATGCGTGCTACACACACCAAGTGACTATATTGACAACTTATGGAATCAGGTTCATAGTCTTCAAAGTAAACAAAGTCTCCACTTTGATGAGTTTGTCTGAAAAAATAACCTTTCAGTATAATAGACCCTCTGTCATATTGAAATATGTGATCATTATAGTTTTGTAATAATTTCATTTTTCATTCAGTGCAACACATCAAATAATACTTCACATTTTCTTCTTTTCAATAGGTGCAATTACAGCAAAAACATCTCCTACACAATAAAATAAACTTAACAAAATTATAAATATTTAAATTTATTTCTAGATCTTTAAATCATTAGAAAGTAATTCAAATGTTACCTTCTCTAACAAGATCAGAAACTTGATCACCATCGGATGATATTGTAGTTTCCTCTGATTGCATTTCTTCAAACATTGCAACAGACATTTTTCCCTTTGTATTTAGCTTTGTATGTTTCCAATCGTTCAGATACATTTTTTTTTCACAAATGTCATTGGATTTTGTGTTGTCTATGAAAACATCACAAAACAAGAATATTTTCTTTTATCCAATGCAAACACATTTCTGGACGACTTTGTTTGAATTGAATGCAATTTTCGAGTCCCTTTTATTGTTTCAATGTCACTTCCAATTGATCTATATACGTCTTTGATTCCAATATGCCAGAAAAACCTTTATATGGAAAATTAGAAGAAGAATTTGTAAATATGATATCAAAATACAATCAAAGATAAGCATTACATGATAAATGTACAATGTTTAAAATTATATTTCCAATATAAATTAAATTGAATGTACCTTCACACTTCCCTTGATGGGTTAGTCTAATGGCTTAGAGCAGCGATGCACCATTGAACAACTTCTTCAGCATTCACAAGTCAGCGTGCAGAGTGGTTCATTTGATATCTTCAAAGTGCTCGTTTTATGCATGCTTCTGCACCGTCATGTTCTCCTTTTCCATGGTCAGTCTCAAAGAAATTCCAACAATGTTTAATGCAGGTTTTCTTATGAAGACGACACAACCAAAATAATGATCGTGCAGATTTGAATTGAACTGCGCATCCGTCTGACCATATCTAATGTTCATTGAATGTTATTCCACAATTTTTCAATGAATCATAAATTTTTCCAAAACAATGTTGTACAAAACATGTATCATGTGTACGATCGTCACTGATATAAAAGTGATATTCTTTAATGATATGTCGATTTTCTCTCGTGCTTTCTATATGATTGACATTTTGTTCAGCATGTCTATATAGAATATGGACGAGTATGGAGACTTGGTCAGAATGATAGTATTTACTCTGAATTTATTTTTGTGGAACAAATGTGTAGTTTTCTACAAAATCAATCACTGACAAAATGGTCCCTGGTGGAAAAACTTCATGAAATTTTTTGAATTGCAAGTCTTGCCATCGAGCTCTATGGGAATGCTTGGTGTATTTGTAAATTTCTACCTCAAACTTTCTCAAGAAGTCTATCAGAAAAATTTCGTCTTCTAGTAATTCAATTCTTTTAACACTATTTGCACCTTGAATCGATGTATCGATATATTCATATCTCTTCCATTTCACTTTCATGTTGGACAATGATTGATCATTTATATCAATATGATATTTGTTTTGAAATTTAGTCAAATGTCCACAATCATCGCATTTTTTACCACCAACACATTTCTTTTTGTAAAATAGTTCATCGCTTTCTTTTTCACATAGAATTTGAGATATGAAATCATGGATAGTGGAAGGAGGAGGTGAATCCTTCCATAATGTTCTACCGAAATCAAGGAATGTGTCATAATATAACTCAAATTCCACATGATAATGGCAACAACAAGTGTCGCGTACGGTGATGGGTTTTACATACCATGGTTTTTTTTGAACAAAAGCACTGAGTGAAACATGAATTTGACGATTCTTTTCTTTGAACTTGTTGAATAACTCTATCTGAGTGGTTTCCAATAAATATTTTTCATGTTCTTCGTACTGATTTCGTGCTATACTTCTTCGCATCACATGCCTTGCAGTTGGCGAAACATGTGAATTGTTCTTCCAATATTCATATATTATTTTTTTAACATTTTCTCCAAGTCTATCTTTGTATGGTTGCCTACAAATAGCTCTCCAACAAGCGAGTTCATCATTTACATCTATTTGCAGCCGAAATTTTCGATGTTTGTGCAAATTTTTTCGCGAGGTTCCCAGTGCTCATGCCATAGATGTTACCAAACGATTCTCTTGAGTACTTGATGAAACCATTGCCATTTGTATTCCTCTACGTACAATTGAAACATCTTTCTCTCTAGATATCTTAATTGACTTTATAGCACTACTCATATTTTTTATCACATCTTCTTTCATTTTTTTATCTTTAGTTGATTTTCGAATACCTAATAGTGTCGTAGCTTCTTTTAATTTCCTTAATGATAGGAGACCTTTCAACATTTGATCCTGAACTGTCACCCGCTCATTTAAGAAATACTTTTCAAAAATGCAGTTAACACGATATCGTATAACATGGTCAGTTTTTTTTTATCTCCATATGTGTGAGTGTCAACATTTTCTAACATCTCATTATCGATAGTGATTTCATCTGTACATATTCGAAAAAATAGTACATATTCAATAAATAACTAAATTAATAAATATATCTATAATTTCAATGATATGTGCATGTGTTTAATATATATATATATATATATGTACATACCTTGTGATTCAATTTCTTTATTTGGATTTCTTTCAATATTTTCACCATCTTCAATCATTGGTTCAATATCTCTTTCACTTTCTCTTTCAAAATTTTTATCTCATCATCAATGTTTTGAGGAATATCTCTGTCTGTTTACATTAAACAAAATATTTTTCAAATTAGTTCATCAAATAAAAATTAAGCTTCACATTTTACATTAGGAAATTTTTAAATATATCAATAGATCATAATATTTACATTTACATACCTGCTTCAATTTCTGCTTGAGGTTGATTTTCTTCTTCAATATTTTGAGGAATATCTCTGTCTGTTTACATCAAACAAAATATTTTTCAAACTAGTTCATCAAATAAAAATTAAACTTCACATTTTACATTAGGAAAATTTTAAATATATATCAATAGATCATAATATTTACATTTACCTACCTGCTTCAATTTCTGCTTGAGGTTGATTTTCCTCTTCAATATTTGAGAGGGCTTCTAACTTTCTTTTGCGATATTGTCTCGTCTCTTCTCTACGTGCCTCAGGGTCTCTTTTTCGATCATATTTTCTCGCACAAGTTCTTCGATTTCCCATGATAATAGGGTATGAAGTTCAAAAAAATTCCTTCAAAAAATTAGACAATAACTCGATTACAAAAAATATCACAAAAGATTTAATTTAAAAAAATTCAGTTTAAATTTTTTGCAAAAAATACATACTCCAATAAAAAACACTTACTTTAAAAAATTCGAGAGAAAAATGTCTTATAAAAATGAAACGAAGCTCAAAAGATTTACTTAAACTCAAAACACGTACATACCTCCAAGAAATGTCTTTTGAATGTACGTCCAAGACATTTTTTTAAGTCCAAAACAATTTTTTGCAAAATCAAGCCGCCTCCAAGAAATGTCTTTCAAAAAAATTATTTAAACCCAAAACAATTCTTTGCAAAATCAGTTTGCTTCCAAAAAATGCTCTTAAATCCAAACTTTGAAGAAAATTTTTAAACCCAAACCAAGATCTTTTTAAAATCAAATGAAACATATACCAAATCCAAAGTACGAGCCAGGAAGGTTTGGACATTCTTGGTAGTGCTGAAAAAGAAAATACTTGACTTATCATTGTTGTTCATCATCCCTGATGCTTCCATGAAGTCATAAAGAATCTCTTTCATATGGTGAGCTTCTCACAGGGAAACATGGCAGAAGAGCATAATATCATCAAAAAATTGTTGATGGGTAATAGGAAGGTAATTTCCCCATAATCGTAAGCCGCATATTCCTTGAGAACAATATTCCTGTTTCAAATATCTCCCAAGGCCCTCCATGTCTAGAATGAACAGGAAGGGTGAGAGAGGGTCACCTTATCTTAGTCCCCTGGATGGGTTAAAGGTACTTGTCAGAGAGCCATTGAGGAGTGTAGAGTAAACCGAGGAAGAGACCAATGTGATGATCCAATTGATCAATCTCTAGTCAAAGCCATAGGCCATGAGGATTTTGGTTAGGAAGGTCCAATTGATTCTATCACAAGCTTTGGAAAGATCAAGCTTGATTAACATACTTAGTGTTTTTAATTTTTTTATGGAGTGAATAACCTCCTGAGAGGTGACTATGCCATCAACAATCTGTCAACCTTCCATAAAACCTGTTTATTCTGGGGATATTAGGCTAGGGAGCAATGGTTTGAGGCATTTCGAAATGGTCGAAGCGATAATATTATATATAACATTACACAACACTATTGGTCTGAACCCTTGTGGATCCTCAGATTTAGCTGTTTTAAGAATTAAAGCTAAAAATATTTCATTTAGGCTCAACCATACCCTTTGCTTGTGTCGAGATTCCTCCACCACCTCGAGCACCTCTTGAAGCTCCAAGTTTCTTGGAAAAACTCAGTCGTGAATCCATCTGGTCCCGGGGCTTTGTTTTTCTCCATCCTTTTTACTACCTCCTCCACTTCCTCTAGAGTCACTATCCTCATAAGTCCCAGGTTCTGATATCTAGAAACCAACTGGGGAATATTTTGCGTGATGTTTTGGGTGACCTAAGACCTATCGTGCCCTTGATCATTGAGAATGTTTTATAAATTTTATACTACGAACTCCTCCATTTCCTCATGCTGGACTACTCTGTTCCCATTTTCTTCTTTTAGAGAGAATATCCTGTTATGTTGTTGATGCTGAATCATAGCCTTGTGAAATAAACTAGTGTTTTGTTCCCTCTCGCGGAGCCATTTAACTCTGGACTTTTGTTCCTAAAGGATTTCTTCTTGTTTTCTCATTTCCCCCATCTGGTTGAGGATCCTCCCTTCCTCTTTTATTAACTACTCCTCTCTCCCTTGTATGAAGATTTTTTGTTGAATCCCTTCCATTTTTTGAATCAGGTGGTTTTTATCCTTCATGATATTTCCAAATTCTTCTTGATTCCATTTCTTGATCTTCTTCTTTATCTATTTGAGCTTCAGTTGAAATGTGCGCATGTGGTTCCTTCCAACTTCCTGAATATCTTTCCACCAGCCTTAGATCTTTTGCATCAGCTTAAGGTATCAGAGCCAAAAGGATTCAAATCTGAATGGGTGATTTTTTGGTCGCATTTTGAGATCGATCTCAAACCGGATGGGCCAGTGGTTAGATCACGTGCATGGTAGAATGGATTATTCTAGAAAAATGTCCCTGCTGACCACTGATTCTGAGATTATATATCTATCTATACGAGAAGAAATTTGATGGGGACCCCCTCTTCAGTTATTCCAGGTGTAGATGCCATTGTTTGTGTGGAGATCAACCAGGTGGAAATTGGTGATTGTGTCCCTGAACATCTCCATATCTATATCCTGACGTCATATCCCTCCATTTTTCCCTCTAGGGAGGTGATCATACTGAAATCCCCTCTGACTATCCAAATATCATCTAGGTATTCTTGTCTCAAGTTTTCTAAATTGTGCTGAAAGGCTCTTTTTTCTCCTGGGATATAAGGCCCATAAACCCCTGTTAATAGGGCCCAATATCTCGATCCTAGATGCCAGAATCTCCCCAAGAGTATTCTAGGATGACTCATCCAATATTTGAACATTATTTCCATTGGATTCCAAAGAATCACTGGCCCTCCAACACTACCCTTGACGTCATGGGCTATTATTTCGTACTTTGGCTTGAAGGTTTGCATGATCTCTTTTAACTTAGCTTCCGAAATCTTGGCTTTGTGTATTATTATTATACTGGGATTACATTTCTTGAGTTGATATTTAAAACAACGTTGGTTTCCTTTGCTGCTAAGGCCTCTTATATTCCAGGATTTGATTATCATTTGGAATATTTGGTGAGTTGGTGGAAGACCGATGATAGCGACACTACCCTTCTGGAATTCACCAACACTTCGCCTATCAATTGAATTGTCTCATTCATGTTTTTCCGTCCTCATTTCTTTCCTCCTTTCCCTAGGATCCCTTGATCTCATCCTTGATTATTTTGTGATCTTAAATTATCTGGCTGCAGTACTACTCCCACTGTCCCCTGTTTTTCTTTATATTGCTGTAAGGTTTCCTTATATTTTTTTTAATCCTCTCGAATGAATATTTCATCCAAATATCTCCATTCATGCAGTAGACATCATAGAATTTGTTCCTCATTTCTTATATCTTCCCTTTGACTATGGATCTCCATGTTTACTTGTTTAGTTACCTACTCTGTCACTTCTTTATCTGTTATTTCCTCCTTGACTTTTATTTTTGCAATATTTCCTTCTTTCTGGTGTGGTTGAGTCTCAAGGCTTAGAGATCCCATCATTCATTCTCCAATATCCTCCTCTTCCTGCAAGACTTCATACCGGTTGATATTTCTCAGTCCTTTATTTATTTTCTGGTGGGGCAGATTTGGAGGATGCTTTTGAGTCCTATTCTTCCTTTTTACTTCTTGAAAACCCTCTTCTTCATCTTTTGATTTCCCTTCATTCCCACCTTTATTCGCTTTTTGAGTCTTCATTTTTTTCAATGGAAATTTCCTGAATAGGTGGCCATATTCATGGCATCTGCGACATCTAAAGGGGATATGCTCATAATCAATATCTTGTTGCCATATCTCATTTTGGTACTCCAGCTCAATGGATTCTGACAAAGGTTCGGTGATATTCATATACACGCAAATACTTGCATATGGGGTATATATTCCCCTTCTCGTGGAGTCTAAAACATTTATGAAGTTTCCTATTGAGTTTCCAATTCCTTCCATGATCTTTGGATCCTAGAAATCATCTGGTAGCCTGAATAAACACACCCATACTGGAGCTGCTAAGAATTTCCCCAGGTCTGGTTTATAGCAGTCCTCCCAGTGCCTCACAAACATGCCTCCATTGTTGAAGAAATACATGCCACCATCAAATATTCTTTCCTTTTCCTCCAGGTTGGAGAAGATGACTGTAAAAAATCCCATGGCTCCTAGTTTCAATTCGGTGTGGCCATTTGGTTTCCATTTGTGATGGATCCATTTTACCAAATCCTTTTCCGTCGACCAGACCCCTACAAACGTACATATCATTGCATTATCCTTCATATATTTTCTATATTGTTCCAGTTTATTAACAGGTATAAGAAAGTGAGGTTTCTTTTAGACCTTTGGTAGGAATTTCCCCCACATGCGGTTCTGCCACTGCTGTCCCAGGACATGGGGTCCTTTCCTTGATCTGATATGTGTGCCTACTTCCTGTGCTCATTATACATTAGTTTTCCCTGACACCATATTTCGATAGGAGGGGATCTCTCCCCCCCCTCATCTCCATTCACTTTTTTCGTTAGTGCCCTAGAGTTCTTTGTGAATACCTAATCACGACCTGAGATTCAGACCTGCTAGGTTGTTTCCCCCAGCGCGATGTTGATAGGTTTTCAGAGACCTTGCAGAAACCCTAACGGAGCCCAATTTTTCCAGTTTTCAAAAATATAGATAAACCCTTGGGTTTATTAATCCTTTATGTTTATAACATTAATCCCTTGGGGTTGTTAATCACTTGTGATTATAATATTAATACCTTGGGTTTATAATATTAATATCCCTTGGGTTTATAATATTAATCCATTGGTTTATTAATTTATTAGATTTATAATATTAATCCTTTGGGTTTATAATATTAATCCCTTAGGCTTGTTAATTCCTTGGGTTTATAATATTAATCTTTTCGTTTTATTAATCCCTAAGGTTTATAATATTAAAATATTGGGCTTATTAATATCTTTGGTTCATAATATTAATAATTCCTTGGGTTCATTAATACTGGGCCTGATGTTAGGTTAAATATTAGGGTTTACGATATTAGGTTTAATATTACGATTTATAATAAATTTATTTTAATATTAGGGTCTTTTAATATTGGGGTTTATAATAATAGTGTTTAATATTAGAGCTTAATATTGGGTTTACTATTAGGGTTTATAATATTGGGTTTAATATTGGATTGCCTATTAGGGTTTATAATATTTGTTTTATAATGTTATAATATTTCATTCAGTATTAGGGTTTAATATTATGACATTGGAATGGTAGGTAAATCTATCAAATGTTTCATTCTAAGAAACATTGTTGCAATGTGATAATCATTGTCGTAATGTTACATTAAATTGCAAATTATTCAATGTTGCATTATGACATTAAAAAATTAGGGTTTATAATATTGGGTTCACAATATTTATATTATGGTTTATTGGGTTTCTAATATTAATATAGTATTAGATTTTATTGGGTTTATAATATTTATTCTAATATTAGGGTTTAATATTTGATTTATAATATTTAATATATTATTTGGTTTATAGTATTAATATTGAGTTTAATATTAGGGTTCAACATTGGGTTTATAATATTAATAATCCCTTGAGTTTATTAATTCCTTGGGTTTATAATAATAATCCCTTGAGTTTATAATATTAATCCCTTGGGTTTATTAATCCATTAAGTTTCTAATATTAACCCCTTTATTTTACAATATTAATCCCTTGGGTTTATAATACTAGCCCTTTGTGTTTATTAATCCCCTGGCTCTATAATATTAAACCCTTTGGTTTATAATATTACTGATCAGTTGGGTTTATAATATTAATCCATTTGACTTAATATTGGGTTTAATATTGAGTTTATAATATTTAATATATTATTTGGTTTACAGTATTAATATTAGGGTTCAATATTGAGTTTACTATTCCCTTGGGTTTACAATCTCAATAAGCCCTTGGGTTTATTAATCCATTAAGTCTATAATATTAATCCTTTGGTTTTATAATATTAAAACTTGGTTTTATTAATCACTTTGGCTTATAATATTAATGATACTTTGGGTTTATAATATTAATGATGCTTTGAGTTTATAATATTAATACCTTGAGTTTATACTATTAATCCATTGAGCTTATAATACTAATCCCAAGGGTTTATTATATTGATACCTTGGGTTTATAATATTAATTTCTTGGGTTGATTAATCCCTTTGGTTTATAATAATAATCCCCTGGGTTTATAATATTAATAGTACCTTAGGTTTATAATATTAATAATCCATTGGGTTTATAGTATTAATCCATTCAATTTATAATATTAATAATCCCTTGGGTTTATAATATTAATAATTCCTTCGTTTTTTTGTTTGTAAGCTTCGAAGGACTACATCTTCATCATGTCTAATATATCAATCTGTCGGGGCGAAGAATTGAACTATTGACTTCACATCAAGGAGTGCCTTAATAGAGCACCTGATCATTGTCTATCCAAGACCCCATGGACATAATCCCTTGGGTTTTTAATATTAATCCCTTGTGTTTATAATATCAACCCCTTAAGTTGATTGATATTGGGTTTAATCTTAGGTTTAATATTAAGGTTTAAAATAATTTTTTTTTAATATTAAGGTTTATAATATTAAGGTTTAATATATTGGGTTTAATATTAGAGCTTAATATTAGTTTAATATTGTGACATTGGAATGACACATAAATATATCCAATGTTGCATTGTGACATGGATTGTTGCAATGTGACAATTAATGTGATAATCATTTTCGTAATGTTACATTAAATGGCAATTGATTCAATGTCACACCATGACATTAAAAATTAAGCTTTAATATTGGAGTTTAAAATATTAGGTTTAATATTGGTTTTTTTTCTTCACGGAAAACTAGGGTAGGTCCACCCGAAGTGATGACAGCCCATGACCAAGCTGATCAGAGCTTAACCCCAAGGGAATAAAGGAGAATTGAACCCATGACCTCCCAATGGAGAGGTGCTTTAGTAACAAGCCCTCGACCAATTGAGCTAACCCTTGCGGATAATATTGGGTTTATAATATTTATATTATGGTTTATTTAGTTTATAATATTAATATAATATTAGGGTTTAATATTGTGATTATAATATTAATATAATATTAGGGTTTAATGTTAGGTTTAATATTAGGGTTGTATACTAGTTTTATTAATCCATTCAGTTTATAATATTAATAAACCCTTGGTTTTATAATATTATAATATTAATTTCTTGGGTTTATTAATCACTTGAGTTTATAATATTAATCCCTTGAGTTTATAATATTAATAATCCGTTGGGATTTTAATAATAATCTCTTGGGTTTATAATTTTTTTCCCCAATGGAACATGTATTTGAATTTACAGAGGCATTGTCCAGATTGAAGGCCAAAACCTTTTACAAGAAAATTCAGTTGCTACTTCTCATATTCCTCGTCTTATTACAACACATTTTCTCCTTCTTTCCTTTCTACTAAGCTGTAAAATTTTTCCTGGACTAAAATTGTAAATCCTCCAAAAGACACTACCAAAAACTACATATTTGTAATTCATTTAGATGCTTAAAGTTTGGATGAGGCTAGCACATGCTTCCTTATTCTTTGTTGGGCACTTATCCTAGGATGAAAGATCAACAATAAAAACTAATTGTTGGGATGTCATCCAATTTTCCAGTTCATACATTTTGGGGTTTTCATTAAGAAGCTATTTCATAGGAGGATGATCCTTCCATAACTGTATTCTTTTACCATTTCCATATTTCCATCCTATATGGTCGATTATTAGGGGAGAAACTCCCTTTGAGAGATTCCAAATCTTTGATCCCTTCTCAGTCCAATTTTCACTTTCAGGTCTCAGAAGTCAAATTTTGTGATAGTACTCACGGAGGAGGGCTTCCTTACACCATTCAAAGGTAGGAGAGATCATCCTACAAACTATGTTGACACCCATAGATATGTTCATTAATTTAGCATCCTTGACACCTAAGCCCCCACAGAGGTTGGGAAGCATGACTGTTTGCTAATTGACAAGATGGATTCTGTTTTCATTAGACTTACCTCGCCACAATTTTTTTTTTATAAGCCCCAAAATCTTGGACAAAATTCCCTTTGGAGCTAAAAGTGTCATAAATGAATAGAGAGGAAGGGTGGAAAGCACAACTTTAATTTTAACAGCTTTACCAACAACATTAATCCATTGTGTTCCCCAATTCAATATTCTTTACTTAATTTTCTTGATCACCCTTTCCTAATCATCACTGTGTGCTGCACTTCTGGATATTGGTAGTCCAAGATATTTAAAATATTTCCAATCTTTGTAGACCGAGAAGGAATTATCCCTTTCAATTTCAACAAGATTTCTTCACTATTGTTCCATCCATATATGTGACACTTCTCCTTCTTAATATTTCCCTTGATCACTCATGGTGATTGTGCATTATCTTTTGAAATCGACCTGCAAAAATTTTAGAGGACCCTCCTAATAACAAGGTGTCATCTTCAAAGAGAGATTGGTTAACATATTTGACATTATGAGCAATGCATAACCCAACTAATTTTCCTTCCAGCTTGGCCCTTTCCAGATTTTCAATAAAATGTTCTGCCAAAATGATATAAAATAAGGGGGACATGGGGAAACCTTACCTCATCCCTCTCGTTGCTTTAAAAAATCCCACAAGTCTTCCATTCACCAATGAGGCTATCCAAGGGGAGCTTATGCAAGCTACAATCCATCATATTACATTCTCATTGAAGGCCATTTTTGTCATATTTTTGAATATAAATATGTGCCTCAATCTATCAAAGGCATTCGTCATGTCCAAATTTATTACCATACCCTGTTATCTCGATTATTTTCTAGAATGTATAGTCTCCTACACTAATATTATGTTGTCTACTATCTATCTCTTCTCCATGAGTCCCCCATGGTTTTCAGAGATCAAAGAGGGAATTATTTTTTTGAGCTTTCTCACTATAATTTTCGATATTATATTACATGAAGAATTGAAAAAACAAATAGAACGATATGTGAAAAATATTACTAGATTGGATTCTTTTAGGATGATAGGAAGGAAGGAGGAATTTGTTCCACTTTCTAATCTTTCCTTTTACCCAGAGTTGTTTTTTTTTTCCAAGGGAAAAATCGAACTCTTTATGTTCATAAAAATTTAACTGTGTACATACATTTAAGCATTGCTTGGGAGAGATCCAAGCTCTCCCAAATTGCAGCCAAACTAGTTCAGCCCATCCTCAAAACCCCATCCAGAAGAAGGATGAGTTTGAACAAAATATTACCTTATTCAAGGGAAAAAAAAACCAACTGTTCATCGGCCCTACGTAAAAACAAAAATATACAGAGAATTGTTTTTGGGCCTCCTCTTAGGAGGATAACAACCCAGTTACATTTTGACAGAAGCACTGAACTTATATTTTTCTCCTTTTTTGTTTTGTACTTTTTCCCAACCATCCAGTGAAGGAGCATAATGTATAATGGAAAACTCCAAGCTGGAGGAGAGTTGGACGTCTTTTTCAGAGTCATAAATTTTAGAAACATGTGCATGCTTGGTGCCAATAACCCCTCGGTCACTGATCTGCTCGTCCTATTGAGGATCCTTTTCGGTAGGGGAGGATGGGTCCTAATTGATTTCTAGTTTTTCTTCCTTCTTTCCTACATTCTTCTCTTTGGAATTTGTCTTTTCTTCTTGCTGATTTTCTGTGTCTGCTTGCCTATGATTTTCCTTCATATATTCTTCCTCTTCATCTGACAATGATAAGTCCGGGAAATTCCATTCTTTTTTCTTTTGCGTCTTCTTTGTGGTTTTTTTCTTGGCTAAGATGCATGTGCTTTGTAAGTGCCTAGTTTCGTGGCACACCCTACACCTAAACACTGTATTTTCGAAGTCTAATGCTTGGGACCACCTGAGGTCTTTGTGGGTAATATTTATGCTATTTGGCAGGCCCTTGCTTAGGTCCATCTCCACAAAAATACGTGCAAAGGTGAATATCCTTTGTCCATTCTTTCTCTATCCAGCTTTATTAATCTTCCTATAGTGTTTCCAATGTTTTCAAGGACTTGATGGTGCCAAAAAGGGAGTGACAAGTTGTGTAAATGCACCCAAAAAGGCATCTTTGAAACCACAATTATGGCTGCATCGAAGCCTGGGAACCATGGGGTTACAAAGAGTCTAGCTCTTCCCCAAAACCATGGCCCATCAGTAGTGGCAAAGCAGTAGTCCTCTGTATTTTCAAATTGAACCACAAAGAAACATTTTACACAAAGGTAAATATCACAATTCTGGGTCCAGTTTTGGTGTATCCATGCATGTAGCTCTTCTAGTTTTGGCCAATAGCCATTAAAATGATAGATAACATTTTTTTTTTGCAATGCATCAAACAACCCGTTACTTCAATATTTCAACTGCCAGTTCTGGGATGTTTTCTATTTTATCAACTATGTATGGTCCTGGTAATGTTAGATCTGGAAGCTGTTTTTTCCCCTTTGTCGAAGCTTTCCCTCTCATTATGTCCTTGAAAGAGGGCATTCCTTTTCCTGTTGTCGCTTGTTTATTGGCTAATGATGATCTTGGAACACCCCCTCTGAGTCTAAGATTTAGAAATATGGTAGTGTTTATTTGAATCTGGTATTCATTTAGTTTTGTTATTTCCTGTAATGCTCTTCTTGAAAATATTAGGCTTTTTTGTTGAGCCGAGATGCCCGTGATAGTTCGGATTTTATTTTTCAGCTCTGATACGGTCTCAGTGTCTCACACCCAAAAGACCATGGTTTTCCCTTCAATGGATTTAATGAAAATTTGAAATTTTTTCACACTCACTACCAATACCTCTGTCAGGCAGGTATGTGCCAATCCCTCGAGGGAATAAGGCACAGGCCTGAGTCAATTTTTTTCCAGTGGGCGAGTATCCACCAGTTTGGAGAGGCCAAGGGAGTGGAAAAAACTCTCGCCAAAGGAGTGTTATAGAAAAAAGAAGAAGGGGGAATCTGCCGCTCCCCACCGCCTCATCAAAACAGTTGGAAGAGGGGTCCTCCCCCCTGCCGCCCTTCCCCTCATCTTGAACCCCTCTACAATGTTTCTGAAAAGAGTAATGGGCAGCTGAAAAGGATTGGGGCTTATCGTTATATTTCGTCGTGGTCCCGAGACTTGGGAGCCAGACCCTTCCACGCTGAGCCAGGGGAGGGCATACAACGTATGAGGACAAGCTCCAATGATGAAGAGCCCATGGTATCCAGCTTCCCGTCTCCACCAAAAATGCACGCAGAGCCCAACATCCTCAGTACTGCAATGATCCAAACGACCTTCCTCACTGAGCCCACTGGTTCGCTACACCTCCTTAAAAAACCAATAGCACTGCGCCACCCACCCATCAGTGGCCACCAGATCGTCTTCCTCCTCCACCCGCAAATGTTGGGAGCTAGGAGGCTTTATGAAAAGCCGCGGAACTATATCCAGCTGAGACTGATTCCTCTCGGTGGCAACAAGAAACCCTAGATCAGAACCCTTGCCTCCCCTGCGCTCCATATTTTTCAAGAGAATATACCCAAATTTGTTAACAATGCAGAGTAGATCCTTTTTAATCAGGCTCCACATTGACCTGTAGAAGAAGATTGAGAAGCCATTTGGACTAGGTGCTTTATCTGAAGCCAAACCAAAAACTGCCTTATCAAACTCTTCTTCACTTACCTCTCTTACCATTTAGTGATTGGCCTCCATCGTAAGGGATGCTTCAATTGGCTTCAAGAATTCAGTAGTCTTCTCCTAATCAAAACCTCCGTCTTCTTGAAACATGCTACAAAAGTGATTGTAATCCTCCTGCTTGATACCATCAACAGATGAAATTTTCTCTTTTCCTTCTTGTGTAATTTCTTTGACTGTGTTTTGAGCTTCTCTATATTTCCCCATTATGTGGAAGCAAACTATGTTTTTATCTCCCTCCTTTAGCCAAAGACTTCGAGATTTCACCGTCCAGTGTTGTTCTCTTTCTACCTTCCACAAATATTTCTTTTGTCAGGCTCACTTTTGCTTTTAAATGGTTCAGAGTTACCTCCTCATTTTCCATTTTCCGCTAATGAGATTCTATCCTCTTTTGTAGCTCTTGTCTCTTCCACCTTGGAGGATGATATTTTTTCTTCAAAAATTTTCTTAACTCTCTTTTTACTACCTTTAGTTTGTTTTCCCAAACATAATAAGGTGAACTAGAGATCGAACTTTCCCTAGCCTGAGCGATCATCTCCAAAATGCCTTCTTCTTTCAGCCATGTCAGGTTAAATCTAAAGGGTATTGGTACCAGATTATCAACATGGAATAAGTTTATCTTGATTTAATTATGATACAACTCCCCTTGAGATAGAATATATGTTCCATACTCCATACCTTTTTCCAACCAACATACGTGGATCAAGAATCGATGCAATCGAGCTATAATATGACTATTTCTGTTGCGTTTCTTTTACCAAGTAAACTTTCCAGTCCTTGGTGGTATATCCACGCAGTCTCACTCAAACATTAAATTTTCCATCTATTCTAAAAAAGGATCCTAAATAGGGCATCCTCCTATTTTCTCCGCTTCCTTAAAAATGATGTTAAAATATCATACCATCACACAGTTTTCAAGCTCAAAATTCTCACTTATTCTTCTTAGGGAGTTCCATAATTCTAGTGTTTCACCAAATATAACAAGCCCATAGACATAGACCACTGGTTTTATTTATCCATTGTTTTTTTCCTCCAAAAAAACTACTATCCAGTGTTGTGATCTAAGATTATCCACTATTTTAATTTTTTTGTCATCCCAGAATACTCCCAATCCTCTTGACACACCCTTAGAGTCTAGATCCATTACAATACTACTTTTCCTTTTTTTTTAAGGATTTCTATTGATATTAAAACCTCAATTTTTGTCTCTTCTAAAGGATTTTCCTTTCCTATCATCTTTTTTAGAGCTTAGAGTTTTTTGGGGCCTCCCATTCCCCTTAAGTTACAAGATAAAACTATCATTTCAGAAATTGATTTTTGAGATACACTCCACCTTATTTTTTCCCTTATGCACATTTGGATGTTTTTGACTTGATGATTTCTAGAAGCATAGATTAACTCCCAATATTTTTATTTTTCTCAACCTCCCTTTCTCTCACTGTTTTCTTAGATGGTCTTCCCTGGTGATTTTTTTATTACTTCTCATTTCAAGACTACTTCCTTTGTCATCCCAAATAAATTTTTGAGTTTTAGTTCGAGTTGAAACCTTTGCTAGGATGTTGGTTTCAACTTCTTCTCTATCTTGCAGCATGTCCAAATATTGAGTAGGATATTGAGTAGTGATCATTACCTCCTATTCAATGTTATGGATTTTGTTCTCCTCTTCCCACACCTCTTCTCCCCGTTTCTCATTTGGCTCAAATTCTTGGTCATTTGTTTAAAGTTCTATGCCCTCATTCCCTTCATGATTCTGAAGTATTCCAAAGAATTTTTAGACGCTGTTGTCCCACTCTTTTCCTTACTGCTTTTCTCTTTGTTGTTCCTTCTTGTTTCCACCCTTCTATTGAGTATGCCAATGATCCACTTGATCACTTGACGCATTTTTGGGAAGGGCCTTTTCACAATCCCTTTAAAAGTGCCCATACTCATGGAAATATCGATATTTGAAACGAATCTGTTCATAGTCCAATGACTGATAATGGGTCCATTCCCCTAGAGTTAAGTTGATCTTTGATGGCAACCCTTTTTCAAGATCAACATACGCACATGTTTTTGTGCTTGCAAATTGTGATCCTTTTAGTTTTTCCTGGTCGATAAATTTTCGAACTCCATTGCCGATTACCCTCGGGAATTCTTTGCTCCAACAGGATAAGGGAAGTTGGGGCAGTTTTACTGAAACAAGCATTGTGGTTGGGATGTCTTCGTCTGGATTAAATTCAAGTGTCCACTTATTGAGATACATCCCCCTATTTATGAATAAGTAAGGTCTGATTATGAAAATAGTATCTCTGTATTCTTTGTTCTCGAATATTAAGGCAAGACATCCATTATCAGCAACATATATTCATAATATTACAAGTCAATATTGATATACAAGTTTTTTCGATCCATACCTCAATTTATTTTGGGGATGTCCACATCCCAGTGAACTTCCATGTGAGTGCTCACTCCGAGAATGTGGGATAGGTTCTTCTAACACCTGATGGAAACTCTATCGATGAGATGCCTTTTGATTTTTTTACAAATTTTGCATTCAAATTTTATTTTCGGGGTTGTTTTTCAATAGCAGAAACCATTTCTTGGAAGGTAATGCTCTCCTCATTTTAAGGAAGGGGGGACCCCCCTGCAACAGCCATGATCGTAAACAAGCTTTCATCCATGGGAACGAGAGCTCGGGTCGCGTGCGAAAGGTAACTTTTTTAATATCCTAGGTTTATATATTAATCTATTTGGTTTATAAATTTCTTGGATGTATAATATAAATACCTTGGGTTTAATATTATTCCATTGGATTTATAATACAATGGGTTTATAATATTAATCCTTTGGGTTTATAATATTAGTAGTCCCATGGATTTATTAATCCTTTGGGTTCATTATGTTATTGATAATATGAATAATATTATCATATTAATATAATAATATAATAAATAAAAATTATTATTATTATTATTATCATAATTTATAATATTATAATAATAATACTTTGTAATATAATTATTATAATATTTTTGTTATAAATATATATTTATTAATATTAATATTAAATCAATACTATTGATGTTTATCGTTGTATATCAGCCATATTTGTTAATGTGATTGTGCATGTGATTGATATACATCTATCAATGTATATCAACCGTATTTATTAATGTGGTTGTGCTAGTTTTCCTAAGAGGTAGAAAGGCTTTGGAATTAAAATTATCATATATAAATGTGATATTTATCTTGTATATGTGAATACAAAATGGATTAAAGAGGATTATGATAGTTTTTTAGTTTGGAATTTTTTTTACAAAGCATATGAAATGAGAATGGTATACATTTAAAAAGAATTTAGTAATGGGAATGGTATATATTTAAAAATAATTTAGTAAATTTATGTGTCTCTGAGTTATTTATATGATGTTGTAATTATTTTATTATAATATTATTATGATATAATGATTAATATTTATTGAGATTAAATCTGAATTTTTGAATTTTAAAAAGGTAAGATATTGTTTATATTTTCTTTGAAGTTCTATTTTTGTGCTTAAAAATAATTAAGAGAAATGTTCCATGATAGTAATAGTTTTGTTGAGTTAAAATGTTAGGAAGGTTAATATTTTGAGATTTTTTTTGTAATTAATATATAAATTAGGTATATGTTGGACATTTTAAAATACAATATTTTTCATTTTCAACACTCTTAGTGTCATAAAGATGATAGATTTTACATCAATATTTACCTTCTATGAAAATTTTATTTAGTATCAATAATTATCTTTTAATTTAATATTATATTTAGATGTTTCTAATGCTTTTTTTTTAACAATTAACACACACACACACACATATATGCAGTCACAACATGTAACTAAGATACATAGGAAATCATTATACAAGTAATGTTAACTTCGAAGATTTTAAAAAGAAAGAACATTAACACAAAAAAACACTCCTTCTCCCATTAAAAAAATAAAGGGGAGAGCTCTGATACAAAACCTTTTATAACTTCATCTTATATCGTTATGAGCACAAGAGTAGAATTTTACAAATTATTTACAAAAAATGATGCAAAATTAAAAAAAAAAAAACATGTCTAAGATTGGAATGGAATCAAAGAGATTGCTAGGTACCAAATTTTGGAGATCTGTTTTTGCAATATTCTCCTTTCTAAAGAGGATAAAAAAAAAATTTGAAATCTTTCTCCATTTTAGATTTTGAATCCTTCTTTTTATAAGATTGGTTCTTTTTCTTGTGAAGATTCAAGATTTTCCGCAATCTGGGTCTCATATTCATAATGAGGAGTACTTTTCTTTGTTTGAACTTGATATGATGCTAACCAATTAGATTGGGGGATTAGATGTGATCCAGGTTGATTCTATGAGTTGTTGTTCTTTGAATCTATCTTGAACAAATCTGTAACTTCTTCCTCCAGGGATTGTAGGGCTCAAAATATGTTATTGGAGGAAGTAAGAAGGCATGAATTAAGGCTCATGAAATGTCAATTCCTCCTAGGTTTTTGTTTCATTGTATCTATTGAAACTTGAATGAATCCTTTCTCATAATTATTTTGATAAATTATAGTTGGCTTAGAAAATGGATGAGTTGCTTGAGAATCAGGACAATGTTTGGAAAAGTTTCCATATTCATGGCAAGAGTCACATTTTAAAGGAACATACTCATAACTAAGGGACTAAGAATGGCTCCAACCCTTAAGGTTGACCTGAATAACATCATAAAGTCTCTTAGAAAAATATTTTTCCACAAAATTTTTGGCACATATGAAAATATTACACTTATCCTCTCGAGGAGGGAGGATGGCTCTGTGGTTTATTTTTTCTCCGAAGTCACCGATGAAGTACGACTGAGGTATTTTCTATTTTTCCTCTTTCAGTCAATTAGGGTATGATGCTATTTTTTCCTAGCATGATTTTGCGACATAAGTATCCTTTTATTTTTCTAAGCATCGTTTATGGAATTATTAGGGATGAATGTTGGTGAGGGTTTGTGCAAGTCACATTGCATGGTTTGTTTGGAGTGAATTTTTTCCTTTCACTTGTGGAGGTAAGGGTTTAGTCTACAATTAGTTTGAGGTTTTAGGTCTCTTAGTGACATAATATTCAACTAGTACTTATGGAGGAAGAGGTGGTTGAATATACAATAGACCCATATGAAAATGTGCATATCTGGAAGGAATCACCACATTAGTAGTGAGTTTTAGATATGGTATTGAAACATGGATATCTAGTCTCCAATTTTTTTACATCTCTATCTAATGTAACTGAGGTTTCATAGTTTTACCCTACCTCAGGTCATGAGGCAGTGGTCTCAAGCCATTTTCCCTTGGGAGGAGTGGAGTTATCAGAAGTAGCAGGGGTATCATTAGAAGCTCTCTGGTTTGCAGAAAGTTGTATAGAACCAATGATTTAGGGAATTTCAGAAGGATTCTTGTCTCATGAGTGTTTTTTTGTTTCTGAAACCTTTCCCACTCAGGATTTTTCAAATAATCATGGAGCTCTTTTTTCAGTTTCACATGGTAGTCATAAGGAGGTAAGTATCGATCTTGGAGTGGAATTTCTATTTCAAAATGTGAATTCTTCCCAATCTCTTAAGGAATCATGGGTCTCACCAAAACATTTAGCTTGTCAAGCCTCACAGGTCAAAAGGGATTCATCTAAACCACAACATCCAAGCTCAAAATCGATTCCTGAAGAATCCCTAGCTGATGGAGGTCTGAAAAAGAAGTGGAAAAAATCTAAGTGCACAAAGGTAAAGGTGAGAGATGGGGTTTAGTTCTTGGGGATGGTATTAAGTCGATGACATAATCAACATGAAAAAGAAGGTGTTGGTTGGTAGGGCTTAGGGTAGGAATTATATAATTGTGTTAGGTCCCCGTAATTTGTTAGATTGGCAAGACCAAATGTATAGGGGTAACATCAAACCAGTCTTCCGAGAGTCCTAAGACCTAGCCTTCCTGGACTCAGATAGGGCTCTCTCTGTGTTTGTGTAAAGCATGTGAACTTGATTGTTTTTAGGGTTTTCATTTTAGGCTAGTTATAGGGATTAGGGTTTTTCTGGGTAGGTTGTCAAGCAGAATTGTCAAGAAGAATAGATAGAGTGAGAGAGGTTTAAACCATTGGGCTATGGAGTCTACAAAAGGTCTTGAAAAATTTAACAATGGGTCAAGGGTGTATCACAGGGCAAGTCTAACAAGGTCAAATGGATCTAAAAGCTTATGTGAATGAAGTGAACATTAAATTGTGAACATGGTAAGTGCAAAAGGGCAGTTAAGAATCCTTCAACAAATACCTTAACAAAAATGGCCTTTAAGATTACTAAGCATCAAGAAATAACCAAATACAGGGCATACCAATAACTTCTTTAACCAAACCCTAGCAAGTAAGCATTAAGACACCAATACAGTGAACTATAGAGGGCAAGAAACTTGTAAATCTTCTAGTGATTTCGCCTTCAAGCTAAGAAAACATTTAAGATAAACACATAACAAAGATCAAAGAATAAGGAACTACTAACTTCATTAATCAAACTAAAAAGACCTCCAAATAAACCATTTAAGATGAGAAAAAGGGCATGGAAAATCATAAACCTCTTTAGCTAAAGCTAATCAGAAGTACTTCAAAGTAAAAGACCTTAAAAACAATGTTTAAGCAGTATCAAAGAGCAGGGCTAACCATAAAACTACTTTGAAATTTGCTTCATTGAATAATTCTTAAGATAAAAAAACTAAGTGGGACTAGAAAGCATTCAAGAATTCTTTAATTTGACCTAGCAAAGGAAAACAAAGAAGTAGTAGAGAACAAACAGAGCTAAAGGTGCCTCTGAACAACATTTCTTAGCCTAAAATTTCTGTCCTACTGCAATAGAAAGATGAGACAAAATGATAACATAAGAAAACAAGTACTGAATAAGGAACACATCACCATTAACTATGCTCATGAATCCTACAAGTGAGCCTACTCCATGGTCAAGAAAATTAATCCATCCACAAAAACCAAAGCCAATTTCTCTTCAATCTCAAATATATGATTTTCTTCTTAATAATCATCCAACATGTACAATGAGGCCTCAATGATGTATTTAACTAGAAAGGAGGACCAAAACCCTAACTAGGGTTTCCAAAATGTCATAAATACATCATAAATGCCAAATTTTTCCATTAAGACCATGCAAGGCCCAAGGCACAAAATATCTTATGCAATAAATGAAAAATAACTTCTAACACCTAACTTTGGCAAAAACTGACTTTGAGGCTCCTCTATAACTCCAAAATATCTTCAAGTGTGTTTTGTTGACTTTGCAGGCAAGGGCGCAGCATTGAGGTCCAAGGGCGCAATGCTTGCACCGGAAAAATAGGTCACCTTGCAGCTGAGTTTTGAAGGCCTTCCCGGGTCCGAATGAGCTCCATGATAGCTCATTGGAAATCTTGTCAAGTCTGATTTCCAAAAATACCTTTATGTTTTCATTTGGTGTCCATTTTCCTGCTCAAAAACCAAATCTCCCAAGACTTCTTAGGGCGCAGCGCCAGCCCTGAAAATAGGGCAGGAAGGTGGTTTTTTGGGTGTTTTTGGCACTTTTGGAGGACCAAATCTGCTCCAAATGATCTTTTTTTTTTATGTACTTGGCAAGATGAACCCAAAAATGTAAACCATTCCTCCAATGGATGCCTCAAAAAATATCACAGTGCCAGGGGCGTTGCGCCCTTGGCACTTTAAATCAGTGAAAAACCAAAATTTCCAAAAACTTGCCAAAATTTGAAATTTTCTTGCTCATGGTGTTTGGGATGCCTCTAGGGAAGCATCAACAAGGATTTCAAGGTTTTATTTTCTTTTTTCCTCACTGTTTTCTACACTGCCTTCATTTTTTTCCCTCACTGACATCTGCTTCCTCATCTCCTTCTTCTTCATTGCTTGATTCATTATTTCCCTCTCCCTCATTTACATTTGATTTTTCATTGTCACTTGCCTCATTTTCTGATGCATTATGAGAGGGTGATGAAGGAGGGTTGTCCTGAGGTGAAGGAATATGTGTAGATGGTGAAACATGTTCAGCAGGAGATGATGGAGGAGTGGGGACAAGAGGATGAGATGATGAAGACATATTTTGCTGAGTATGGGCTTGTGGATTGGTGAATACTTCATGGGAAATGAAAACCACCCATGGAATGCCCTTCTACTGTAATTGGTGCAACAAAGCCATCTTAATCAAAGAGTGATGAAATAAGCTTTTCATCTACTGAGGGAAATCTCTCTTCTGTACAATATAGGACATCTTTTCAATGCTTCTATAGAGGTAATAGGGTAGGTGCATCATTTAAACCCTCGTAAAGTGCATTAACAACCTAATTTGATAGGAGTAAAGCCTGGAGAACCTTCCTTCACATGTAAAATATTTTATGATAATTCTCATCAAAGGTGCATATCTCTCCTAAAAATGTGAGAAAGGAAAGATGGATTTGCAGTTGTCTTTGTATCTAGGTTTTAGGAAGGGTTCATACTAACTCATGTCAAGATTGGCCTACTTGAACCATTTCTCCCCTACACTAGGTATCCCAGTGGCATTGGCAATAGCATCAGAAGACAAATCAAAGTTTACTCCTGCAAGGTTAAATTGTTTCGCATGCAAGTTAATTAAAGAGCCTAGCTAACTCAGGGTGGTTTTTCACCTGCTATACCCTTTCACAAAAATCAAAACATACCTCATGCTGGAAACATGACACAATCACGAGAGATGCGATCAGCTCTAAGGTGTTGAGGGGTTCAAACCTATTGATTTTTCCACCTTTGTGTTGATGCCTCCTTGGCACTTGGCCTTCTCCTTCACTGCCATTGTCCCCTTCTCTTGAAATTTTAACATTTCTGCCTTTGAAACCCTAGCACTACTTATGAAACTGATATGGAAGAGGGTAATGGGGTGGTGATGAAAAAGGCAGATTTCTACAAGTGAATGAAATGAATGAGTGAGAGTTTAAATTGGGTAAAATGAGAGGCTAAATAACTTGAAGGAAACCCAGCTGATATGCCAAACTCTGCTGTGAAACACCTTGCACTGATGACAATTTGAGATGAGGGGGGGCATGTAATGTCAATGTTTTTGTAGTATAAGGGACTGAGTATTATGAAGGAACGAGTTTAGGGACAGCTCAGGTGAATGGTCAACCTCCAGAAATTCAACCCTCTATTTGTCACTGACTCTCTTTTGCAGGTAGATGAATGAGGCTTAATCACAGATTTTTAGTTGAAATTTAGGTTTTTCCCTTAGGGTTCCATTCATTTAATCAAATGATAACAAAAATCTTGAAGAGGAGTTGATGTCTTGTACTTACCCTCACCAGTGCTTGAAGAAACCTTGGAGATGATTTGGAGCAATTTTGAGGGGTTTTGAGTGTTGAAATGGTGTAGAAGGCCCTCCTAGCCACGGCAGCTCCCCACAAATCTACTGGTCGGGCAAAGGCACAGGGAGATGCCTGCACAAAGCATGGTGGAACTGTCAGCTCCTGCCAGGCCTGCTGCAGGCTCAGGCAAGCGTGTAGCGCTTTGCTAGGTGCGTAGCGTTTACTTCTAGGCACACAGCACCGAAGAAATTTGCACGGGAAAAATGGCCAGGAGCATGGTGCCCGACTCCAGGCACGTAGCGTCGACCAGAACGCGCAGTGCCTCAACACTTAGCCAATTTTTTGACCCGAAAAACTCACAGTCTTCTCTCCTGAATGCTTTGATGACTTTGCAAGTGCATAATGAGTTGTTGGAGTGTTGAAATGACCTTCTATAGGTTCAATGACTTATTTTCTTAGCTTCACAATCCACTTTATAAAGCTTTTAAGCCTTTTTCACTTTTCATTAATATTCCTTTGTCACAAATTCTCTGACTTTTTTGCTTTGCAAGTTTACTTGAGTTATGAAACTTCATTCTTCTTTTAATCATGAGGATTTGACCTATTCACCTTGACACAGCAGCAGCTTTACAAACCTCCTTTGTCTGCACCATGAAGTTTAATTTGATCATTTGATCATTTAGGCATGACAACTCTTTTTGATAAGTTTGGAATCTTCACGTAGTAGTAGCTCCAACATTTTCTCTCATTTCCATCATGAGGTCTAACTCAACTCCTTACCCTCTCTGAATAACCTTTTACATTGTTTTCTCTGTAGGTTTGCTAAAAGGATTAATTTGACTTCCCCTTTTCTCATTTTTTCATGATAATCTCATTAAAACACCTCTGGGAGGATTTCCTATGGCAGTACCCTCAAAGCCCTCTCTTGCTTGCATTATGAAGTTCTGATCATGTTTTTACCTTTTTTGTCTCTTCTGGTTGTAGGTGACTTGAAAACATTGATTTTCCCTTTCTCACTGATCTTGAGGCATGACAGGTTGATCTTGGAAACTTTTTAGGATGCTTCCACACACTGGCACCTTCACAATCCTTTTACCTGCACCATGGAGCTTAAACTATCTTTTGATCATTTTTGGCATGACAAACTTCTTTGGACAAGTTTGGAATATTTAAAAATAGTGACATCTTCAGAATCTTTCTTTGTTGTCATCATGGAGTTCAAAACATGCTTTTCACCTTCTTTGACCATCTTCCCAAAACCATAGGTGTTTGGAGTGCTTGAAACCAATTATCAGTGTTGTTTTATAAGTTCTATATAGCCCTTTTAAGTTAATTCATTTATGTCTAGTTCACCTCACCTTTTTCCCTTTTTCATTAATAATTTCTGAAAGACTTCTCTTCATGTTTGGTTTTTGGTGTACCTCCTCCATGGTTATTTCTGAATTTGATCACTGTTTGGCACCTTGCTAGACCTTTAAGCTCAAAACACCCCGATTCTCTATAAAAACAAGTGCTTCCTGTCTTCCTTGCTGCAAGATGTCTTCCTTTAGGAACATGCATTTACCTTATCAGTTTCTTCTGTTGATGGAGCTCTTAACACTCATGCTGAAGTGCCAAGATACATTTACCTTTTGGAAAACTTGAATTTGACAAGATAGTCTTCTAAATCTTCCTTTCAGATCTTCTTTGAATAACCATGTGTTGATCTTCTATTAGATTTGAGCCAACTTCTAGCATAGGAAAGGCAGTTTTTAAAACATCAATGATGACTTTACAAGGCATTTTTAAAGCATCAATGATGACTTTACAACCTGTGAAACCCTAATGACCTAGTGGGAGGGTCCTTTGACCATGATCTTGACCGAAAATAGGCTTGGAGGCTTCAAGTGTAAAAACAGAGTTTTGACAAAGTGGTGTATTGAAGATCCAAAATCCAATGTACTTGATTTATCTAAAGAGACTACAGAGATAGTTTTGAGACCATCACTTCTTGAGGAACATGGTGAAAATGGGAATGAGTTAGGCTATAGGTAACCCTAGATGGAAATTGGAGTCATGGGCAAGGGAAAAATAGACTAATGAGTTTATAGGTGGGAAAAAAGGATGGAGATGAGTGGCATAAGCCCATAAGGAGTCTTTTAGGAGTGGAAGGGTGACCATAGAATGGAAAAATGGTAGAATAGTGAAAATTTTTCCATAAGGATAATGAAGGCAGTGAGATTTATAGAACTCACAATATTTAGGGAGTTTTGTTTTTAGAAATCTAGAACCAATATTTAGTCATCTACAGATAGTAGAAATTACTAATGACTAACAGTGGCTCCACTTGGGGAGGGAAACTCCTTTTCAGGAGGTGTCCAGGACCTCAGAGTTTAGATCTTTGAGTTTTGAAGACCAGTGTCTTACTTGTACTTGGCAGATCCCTCTTCCTTCATTTGTTGATGTTCTCTTGAAGCTATGATCTCATAAAATCTGAAAAAAAAACATGATTGCTTCAACATTAGTTCTACCCTCCCATCTTATTTTGCCTAACATTTTTTCTTCTTTTGGGTGCACTTGTACTAGTAAACCCTTGACATTATTTTCTGTTGAAAGCATAAAGAAAAACTATCTACTTGTACCCTTACTTCCAAGATTTCAGATTATGTTAATGAACTCTCTTGTTCTCTACCCAGTCTAGTCATCTGTCAAGATTAAGTTGCTTGACAGAATTTATTCTCTAACCTACTGACATGCAATTTAAAATATGACCAAACCAGGATTAAGAAATCTGATTTTTCATTGGCTGTGGCATTTGGACAAGCTGCACACGGACATTATTTTTTTTTTGTACAATAAAAAACTAGAAAACATGAGGGCTGTGATTCAGAATTTGTTATGCATCCCTCTCATTTCCTTTGGTTCAGATTTATGCTTTGGGAACTGGCAATATTTCCTGATATAATCTATTGACAAGCCAAGCTTAAATGGCTTGACAAGTCTTCTTTCACTAACCTATCAGCATAAGTTTAAAACATGTTTAGTCATGATTAGGCTAGATGAATGAACAAGATTATTCATTTTCAACAAGTAATGGCATTTAGGCTTGCACACTTTCATCAATACTCTTTTTTGGTATGGGGTTGTACTTATTCTTTTTCCTGCCCTCTTTTTTTTCCTTTCTTTGTTTTTGTGTTTTTGTTTTTCTAATTTTTCATCAATAAATGTTATGTACAATGAATGA
The DNA here is from genome assembly GCA_034641835.2 of Pinus albicaulis. Lineage (NCBI taxonomy): Eukaryota > Viridiplantae > Streptophyta > Pinopsida > Pinales > Pinaceae > Pinus > Pinus albicaulis. The sequence goes on from CM076582.1 coordinate 486,249,215, forward strand.
AAGCTTCAAACTTAGGAATTTTGACAAAAATAGTGCTTGAGCATCTCACCATTGACAATACCTCCAAATAACTCTATGCCATCTAGCTCTTATAAGAAGAATGCATTATTACCTCTAATTGAATGAATGATGTAAGGACCCTTCCACAAATTTTCAATTTTTCCATGCTTTCTTTTCTCCTCTCTCCTTGAACCCTGTTTCAGCACCTTGTCTCCAATCTAGAAATCGTTGGCTTTGGTTCTTCTGTCAAAGATCTTCTTGATGTTCTCTTGCATTGCTTATGTTGTTTTGTAAAATTCTTCCCTTGACTGTTGCAATTGAATGGTTTGGTTCAGTCTCCTTTTCATATCATTCTCTTTTGATTGTACCTCTTGAAGAAGCTTCATAACTGGAACTCCCAAGGATGTTGGGAAAACTGCATCCATGCCATACACTAGTTGATAGGGAGACATATTGATGGATTTCTTGGTTGTTAGTCTATCAGCCCATAGTGCATGCACTAGTTTGCTATGCCATGATTTTTTTTTTTCTCTTCCAACAACTTCTTGATGATGTTCACCAAACTTTTGTTAGAGGACTCTGCTATTCCATTACCTTGAGGGTAATAAGCGGTAAAGTGCCCTAGTGTGATGTGGTACTTGTAGCAAAAGTCCACCATTCTCTTGGACTTAAATGCAACAGCGTTATCGATGCTGATCTTTTTAGGACAACCAAATCTAGACAAGATGTTGGTTTCAAGGAATTTGATGACGACTAAGTCAGTGGCATTCCTTAAGGGGATGGATTCTATCCACTTGGTGAAATAATCAGTGGCAGTGAGGATCCACTTGTGTTGGGAATATGAGGCAGGGTAGATTTCACCAATGAAATCTAAACCCCACTCTTGAAAAGGAGTTTCAACACTGATAGGATGCAAGGGAAAAGGTAGTAGTTTTCTCTTGCCACCAAAGATTTGAAATTTATGGCAACTTGCAACTAGATTGTGTATGCCAGGGAAAAGAGTGGGCCAATAGTAACCAGATCTAAGGATTTTGTTGGCTGTGGTTTTCCAGTAGAGATGACCTCCACACTCTCCTTCATGAAACTGATGCATGATTTTATCTACATCATCTTCAAGCAAACATTTAAGAAAGATACCAACAAAATTTTTCCAATACAAAGCTCTATCTAGAATGCATAAATTTAAAGCCTTTTGTTTCAAAAATATTACTTTTGTTTTGGAAAAAGAAGGAGGAGAATTTAGATTAACAAGTACATATAATATGTCAGCATACCATAGTGAGTTCAGGAATGCTTCTTCAATGGGTGGAGTTGTCAGTTCCTCTTTTTCATCCAAAGAATGTAACATGTTTATGTCTAGTGCTTGAAAATTTTCTTCAGCCATGAGTTTGGCCAGTCCTTGTCCTTTAATCAGTTTAGTGGGTCTAATTTCTAAATCGTATTCTAAGATAATAACAATCCACTTACCCCTTTTACCATCAGGGTCCTGATTTAGAATGTCTTTAACAACTGTATGTGGAACAAAAGTAATGACATGGGAGTGAAAAATATAAAATTTGAAGTCTTTCAATGCTTTGATCAAGGAAAAGGCTTGTTTCTCCATGATGTTATATTTTAGAGGTGCATCCCTCAAGGCCTTGTTGAAGAAATATATGGGATGTTCTTGTCCCATCATATTTTTTTGAAGCAATACTGCAGCAATAGTGTGTTCTGATGTAAAGGAGAAAATGAAAAAATCCTTGGTAAAGTCGGGGCTGATTAGAACTAGTGTTTGGGTAAGTGATTGTTTTACCAGTTTAAAGGGTTGTTTGGCTTACATGTTCCACTTGACTCCTACTTCTCTTTTCAACATGTTTGTGATGTTTCTTAGGAGTTCAAAAAGGTTTGGTATGAACCTTCTTAGGAATTTGATCTTTCCAATGAAAGATTGTAGCTCTTTAATGTTCCTAGGGTAGCTGATCTATAATATACCTTCAATCCTTTTGGGGTCTATTTTTATCCCTTCTTCAGAAATGATGTGGCCTAAAATTTTTCCTTCTTGAAGACCAAACAGTATTTTTTTAGGATTCAAAGATAGGCCATACTTATTACATTTCTCAAAGACCTTTCTCAAGTGAACTAGGTGTTTTTCATCAGTTGTAGAATAGACAGTGATTTCATCAAGGTATATTACTATGAAGTAACCTATGTCTTCGAAAAAATCTATGTCCATGGCTCTTTGGAAAGTGGCCCCCGCATTCATTAACCCAAATGGCATTTTGACATACATGAATGTGCCCCAAGGTGTTGTGAAAGCACTTTTGTGCTGATCACTTGGAAGTACTAGTATCTGATTGTACCATAAAAAGCCATCAATCAATGATATTATCTAAGAATCTACCACCCTTTGCAGTATATGATCCATCTTAGGTAAAGGGTAGTTGTCCTTCAGGGAGGCTTTGTTTAAGTTTCTAAAGTCTATGCATAGCCTAATCTTCCCTGTTTTCTTTCTCACTGACACAAGTTTTAAACCCATTCTAAGTACCTAAGTGGGACTATGATACCATCATCATACATCTTCTTTATTTCTTTTTCAACTAGAGGTACTAGGATGGGGTTTATTATTCTCAATTTTTTCTTGAATGGTTTCTGGTTTTCCTTGAGAGGAACCTTATGTTGAATAATGTTTGTGTCATATGACTTCAAGTCCTCATATCCCCATGCAAAAACATCTTTAAACTCTTTGAAAAACTCTATGTATTTCTGTTTTATGTGAGGTGGCAGAGTTTTGGAAAGCTTGATCATTTTGGGCTCTTCTACACTGCCTATGTTATATTCCTCTACATCATTTTTGGTGGTTTCCAATTTTGGCTTCCTAGCAAAATCATTGAAGTCAAACAACTTTTATAAGGGGGCAAGACCTCTTGGTAATGAGTTATCTTTGCATTGCATCACCTCAAGGTATTTTTGATCCGAGTCCCTAGAAAATTCTGCCTCATGAAAGTGTTCTAGCAGATTTACATCAACATTAGGAAATGTCTGTGTTTTTGGTGTTTGTTCTTCATTTGGGAAATCTTGTTCATGCTCTAAGCTTAGTTTTGGTATTGAAAATTCATTCTTAGATTGCAGGAAATCATCAATTTTTTCATCACCCTCAAACACTTGCCAACAATCTATGTTGTCAGGTACTATAGGTCTGTTTTTTACTTTTACAATGTATTGTTCATTGGCATGGGGTATTTGGCAAGTGTTGGTAGCAAAGACAAGTTCATTGGCAAGGGTGTTTTGGGCTCTAGGGATGGAGGTAAGTTCATACTTCTCAAAAGTTTTCATGAGGTCTAAGGCAACATTCCTATATTCTCTTAGCCTAGGATTCTTGGATGAATATTCTCCCTTGATTTGTCTAATTATTAGCTCAAAATCTCCTTGAACAGAAATTTTCTTGGCTCCTATATCTTTTAGCAAGTGCAATCCTAGGAGAAGAGCCTCATACTATGCAATATTGTTTTTGCATTGAAAATCTAGTTTGTAGGAGTGGCTTTCATTGGTGTTATGTATCCAAACGCCTGCTCATGAAAATGTTTTGCCACAAGAGCCATCAAATCTCATGTTCCAAAGTGTTTCAAGTTTAGATTCACCATTAGGTTGTTGTTTAGGGTTGTTAGAGTTTTGGTTGTCAAGTTCTTCATTTGATGTTTGGGTTGATTGTTCTGGTAGGCCTAGCTCTTTCTCATTTTCATTTACTTGTTCATTAATTTCATCTTCATTGTACAAGATAAATGAGTCAAGATATGAATGGATAGAATAAAGAAGGGTGTTGTTTGGCCTATCTTGGATGCTTACCATGTATTTCATGTGTGATTCCTGATACAATCTCCTTGTTTAGTTAAAGACCGGGATGGTAGCATAGGTCATGTCCATTTGGAGGTTTCCTTGGATTTTGGCACCCCATGATCTAGATAAAAGCATGCCATACTTTGGGGGAATGTCAGCTACTACAATGTCCATAACTAGACTCTTAGCAGGCATTTGTGCCAGATTGACACAAAGATCCTTAATTAGACCAAAAAAATTTACTCTACTTAAATTGAAAGAGTACAAGTCTTTGTAAGATTTGGTTATTTCGAGGCCTAATCTCTCCATTACCACCTTGGGCATGAGATTGTGTGAGGCACCGGAGTCTAGCATAGCATTGTGCAAGATTTTGTCATGAATGTTTAAGTTGACATAGAAGGGAGGGATAACTCCTTGATATTTTCCCTCTACCTTAGGTCCAAACAACAACTCTGGCTTTTCATCACTTAAATTCAGAGAGTCGATGTCATTTCTTATGTTCAAATATTTCAAAAATTGGGACCTATATACATCTTGAGTTACTAGCTCAATGAGAGGTATGTTTATTTTGATCTTGGCAATATCGCCCTCAAAACTGAAAGGTGCTAGTGTTCTTGGTATATTTACATCAGTTTTATCACACATAGTCTTTTCAACAACTTTGGTTTGCTAATTTTTATTAGGATTGTCATTTGGAATAGTTTTTCCAGGGCCACTAGTTGATGTACCAGGGCAGTTTGGGTCACCATTATGTTGGCTAGTTTTGTCTTTGTTTTGATTAGGGGTCTTAGCCATCATGTTGGTGTTTTCTGCTGTCTTCTTAAGGATGTTTTCAGGGGTCTTTCTAATAGTAGTTTCCAGTTTTTTTTTCTTGGAGACATCTTGGGTTTTCTTACTCCTAAGATCATACTTCCTATGAACCTACATGATGGCATTTTCAAATCCTAATTTATACTCTTCAGAACCCTCATATGTCCTATCAGTTTGGTTTGAGGAAAAGATCCCTTGTTCTTCTTCAGTGAGAAAAACATCACCCTCATTTTCAGAACCTATCAGATTTACATGGTTTTCTTCCAGTTCTTCAGTCTCTCTTTCCTCTTCATCTACATAGCTATCTTGGAAAGGAGACCTGATTTGTTGGTCATTGTTTCTTTGTCTTTTTTGAAGAGGGTCTCTTCTGAAGTTTTGGTTTCTATTTCTGTTTTGGGGAATTACTTGGTTTTCCCTAGGAGGTGCTCTTTCATTCAAGTTGATCCTCTCCATCATCATTTCCATTAATCTAACTAGATTGTCAATTTTGGCATCAGATGTGGAGGCCATGGCTTCATCTTTGTATCTAACTTTTTTTTCTGACTTCATCTTAGCCCTCTTCTCAATTAGATTAGCTTCGACGCTCACATCTCCCCTTTGCATTTCTTCTAAGGTTAGGGGATCTCTTTCTCTCAATTGCTAGGTCATGTCTAGATAAAAGCCATTTGGAAATTTTACTCGTTAGGGGAATTTTGAGGTCTAAAATGGGCCTCTTAAGGAAACAATAAAATAATAGCTAAACCAATAAAATAAAATTTATGAATTTTCAATTCAATTTTTGCATCAAAATCCATGTAACCATGGTTAAATTCAATTCAAAATTTGTACCAAAATAAAATTAATAAAAAAATTGTATTAATGTGACTATAAATAAGAATGAGATTTTCAAGAAAAAAGTCATTATCATTGTACAACTAATGCATTTTTCCTCTGTACTTAAATAAATTAAATTAAAATATAAATATAAATTCATAAATTTTTAATTATAAAATATACTATTAATTAAAATTTATATTATTTAAATTATGTAATAACATGTAATCAATATACTATATAAAAATAATATAATATAATATATTGTTTTATGTATGAATTTTATATTACATATTGAATTGATTTGATTTATAAATAAATATTTGAAAATATGCAAATATAATATTTATTGAAAAGTGTGTAAATACATGAAGACTGTGTAGGGATATGCATTGTTTCTTTCAAAAAATATGAAATGAAAATAATAATATTTTATTCAAAAAGTGTGAGATGAAATTTACTATGAATACTTTACTTTATGACTTTAAAAATACTTAGAGCACTACCATGGTTAACCATGAGTTTTTATCCACCATTGAGAATGTGACAAGTAAGTACCTTTAACTCAAGCAATACCACCTCAACCATTAGGGATGATGACATCCCCTAAAATGTGATTGGTTCTCAGAAAGTGAATTTTGACTGTATGTTTTCTTTAGGAGGCCCATTTTAGACCTCAAAATTCCCCTAATGAAGGCTAGGCCTTGTGGGGGTTTCATGTGAGGTGGGAGTGCATTGTATACACTATTGAACCTAGTGCAGTAGTCTTGGACACTTTCCCTGACATTTCTCTTAAGGTTGTTATACTCTGAGAGGATTTGGAGAGGGTTTTTCATAATCTCCCACTTGTTTGTGAACATTTGATAGAGGGAAGGGAGGTCATGAATGCTGTTAGGAGTTAAGTTTTTTAACCATTTCTTTGTTTCTCCTCCTAAGCTTTGGGAAAACAATCTCATTTTTATGGTCTCCTCTTCTATCGCTTGGTAGTCAAAGGCATCATTCATCCTATCTACATGTTGTTGGGCAGTGGTAGAGTCAGCTCCAATGAAGTGAGGGATTTTGGATTGGTAGTCTTGAGGCATGGGCAGTAAAGGTTGGGGTAGAACCAATGGGAAAAACCATGCTGCCATGATTGGAGGTAAAGGAACCCAAGGAGGGTTTGTGAGTGGAGGTGGAGGATGAAATGGAGTGGTTTGCACAGTGGGTGTGTGAATGGGAGTGGCAGATGTACTTGGACCAACAAGTTGAGATTGAGCTGATTTGGAATGAAAAGAGCCAAAGTTGTGGAGAAGATGAAAATCAGGAGTGGAAGGCGAGGATTCTCTAATAGGACTCTGCTGCAAATCTATGGGCTTAAGGCCTGTCTGGTCTATCCCAATTTGAGACTTAGTTCTGAAAAGATTTCTTCTGTGGTATAAGTCAAATTGGGGATCTTGCAAGGCTGTGAGGTTTTTAGGGACAAAACTTGCTTGGTGAATGGTCCTAACAATAGTTGAATCTTCGGTCCTAGAATTTTTCCATAAAATCTTTTTTGGGTCATCAACTATGGTAGGAGGGTTAGGCTCAGGGTGAGATATGGTGCTTATCCTTTGTGAAGCCATATTTCAAACTCAATAATGTAGAGAGGCTGAAATTTTAGGAGTTTATTGAAAACAGACCTATCTGTAAAGGTATTGAGCTCACACAATGAGTGACTGAGTTTTATACTATTATGACTAATTAGTGCATTCCCAAGGGAGTCTGTGAGAACTAGTGGAGTTAGTAGGACTACTGCAGGCTAGTGGAGTCACTAGGTGGATGAGGTTTACTACTTTGAGGGTTGGCTTGTTGTCCACCATCAACAATTCAAAGCCAATATAGAGATGTTTTGGGTTTTCTAAGTTTCTTTATGTAACACTAAGACTTTAATGGTTTTTCTCCAGTTGAGTCATCATATTACTATTTTGGTGAATCAATTAGATACTACTCTTGGCTAACACCGATTTTTTTAAGTTTGACATAGGTTTCTTGAGTTATTTAAGGATGTCTAAGTTTGTTTCTTACTCTGTTTTACCATTTTTTTGGTCATCTAACCTATCATCATTAGATGGACCCAAGTACACCATGTAAGACCAATTTTACCCTCGGTAAAATTGCCTTCACTATGTTAAATAACTTAATAAACCACATTTATTAGGTTGTTTACGGTCCAAACGGGAAACCCCAAAGGAAATATTAAACAAACCTATATTTTTTGATTTTCCTCATGGAATAATTAATTAAACCATAATTTAATTATTATTCCCAGGTCATGTTAACCCAAAAACAAAGAAATTAATGAGATAAACCCTTAGTTATCTTATTATTTTCTAGGAATAATTATTTAAATCTTATTTAGATAATATTCCTTGTTAGATATGACCAAATCACCCACCATTAATCAAATAAATCATTATTTATTTGATTATCTCCCAACCACTTCCTTAAAAAGATAAATAAATCATTTATTTATTTATTTTTCACTAATCAAGGGATTTGACCCAAGTCAAACACCCTTTCCCTCCAACAAATATAATAAAATATTCCATAAGGGTGGATCTAGATTTGGTTAACATTATTTTAATCATGCACCAAGATCTAGAATGACCCAATATTTTGTTATAAATAGGAAGGAGTTCTTCCCCATCATTCCTCACCTTTTGTTGCCTATTAGATCATACGGATCTACACTTGAGTCTCATTTTTCATCATTTGCTCCCATTGAGCTTCATTTTTGCATTGGGTTTTCTACACCTACAAGAGAGAGAAAGCTTAGATGCGAAGTGCGAGGACTACAGAGAACCCATCCCATTGAGGAGAGTTGGATACACCTTCTTGTTTTCCTCCCGAATTTTTGTAATATAAAAATTCTTTCGAAAAATTGTGTTCTTGTCTTGTACATTGGATGCATGGGTAAACCCTTTATTTTCTTGCTTAATGTCTTTCTATACCATAAAGTCACGGTGTTTTGCGGCTATTTTCTTGTCTAACTAATCGCGAGATACGAAGATAATGGCGGCCACTTTTGTTGTTAGGGCTATTAGTTATGCGTAGCTAAAGTGGTCCTTTTTCGTACACTTCGACGAAGGATTCATACTAACGAATGGCGACTCCACACGGGTTTTAAATTACGGCCAAGTTTGTCATTTTCCATATTCCTGCATATCCGGCTACTTCGAGGTCCCTAGGGCTTCTTTTCGGCGCTTATTTTTCCTCTTTTTATGTCATTTTTTTCTCTTGTAAACCTAAAATATTAAAATTTCTAATTTCCGTGTGTTTGTCCCTATTGCGCGAGCAAGCGACACCGAGCGCAGGCGGGACGGCAACTTTTCGAAAATGCGGCGAGATAGCAGGAACGGGGGTCGCACTTTTTGGCCCATAAGCTGGGCACAGACCTCCGGTCACACTTTCTGCCCTTTTGCGACTGCACCTAACAACGGGTCGGCTGGGCTTTGCGGTTTTTCGGTGATTTTTACGCAATTTTTCGGGTTACTGCTGCCGGCTTGTCGGGGTCTTCCGGCCTGCGTTGTCTCGGCCTTGTGACCCCAAGATACGTCATTTTTACTCATCTAGTGAGGAACCCGGCTCCTTAGGGCTTTAGTACCCTCCCACTTTTGTGGAAAAGTTTTAATTTGTTTAGTCGTCGGTTTTCGAGCTTCGGCGCCCTCTTTTCCGGACTCATTGCCTCCCTTTCGAGATCCTTTGAAATCGACCTCTTTTCCTTTCCAAATCACCTCTTGTCGTTTTGTTTGGACCTCCTTTGAAGGCCTCCGCCTTGCCCCCTGCGGATTTTTTGCTGATTTCTTCCTTTTTTCCGGCCACCCTTGCCCTCATCCTGCTTGGTGCCGTGATGCGCACCTCTTTCTGCGCGACTTTATCCTCAGGATCCTTTGTCCCTTTCGACCACTGGGCTCTGTTGAGCTCTTTTTTTATGTGTGTTTTGACTAGATTTTGCCCTCTTTTAGAGTAGTTTTGAGAGACCCTCCTCTTTGGGTTTGATTGATGCATAGTTAGGCTGTTAAATGTTACGCTCTTTTCGACGTCTATATTGTTTTACGCGAGATTTCTTTTCGATTCTGTGACACACTTTTTCTTGCTCTCAAAAAGAAAACGAAAAGGGTTTACGAGTAAAATTAACGCACGCCACACCATCGACCTAAGTGAAGAAGCGCACGGTTAGCACCGCACCGGCAAAGACTCTAAAATAAATTGTCACGCACCTCTTCTACCCTTGACACAAGATTGATTGTCCCTTTACGCGATCGGTTTCCTTCTTCCTGTCATCATTGCACCCCAAGGAGCCCTTTCCGGAGACTTCTTGGCCTTCATCCTCGGTTCACGGTCGATCGACTGCTCCGCCGCCATCGGCTCGACCGGTCCACCTTCGAGTCGCCTCGGGCTCACTGCGATTCATCGGGTTCTCCTTCTCCTCCTTTGTTTCTCCCCCTTTCACCATCACTATGTACGGTCGAGGCCTAGCAATGGCGGTTCTCGGCCTAATGCGAAGCCCTACTACTAGCGGAACCACCACGGGGCCACCCCGGCCACACATCGCTGTTGTACATTGCGAGGCCTCGGCCTCCCCAATTTCCATCGGTTGATCAATGACCCCATTCACCACAATGCCTCGCCCCGCTTTCTTATGCCAGCAAGCTCCCCCTCAGGCTTGTCCCTAAGTTTGAGGGCCTTAATGGCAAAGATCCAACCAATGTGTCGATCTTTCCACATGTGGTGTTCCTCCAATTCCGTGCAAGTGACTCCATCCGTATTCGTTTGTTCCAACGCCGCTTACCGACGAAGCTTCTAATGGTATGTCGAACAAGCCACCTCTACCCATACCACCTTTGAGACTCTTGCCCAAGCCTTTTTCATCGTACTTCCGGCTCCCCACTCTCCGTCCCGATGCGGCACGGAGCTCTTGACTTCCTTTAAGCAAGCCTCTTCAACACGCCTTTCCGCCCATGTTCGGGGAATGGCGAAGAGAGCGGAGCTTATGTCGAGCCCCCTCCCTTCGAAGATCGGGTTTACATGGAGCGGTTCCTTCGCACCCTTCCCGCTCCTATCGGCAAATATGTCGCCTCTCACTTTCCTCCGTGGAAAGACGCCCTCGAAATGGCCTTGAAATATGACCTGATGTGCGCTCGATCGAGGATTTATGTTTATGCTGTTCTTCACGACATCCCCCGGGCCGGTGGCGCTGCGCCAGGGCATCTCCCATTACGCCGACGGTATCATTGGAGCCCCTTTCCCATCCATACGCTCAACCTCCTATGGGCTATGGTCTCCCTCGGGGAGGGGCCGGCTCCTCCCGGCACTCTTCCCCCCTCCCGGTAGCATGTATCCAGGATACGCGCACCTCCCTCCCCGCACGCCCAACCTCTTGCTTACCTCGATGTTGCCCAACCCACCCACGTACCCTTGTCAGCGACACCGAGTGCGCCGGCTCCTCCGGCCTTGCTCCGCTTCCTCCTCCTTGCCTCCCCTCAGCAGCCACCGGCCACCTACGGCCCCTCCCGGGCGAGTATTTGCACGGCGGGGCGTGACTAATCCCCCTTCTTCTCAAAGAAAGCGGAGAGAGCAACCAAAAACCAATGCCCGGTACCGAGACCCAGTGCAGCGTGGACCCCTAGCAACGGCAACCGGCAACGAACGTCGGCCATTTGGACGAACCGCGCGCGGCCACATTCGTGTTGCGGTGTTTATGGTCATTACACCCACGATTGTCCCCTCTTACCGGATGCGGCGGTCTTAGAGTCTCGAAGCCACGTTGCGGACAGCACGCCTCCCTCATGCTCCCCCTAATGTGGCCACTACCCGGCCCGGTGTGTTTGCGGTCTGTGCCCCAACAAGGATTCGTGGCTACCCACGCTCGGCAACGACGGGTAGCCGCCCCCCTTCCATTTCGGTTCCTGCGATTACCGGATCCTTATGATGCACTGCGATCCTACCCCATCCAGTGGGTCTTCACCTTCCAAAAATCGGTCTCGTCAGTACCCCAAGCCTTAACACTCGGTCGCCCCGACACTCCCTCTTCGGGTTCTACGGGCGCCTCTTTCGACATCCGGTGGTCCCTTGTATCCCTCAACCCAAATTTGAGGGTCCATACCAAGATTCCTAAGGGACCATTACGTCGAAATGCGCCACAGTCGAAATTTTGCTCATTCATATAGCATAGTAGATGATGCGGCACGAGTCTCCTGTTTGCCATTTCACAACGGAACTCCTCCCGGTCGTGCCCTTCCCAAGAAGGTTCTGTTATACGCGGGATGAGGCGTGTAGATCCTAGCTGATGACCAAATGATTGTTTTCGACGCCACTCAATCGGACCATCCTCCCCTCCCTCCCTTCGAAGTCGCCTTCAATCCCGTTAAATCCGGAATGCCAACGTGTCCGGTGTATAATTGATGAGGGGGGGCATCCACATGCGTGATGTCCGCTTCGGTTTGGAAGCAACTCGAATCTCTGGGGGCGGCCCCTTCCACGATCACCCTTCGGCGTGGGACGGTCATGCCTCCGGCCCGACGCTTGTTTTGTGGTGTCCACATCACCCTTGCGGTGGGCGCATTTTGCGTTGACGTCGAAGTCATCGACGCCCGGCTAGATTACAACATTCTATTGGGGCGAAGCTACACCTATGCTATGCCCTGTGTCCCATCCGCGGTCTTTCGCAAGATGTCTTTCCCCCATAATGGAAAGATGGTCACCACATTGACAGTTGACATATCATGACCAAAATCTGAGACCTCACAGACGACTATCTCTTCTGTATGACGACGAAGCAGACGTTGATTCCTTGACCGGTGTCTCCCCCAGGGTGTTTACAAAGATTCACTACTGCTTAGAACTTTCCCTACCCTTCCTCCTCCTCCCATCAACGATCCCGGCTCCTCAAATGTTTGCATGATGCAATCGTCTCGGGCTACCGTAAGCGGCACCTCGCTAGTCGGCAACCTCTCCCTCGCCCTCGCAACCGCTCCTAGCCATTCATCTCGGCCAGTAGGACCTCCTCCTTACACCGGCCCCTCCCCCTACGAGTGGTATCCACAGACCTCTTTATCCTCTAGGATCGGTTCCTCACGGCCTCAACCACCTCGAAGCGAGTCCCTCCTGGTCATTTCCCTGTGGCGGATCCCTTTCACTGGCTCCCCTCCGGAGTATATTCTTGTCCACCGTCATGGCCACCCTCTCTCTCCCCTAACTTGACCTTGGGCATCACCAGGTCTCGGTACCTTCGGTCTGACCGCCACCCTCCTGGTCACCCCCAAGCCCTATGGCTTTGACAGGTTCAGCACGGTCCCCCTAGCTTCCTTCGTTGCCCTCGGGTACCCCCATCACCTCCCGGGACCCTTCTCTTGTCGTGCGGCCCCCGGGAAGAAGGCAAAGCCCGCGGTGCCCAAAGACAAGACTACCACGATTGACCCGGCACCTCCCGCAACGCAAAGCCTTGCGCTTTATGTGATGTCACCGGTCATGCCACCCATGCTTGTCTGAGTTGCCGTGTTCGGCCCTTGGTTAAAGTCACATTCCCAGAGTCTGTGGTCCACGAAGCCCCATTCCTTCTCCGTCCGTAGCCAAGAACCCCAAGACTCTCCGCACCAACAAGCCCTGTGCTTTGTGCGGCGTTCATGGCCATTACTCCCACCATTGTCCTCACCTAACGCACTACGCGCCTCTTTGGAAATTGTCCAGGAAGTATGAGGTTGAACAAAATCAATCGCCTCTCCCTGTCCTCGCGCGATGCGCTTCGGTCAGCTTTCGAGGATCCCCCGCTCCCATCGACATTTCCCCCCACGATGTTCGGAAGTATTGAGTCTTCTTGCCATTCTTTACTTATCCTCCTACGCCAGAACCTCGGAGCCCGGCCATATTTGCATCCTCCCTGTTGTGTCCCTTGACCACCCTCTTCCTACCCATACGCGCGATCACTCCACCCATGTCTCTGGTGACCTCTGCAACGAGTCCTCACCATGCTTGAGATAGCCCTCATATACCCTCTCTACGTATGAGTCATGATCATCTTGCCCCTTGCACTCCCTCTGGGTGCCGTGATGACTTGCAGCCACTCCTTCATAGTCCTTCCCTTTCCTCCCTTCTGTTTGTTGTCTTGTCACACCAAGTACTGCCGGGACCCCCGTCCCACCCTTTATCGGTTACGCGATGGTGCAAGTCGCTACTCCGAGTCTAGCCTCGGCGGGTTGGGCCATTTTCACCCCCTTGCATGCCCTCGTTCTCTCTAACGGGGGGTATGCATTGATTCTGCCACCAACAATCGGGTCGAATATGATGCGGTACGTGGCCTTTTAGGCGATGCCCTCTTGCATCGCATCCTCCTGTCTGCACGTTCGTTTGGATTCACTGCTTCTTGTAATGCAACTAAATGGTGTTTATCGTGTGCATAACCATGCTATTTAGATGCTATTTACGAGTGAAAATCTTAATACGTGCGTTTGAAACCATAACTTTCAACCATGTACCTCGAGCAGAATCACTATGTAGATAGTATTACGAAACCATGTTCTAGATTGGCATTTATCACACACATTTCATACAAGACCATAACATTAAATAAACCATCAACAAACGACGCATATCCATAATATGTGTCGCAAAATATGTGTTTAGAGTCCATCTGCTACGATACATACGACATGCCTATAGCATGTTACAAACAACAACCCAAAGCTGGGGCACCATGCGCTACATACGTCATAGGGGCACCACATGCCCCACCCCTAATCACTATACGGAGGATCCAGGGCCAATGGCTACGCCTGAGCACAGCAGATCGGCGCATCGCACGGCGGGGCCATCGCCATGCGCGCGACACCCTCGCCCTCCCGGGGTACACCAACACATGGCTCTGTGAACTGGTCGTACGGTCACCGCACTGCCCGGCTCCCGGTATACGTTCAACAGCGGGTGCGCATCTGCGCCCGGATATCATCCGGCGGGGCAGCGCATCCCTCATTCTGCCTTGCTCACTTGATCACTGGCTCAGTGTGTGGGTCGTCCCATATGTCCAGGGCGGTTTCACGTGCTATATCTGCATACCAAAGTACATGAATCGGTACCTTGCATTTACTATTCAAAATACTTTAACATGCCCATACAAGAATAACCAATGCGACGCTCACTTACCATCGGGCCCCCAGAGACTCGGCCCAGGCGGAAGTGGCGGTCAGGATCTCCACGATAACTCATCCCACTATGGGGATAGTCGTACGTATTGCAAAGACATGCGATTCCCAATGGGCAAAAAAATCTGGTCGAAATACTCGCCCGACCGCCCCTCCTCCTCCTCTACACAGTAGCCATCCCCAACGGCGCATCCTGGGCTCTCTCGGGCCCCCATCTGGAAGCTGTACACGAGGCCTCAAGGTCGGGATCTTCTCAAAGAAGAAGGCGCACAACAAAGTCCCATATGCACAGTCATGGTTCACCTGCCGCCTGCATAGTGACAACTGTCGCTTTAGCGACACCAACAGCATTTGGGCCCACCCATAGTAGGTCCCACCCAATACACTTTCCACTATCATCATCTGCCCCCCAGTGATGTGATGGAACGCCTGGCTACCCAGGATTCGCAGCACAGCTGCGGCCACTGCACGGGTTTCTAGCCTCTCTAGATCCCCGATCGGTATTCGAGTCCCCTTGACTTGGAGACCCGGTCGACAATGGCATTCCACGAACTCCATGATATGCCGCCCCCGCGGCAGCACTGGCTGTGTGTTTCCCACCATCCCCAGTGGTGGGAGGCCGGTCAGAAAGTACACATCCTGGACCGTCAGTTCGATCCTGTGCCCCTGCACTACAAAGATCTCCTGATCTGGATCCCAATAACTAATAATCCGGGCCAGTAACGGTTCCCCTGCTCTCATCAATGGGTTCTCCAAAAACTTGAGAACCCCAAATCTGGCCAATACACGACGGACGCCCTGATCCGCCTGGATCTCTGTCCGAAGTGTCCCCAGATCTCTCTCTCTCCAGTTGACCCGTAACTCTTCCATACCTGCACAAACACATCATTTTTGTCAGCGTACAGATCGGGAAAACCATAACCAAACACCAAAACCCAACTTCCAGCCATAAAACAGCACCAAACCCCCTCATCTCCCAGGTCACAGTTTTCTGCCCTTTTCTGGACCAGGTCGCACTTTTTTCCCTGATACCTGCATCCTAGGTCACACTTTTTGCCCCAAAAAGTGCGACCCGGCTGTAGAGATGAAGGAGGGGCTGTTTCTGGGATTCTGGGCCCTAAACTGAAAATGTAATCCATCAAAATGCAAGAGAAAGGTTAGGCCTCTTACCTCCAACTGACGGATCTCGATTCCAACGGTCGGTTTGTCCGCTACGTTCGCCGCAAGATTTAGGGCCTTCTCTCCTCTCCACATTCACCACAGCAACAATAGCAAATGAATGATTTTGGAGGGCAAACTGCCTTATTAAAAGAGAACCCTTGTTTCTTCTTTCGACTGCTGCGACCACACCGTAGCCCCGTTCGACGAACCGTCAGCACCGCTGGAAAACTCTCACCGAGCTCTCAAATGGGTTTCTGTTAGTTTTTGGTGATTTGATACTTCACCCGGACACATTTTATCCAAGAAGGGTCACTTCACCGCTCCTTCAAATCGAATTTCCTCACTTACGACACTTGTACTTGGGGCACCATATTGCTCCCTTACTTGTCCATGTTCGTGTCGATTTTCGTCATGAGTTCCCATCTTGTACTCATGCTTCCATGGTCCCCCATTGGGGCCTTTACTGTGTGGTAGCACCCTCGAGTCGCCCTTGTTTAGAGCATCCAAGTTGAGTCATCAGTGCATTCATGGAGTCTATACCACGTCCCTTTACACCCCATTATAGCCCTCCATCCTTCATTGCTTGGTCTCTCTCTTGTGTCGCACATTATGACCTTCAGTCTCACTGTCCCCTATCCCTTATGATCTTGTGTCAGTCGCTGCCATGTCATCCATGCTCTTTATGCTCTAACAAGGGAAGCCGTCCATTCGCTACTCAGTCCTCCCCATTTCCACTATCTTCATTAGTGTCAGTCTGCCCGTCGCTCTACTATTTTCTCTCGTGCCTTAGATGAGGATCTCTCATTGCCTCACCTATGGCGGACCTCCTTCTGTCGACATCAACACATTCATTCCAGAAGCCAGGTCTAGAGGGCGATGTACCTTGGTTCCAGCTTCCACTCTTGTTCGGTGCCTCAGATCAGGCAAGGGGATATCTCATTTCCCTTTGACTTGATTGTTTCTCCAGCTCCTTTCAGCATGATCGAGATTCGTATACTTGACGGTCCAGTGACCCAGCAGCAGCTCTTGATGATTCCCGGGTGTGTGTGAGATGTCTCAACCCTCATGAGGGGGTGGCCCTGCAGGTAGCCCCCCACATGCCCGGATGACCTCTTCATTGCAGCCTTTCATGCCGCTCCAGATTTTGATGATGTTGGCCTTAGCCACTTGCAGCACCTCTATGATTTGCATGTATCAGTCAGATTTTGTGAGCCCTTCCCCATTTACAGGGGGCATTTGGGTTGTATTTATCTCATGTACTCAGATATTATTGTACTAGTCCTGGCTGTTATCCCAGGCACAACATGTATGTGAGATTCCTCATTGTATTTTTACCTGGCTCCTGCTTATGCCAGTTGTACTCTATGGTTCGGTCCCTTGTTTACTGGACACACTATTCTTTTGTACTTTGTCTCGGCGGGCATAGGTATGCCTCCCCCGCCGCCTTCAGCACAGGTACTCTCTCATAAAAAGAGACTTGTTGCACCTGCGAGTCTCGTCTCCTCAGGGTCTAGTTCTTCAGCACACTATCTACCTTGCATTTCTCTCTCTGACTTCCCTTTTGTTGTCCGGTGATTGAGTTCTTACAACGTACTTCGATCATACGATTTGCTCCTGACACTCGCACGCTAGGGGGCAATCTGTTACACCATTTTTTGGTCATCTAACCTATCATCATTAGATGGACCCAAGTACACCATGTAAGACCAATTTTACCCTAAGTAAAATTGCTTTCACTATGTAAAATAACTTAATAAACCACATTTATTAGGTTGTTTATGGTCTAAACAGGAAACCCCAAAGGAAATATTAAACAAACCTATATTTGTTTGATTTTCCTCATGGAATAATTAATTAAACCATAATTTAATTATTATTCCTAGTCATGTTTAACCCAAAAACAAAGAAATTAATGAGATAAACCCTTACTTATCTTATTATTTTCTAGGAATAATTATTTAAATCTTATTTAGATAATATTCCTTGTTAAATATGACCAAATCACCCACCATTAATCAAATAAATCATTATTTATTTGATTATTTCCCAACCACTTCCTTAAAAAGATAAATAAATCATTTATTTATTTATTTTTCACTAATCAAGGGATTTGACCCAAGTCAAACACCCTTTCCCTCCAACAAATAATAATAAAATATTCCATAAAGGTGGATCTATATTTGGTTAACATTATTTTAATCATGCACCAAGATCTAGAATGACCCAATATTTTGTTATAAATAGGAGGGTTCTTCCCCATCATTCCTCACCTTTTGTTGCCTATTAGATCACTCTGGATCTATACACTTGGTCTCATTTTTCATCATTTTCTCCCATTGAGCTTCATTTTTGCATTGGGTTTTCTACACCTACAAGAGAGAGAAAGCTTAGATCTGAAGTGCTGAGGACTACAAAGAACCCATCCCATTGAGGAGAGTTGGATACACCTTCTTGTTTTCCTCCCAGGTGCCCTGTAATATAAAAATTCATTCAAAAATCGTGTTCTTGTCTTGTCCGTTGGATGCATGGAGCAAACTCTTTACTTTACTGCTTAATGTCTTTCCATTTATAGATCTCGTGTTTTCACTTATTTTCTTTGCTCCAACTTTTAATCACGTATCCGAAGATATCAAGTGTACCACTTTTGATGTTAGGGCTATTAGTTATGCGTAGCTAAAGTGGTATTTTTTCGTACACTTCGAAAAAGGATTCATACTAACATATGTCCCACCATGATCACCATTATGTTAGTTGATGAGGTGGTGATGAATAATTAGATACTATTTAACAAGGGCTTCTGAATTTTCTAAGGATTTATAAGCTTGTTACTTACTCAGAAAGTCCCACCATGATTGCCATTATGTTAGGTCCTTGTAATTTGGCAGATTGGCAATGACCAAGAGAACAAGGGTAACATCAAACCAGTCTTTGGAGTCCTAAGACCTAGCCTTCCTAGACTCAGATAGGGCTCTCTATATAAACATGTAAACGATGTGATCTTGATTTTTTCAAGGGTTTTGATTTTAGGCTAGTTATTAGCTTTAGGGTTTGTTTGTTTGTTTGGTTGGGTAGGTGGTTTATCAAGCAGAATAAGTAGAGTGAGGGAAATTCAGACCATTGGGCTATGGATTCTACAAAGGTCTTGGAAAGTTTTAATAGTAGGACAAGTGTGTATCATAGGGAAAATATAAAAAATTTAAATAGATCTAAAGGCTTATGTGAATTAAGGTGAACAACAAATTGTGAACATAGTAGGTGCAGAAGGGCAGTTAAGAATCCTTCAACAAATAAATCAACAAGAATGGCCTTTATGTTTACTAAGAATCAAGAAATAATCAAAGACATGGCATACCAATAACTCTTTTGATCAAACCATAGTATGTAAGCATTAAGACAATGATCCAGTGAACTATAGAAGGAAAACAACTTGTAAATCTTCTAATGATTTCACTTTCAAGTTAAGAAAAAAATTAAGATATATAGAAGAGATCAAAGAAGAGGGAACTCCTAACTTCATCAATCGGGCTATTAAGACCTCCAAAGCAAATTTTTAAGATGAGCTATAGGGCATGGAAAATCATAAACCTCATTAGCTAAACTCAATCAGCAACACTTCAAAGTAAAGACCTTAAAAACAATGTTTAAGTCATAGAAAAGAGCAGGGCTAACCGTAAATCACTTTGAAATTTGCTTCATTGAATCATTTATAAGATAAACAAGCATAAGTGGGTCTAGAGAGCAACTAAGAATTCTCTAAACTGACCTAGCAGAAGAAAACATAGAAGCAGTGAAGGACAAACAAAACTAAGGTGCCTCTAAACAACATTTCTTAGCCTAAAACTTCTGTCCTACTGCAATAGAAAGATGAAAAAAATGATAATAAAATAAAACATGAACTAAATAGGAATATATCACCATTTAACAATGCCCAGGGATCTTGCAAGCAAGCCTTCTCCAATGTCAAACAATCCAAGCCATTCACAAAAATTTGAGCCAATTTGTCTTCAATCTCCAAGTATATGTATTACTCTCAATAATTGTCTAAACAACATTTATAATGAAACCTCAATACTGTATTTAACAAGAAAGGAGGAATAAACCCTAATTAGGTCTTTAAAATCCTATTAATTAATCATAAATTTCACTTTTGTCCTTTGAGACCATGCAAGGCCCAAGGCACAAAATATCTAATGAAAAATATCTTCTCGACCATTTTTGGCAAAAAAATTGACGTTTAGGTTCCCAAAAACTTCTAAAATGTTTCCTAGCATACTTTTTTGACTTTTTTTTTCTAGGGCGCAGCACTGAGATTTAAGGGTGCAATTTCCTGGCCAAGGGCACAGCGCCTGCACAGGAAAATTGGGTCACCTTGGAGCTGAAGTTTGAAGGTCTTCTCGATGTCAGAATGGGCACTCTGATGGCTTGTTGGAAATCCTGTTGAGTCTACTTTCCAAAAATTCCCTTGGTTTTCTGATTAGGCTCCATTAAACTGTTCAGAAATAAAATCTCCAAAGGCTGCTAAAGGCGTAGCACCAACCCTGAAAACTGGGCAGAAAGGTGAAATTTCAGGTGTTTTTGACCCTTTTGGAGGACCAAATCAACTCTAAATGACCTGAAATTTTGTGAGAATTATGTACTTGAGCTAAGGATTCCAAAAATGTAAAATTTACCTCCTGAGGATGCCCTAAGTAAAATCGCAGCGCCAAGGGTGCTGCGCCCTTGGCAATTTGATTTCTAAATGCATAGTGCTTGGTCATGTTTTTCTGTAGGCCAAGGTCTCTTTGTGTCTTCTTTAGCTACTTATTTTTGTCCTTATAATACTCAATGCTATAATTTTCCATGCAAAGCTTTCTTTGTAGGTCTCTGATCTCAACATCCTTTCTTTGGAGCAATATGCTTGTAACCCTCTTCGCATCTTCATTTTCATTGTCAAGGTCAATAAATTCAATTTTTTGTTTAGTTCCATGCTTACCTTTCTTATATCCAACAGTGACCTTTTCCTTGCCTTTGTCAAGCTTCTTTTTTGATGTGGAAGGCATGTCCCCTTACCTTTTGGAGGTAGAAAACACATACCTTTATCCTCATTGGTATGTCAAAGGAAGAGGTGCAATATTGTTTACCTCAGTGCCATATGTCTTGTTTCTATCTTTGTGACGATCTTGGCTTGGCTCATTGACATCTTGGCTTACTTCTTCACTTATGTCCTTCATGCTGACATCATTGCCTTATTTATTATCTTCAACACTGCCATGAACCTCACTGTTATTTTCTTCACCGATGTCAGATTCTTCATTACCTTGATTGATAGGTGTTCCATCATTTGTTTCGTTAGCACAGTTTGCCTCTTTACTGACTTCTGCACTACCTTTGTCTATACTATGAGGCTTACTATATTTTTCACTGATTTCTATAGCATCATCATTTCCATTGTGAGACTCATTGTTTTTACTGTCCTCATGGCCATCATGACTATCATTGCCTCCCTCATTTCTGCTGCTTGCATTATTGCTGTGATTTTCACTGTTATCATCAACCTCTTCATTTTCTTCACTATCATCATCAGCTTCACTGACATTTTGGTCCTTGGTGTCACTGTTGTCATTAACATCATTATTTGTTTTTGCATCATTTCCCTTATCATCACTAGGATCCTCATTATTTTCACTATCATTATGGCTCTTAGTTTCACTGTCATGCTCTTTGTTGTGTTCCTCCTCACCATTGCTTGCCTCATCATTGCTAACATCCTCATTTTATTTTGTTTCCATGATTTTTTCACTCCCTTCATCATTTGTTTCTTCCATGCTAATATAATTTCCCTCTGCCTTTTCATTTTCTTCCTCTTTACTGCCCTCTTCTTCATCATTGCTTGATTTATCATTGCCCTCTCCTTCATTCTCATTTGAATGTTTATGATCACTTCCCTCATTGTCTGTTGCACTGGGAGAGGGTGATGAAGGAGGGTTGTATTGAGGTAAAGGCACATGTGTAGATGGTGAAACATGCTCATCAGGAGATGATGGAGGAGTAAGGACAGGAGGATGAGATTATGAGGGCAAATTTTGCAGATGATGGGGTTGTGGATTTGTGAAGACCTCATGGGCAATGAAAACCTCCCATGGGATACCTTTTTGCTCCAATTGATGCATCACAACCATCTTGATGAGAGAATGGTGAAAGAGGCTCTGAATTTTTTGTGAATGGTGTCTCTTTTTCACAATATAAGACATATTGCCAATACTCCTATCGAGACAGTAGGGAAAATGAAACATCTTAACCCTAGTAAAGTGCATGAGCAATCTTATGTGGTAGGAATAAATCCTGGAAACCTTCCCTCACATGTGAAGTATTTCATAATGACCCTCATCATGGGTGCATTCCTTTCAAGCAGATGTGAAAAGGGAAATATAGAGTTATTGTAGTCTTTGTATCTGGGCTTGAGGAATGGATCATAGTGGCTTATGTCTAAGCTGGCCTGTTTGAACCACTTTTCACCAACACTAGGTATTCCAGTTGCAATAGCAATGGAATTTGATGACAACTCAAAGTTTTCCCCTGATATATTAACTTGTTTCTCATGCAAGTTGAGGACAAACAACCTAGTGAGCTCAGGGTGACTTTGTACTTGTTTTACTCTTTCACAAAAATGAAAACACCCCACATTTTGGAAACATGTGACAGTCATAGGAGAGGCATTAAGCTCCATTATGTCTTGAGGTTCAAATATTTTAATCCTCCCTCCACTGTGTTGATGTCTCCTTGGCACCGGGCTTCCCTCACCACTGTTATTGTTACCCTACCTTGACATCTTGATCACTGTTGCTTTGTAAACCAAAACCCTAACTCTGCTTTGTGAAATTGATGGGAAAAAAGGGCAAGGGGGTGATGGTGACAAAGGTGGCTTTTATACAAATGAGGGATGAGTGAATGAGGGTGATGGTAAAACCTTAGATGAATGGAAAATATTTTAGCAATACAACCCTCTGTGTGTCTTCAATGTGCAGATGGAGGAAGGTCTTCAAACATTGGTGTTTAATTCATAAAAATTAGGTTTTCACCTTAGGGTTTTCAATTTCTCTTAGTTTCAAATCATCAAAAAGCTCTGGAGGAGAGGTAAGAAATCCACCTATCGATAAAAAATTCTTCATAAAACTTTTATGGCAGTATGGAGGTGGTTTTTAAGCAGACTTAAGTGTTTGCAGGTGCAGGAGGCGTCCCAAGTCAAACGCGTAGCGCTTGAACATGTAGGCGGGCAGCCTGAACCCGCAGTCGGGCAGCCTCAATGCGCAGCATATTCCGGACCAGTCGAGTCCCTTTGAGCTAGGCGCATAGTGCCTGAACACAAGTGGACAGTTGGGTGAGCAGAGGTGCAGCACTGAACGTGCAGCGGCATGGGCCTGTCGGGTGTGCCGGGTTAAACACACAGTGACTGCTGGTTTTCTGTGGCTGCTAGCCCTGTCGGGTCGGGCTAAACGGCCAAATGCGCATCACATGATTCTAGGTGCACAACGCAGAGTATTTTTACATGGGGAAATTCTCCAAGGGCGTAGCACCCGACTCTGAACACGCAGCGCTGGGTAGACTTGCCCAAACTCGACCAAAAACATAAAGTTCTTCTCCTGGATGCCTTTGATGGTTTTTTGCAAGTGAGGAAAGAGTTTTGAAGTGTTAGAAGGGTTTATATAGCCCTTGGAACTTTAATTTTTCACCATGAAACCCAATTTTCTATTTTTTGTCAAGACTTTGACACTTTCACTGATATTTTATTTAACCTTTTTGCTGCATGATGGCTTAAAACATTTAAATGGCCTTTTTCCCTTTGCTCTTTGAGGTGACAACTTTAAAAACTGTCCTCTGACATGCACTATGAATTCAAACTAATGCCCATTTACCTTCTTTGGTCACTGCTGATTTGTAAGAGCCCTTTCAAAATACTAACTTGGTTTTCTCTTGCTCCTTGGATCATGACAAAATTACCTTTGACAATGTTTTAGAGAGGGATGCACATAGTAGTATTTTCAAGGCTGTGTTTTTCAATATAATTTTTAACTTTTCATTCTCAAACTTTCTCACTAACAACCTTATAGTGTTTGTATATAGGTTGGCTGAAATGGTGAATTTGACTGCTTCTATAATGTTGGGCACTTGATGGGTTTGCTTTTGGCATCGTTGAGACTGAAACACAAGGGAAAACCTTCACAAAACTCTTTTGCCAATACCATGGGTTTTAAACAATGCCTTTCACCTCCTTGTTCTATAGATTTTGTTTGAGCCACATGATTGACTGTGCTTTGGCTTTTTTATGTCCTTCGACACTTTCACTCAGTAGGTGTCATGAAAACCTTGAAGTGACTCTTCCCCTCTGATCTTTGAAACATACTAAATTCACTTTAACACCTTAGGCGCTTACACAGTGGCAGTATCTTTAAAACTTATTTGTTCTTACCATGGAGCTCATACCATGTTTTTCTATCTTTTGACCACTAAGTTTAAATAACTGAAATGATGGCTTGAACCTCCTTTATGTGATTTTCTACATTGGATCCTTGCTTGGCACACTGCTGGCCCAATTAGGCTTAGAAACCCTAATTCTTCTTGAACACAAAATTCTCCCTATATCTTTGTTGTGCATGTCTTCATTGAGGATTAGTCCTCTTACCTTACCAATTCTTTGTTAATATTCACTTTAACACTCCTATAGAAATTTCAAAATGCACAGTTACCTTTTACAAAACTTGAACTTGCCAAGGTGGTCTTCTTAGAATATTTTCTGATCTTTCTTGAAAACCATTTGTTGATCTTATTCTTCATTTGAACCAGCTTCTAGCACAATAAAATCAGAGCTTAAAACACCAATGATGGCCCTACAACCTATGAAACCCTAATGAACTAATGGGAGGGTTCTTTGACTTGGCCTTTGACTAAAATCTAGTTTAACATGTTCAAGTGTAAAAGCAAAGTTTTTGACAACTTGATATATTGAAAAGCCAAAATCCAATGTACTTGATTTATCTAAAGAGCCTACAAAGATGGTTTTGAGACCATCAACACTTGAGGAATTTTGTGAACATGGAAAGGAATTGTTGTTTGGTAACCCTAGATGGGAAGCGGTGTGATGGGGCAAAGGAAAAACAGAGTGATAAGGTTATAGGTGGAAAATAGGAAATAGATGAGTGACACAAGCCCATGAGGGGTGTTTTAGGGGTGTTATGTTAACCATGGAATGGAAAAATAGTAGAATAGTGAAAAACTTGGTATAAGGATAATGAAGGCAGTGAAATTTCTAAAACTCACAATATTCAGGAATCTTGTTTTAAGAAATCTAGAACTGATATTTAGTCATCCAAAGATAGTAAAAATTATTGATGACTAACATAGCGAAGGAGTGTTGCCCCATCTTGTTGATGCAGTTAAGAAGCTTCAGGCGAAGATGCAAACCCCATGGCTGCTGTGACTCAGCTCGAGTCACAAGTTTGTGTTGGGGGCTTGTTGGAACAGTGTTCCCTAAGCTACGTTTTTTATATAATTTTGTAGTAATTGGTCTTGCATAGGGGTTTTGGGGAGGGTCAAAGCCCCCAATTTTTTGTAATGGGTTAAAGGGTAAACCTAGGGTCCGAAAACCACAGTTTGCAGACCATAGGGTAGCAGATGCTACGATGATATAAATAGATAGATAGTTGGGTCTAGTAGGTCACGAAGAAGTAATATTGATGCTACGTGTGAATTGTTAAGATCTGTTCTGGGTTGATTTGGGTAAGGAATCTTGCTGGCTGTGTGCGCGAACGACCGGCTGTGTAGATTAATCGTCTTGCGGAGAAGACCGATCTCTCTAGTACTAAAAGTAACTAGCAACAAACAGCCAATTATACTAATCTCTCTCTAAGCATACAAGATTCATAAAAATACTATATAGGTGTAAGGCCTACCTTATGTCCAGCGCTTGCTTGATCTCGTTGAAGTCCTTCCCATGCACTTGAAAGAACGTTCCTCGTGAATCTGCAGTCACAAACAAGAAAAAAGATTACATAGCACCTGTATAGACATTATTATAAACCATACTCATCATAATGATCAAGGAATTTATGAAATAAACCATAAATAGACAGTTTAATGAGAGAAATGAGTATATTTTTATTAACTTCAAATAAAAGAAAACCTTTACAACCTGTGCCTTGATGTCGTGCAGGTCCTCCCGGGGTCCGAAGCAGGAATCTCTTCTAATTTGACAAGCATTGCACTCTTTGAACCAAGACGAATAGAGGTAAGTGATTTAACCTCACAGAAATTCTTAGTTAACTGATTCTGAATCTCAACGGCATTTAACTTCAAATATCTTAAAGCTTGAACTCCCTTTGAGGCTACCCATGGCCTCTTTTTATAGTGGAAAAGAGGAGGTTTTCTGTTCCAAATATGAAGGGATAGAATCCTCCTTCAAAGGGATTAGCTCCTTACATCAAGGGGTTAGCTCCATCAAGTGAGGGATGCATGAACCTTCTCAAAGAGTATCCATTCCCGAAAATTACCATCTAGAATCTTCTAGAATTCATCTGAAATCCACTTTTTATCTTTACTTTCTCGCCTTTTTGAGTTTTACAGAGGTCCGCACCCATAACACAAAGAAAGTGCAGTATGGTTCAACAAGAGGGCTGAACTTTAGGTGCGGGACCGCAGGAAATGAATAGAGAAAGTGCGATACCAATGTTTAGGGGATTTTTAGGAACTTTTCTCTAATTTTGAAAGCTTGACATGAGGAGCTGATATGTTAGACTTGCAAAAGGAGGAAGTATGAGTAATAATGAGCTCATACTCATAGTAAAATGTCAGGATGACAATTTTTAGTGTAACAAATTGCCCCCTAAAGTGCAAAGTCTGGAATAGATGAAGCTGAAGTCTGTCATATATGAAGAGTGCAGTACTTTATCATTTCAAAGATCATCCTGTGGACACCCCAATCGGAACCTGTAAAAACATTCAATGCAAAATATATACATATATATGTCATCACTGAGGTAGGCATTCCCATACTCAGATTAAAACTAACTAGAAACTAACTCAAATCGTTCTGATACAGGAATGATTTTGAATACATCATAGTACAGATATATGTAGACACAGTATGGACGCAACCATCTATTTATAAATAGTCTACTGTATAGATGACAACAAAATTCATCGCAGCCTGGATGGTGGAAACTAGATCCAGGGTCTTGATTTCCACATCTCGAACTAGTACGATTCTATCCATGTGAATAAATGTGTTGAAGTTGAACATGGTAGAAACCACTTGATTACCAGTCAATGATGTGAACTGTTAACAAGTGTGAGAGAAACCACCAGTAATGTCAATGGCTCTCAAAGTACTCAGTACAATCCATGAAATGTGAATGAATGAGCTGAATTCGAACATGTCACGGAATCATTCAATCGAAGGTCAATGATGCAACCTGTCGTCGAAGGCGAGAAACCTGCCATTGAGGCATGCAGATTTCAAGGTACTGACGATTTCTGGATCAACTTCCTAGATAATGTGCTGATGTCGATAGAAAGCAATCTGTCGTAGGCAAGCCCACAACACGAAATCATAGATCAAGTTTTGAAAATATGTTGGCAAGGACTGACTCAGGGATGGTCAATGATGGATGACAGATATTTTGCAGATGAATGGTTTCATTTGAACTGTTCTCTTGGACACATAACGACACTGCAGATGGCTTGGTAACAATTGACCCAAAGCTAATACCCAGAAACCGGCTGAAGACTTTCAATGTGGTTTGATTAACTGTTAGGCAAAGGATTTCCCAACCCAGGTGAATGAAAGTGTCGTGTTCAAGAGTGGTTGACTGAATTTTCAAAAAATTTAAAATACAACAAACACGCCCATTTTTCTCTCTTTTTCCCCCACCATTTCTGGCAAGTACCTCTTTATTTTTAACAAGCTTGAGGAGGATAACATTTTCTTGGTTATAAGCTCATCCTTCGGATGAGTCCAACTTAGTTTAAAATTCGAACCCTAAGAAGGAGTGGTTCGTTCCTGTTGAAAATTAAATAGGTCCTTTACTGTTAAGTTTTAACGAGTCCAGTATAGGAGAAACTCGGTGTTTTTCAATTTTAGGGAGTCGGAAGAAAAAACTTAAGAAAACTCCATGGGTGTACTTTTTCGTAAATTTAGTCTCTCGAGCCCGAAAAAGGATAAAATAATGCGGGAGAGAACTCTATTGACCATATTTAGTCAACGTATACCTTTTTCGTAAATAGTCCATTTCAGTCCGTAAAAGGGGTAAACTTATACTGAAGGGATGACTGTTCATTTACTTTAACGAGTTCGAATAGTCAAGTACTCGGCAATATTTTCATATTTAGAGAGTCTGAAAAGGGCTTAAAAGAGGACTCCAAGGTTTCGCTTTTTCGTAAAATTTTTGAAAGAGTCCGAAAAAGTGATAAAAGTATGCTCTTTGTTAAAAAACGATCAGTTCACCTGAAAAATCCAGTTTCTGCACAAAAACTTGAAACACTACACATACCTGTTTTAAGATAAGTAAAAATGCTTTCAAAAATACCCTTTTTTAAAGTGAAAAATAAATAAATTAAAAATTCATCCATTCGAAAAAACTTATAAAAAGGACTTTTTCAACTTCATTTTTACCATTCAGTTTCAGAGTGAAAAGTAAAAAGATTTTGGGTAAGAAAGTTCCTGTGAAGATTCTGGAAAATTCGTCCATTGGAATCGAGAACCGTCAGTCCCAGGTAATCCACAACCTCTCTATCTTGTTTTTCATCCGTTTCAAATTTGTTTTTAGGCTTTAGTTTGAATTTTTGGGGCAAAAAATGGTTTGAAAATGCGCCCGCAGGGTCCGCAGGTGGGACACACGTTACCTGCGGACCCCGAATTTTTCCTATAAGGAAAAATTCGTGGGTTCCGCACCTGGCACACATCCCGTGTGTGGACCTACGATCTGTTTACAAAGAGTGGGTGCGGTACCCGCGCGGTTGGATTTAAAACATTGATTTCTCATTTGTTTGCCAAAAATTTTCAAATAAGATTATTCTAACTTGCCTTTTTCTGTATTGTAGGATTGACAAGATGTTGATCTGGCGAGAACGTGAGCATGAGGAAGTGGATGAAGCTGTAATACTTCATTTTCCCACACAACGGGCATTAAAAGCATGTGGCTTGTACAAATTTTGGGCCATCTTAGGCATGAGGGCACAAGTAGAACTCTTGACATGGTTGGTGAACAGATGGAATGTGGAGGACTAGTGCTTCTTCATTGGTGGCCACCGGCTCGAAATTGAGCTGGAGGATATATATTTCTTGACTGGTTTGTCCAAGAGGGGCGAACAAGTTTCTTTGTTTAGGACTAGGCCAGGTGGCCAGACTGTCGCTAGTCTTCAACTAGAATTCTACAATGATCAGGCAAATCCTCGAGACAAACGGATTGACATAAAACACATCATCCGTCCTGAATTGAAAGTTATTGCTTTTACTGTTACCAAACTGTGTGGGAGTCTTGCGCTTCATGTAGCTACTGGTTCCCAAATGCGTATTGCCATGGACTGTTTTCGCGGCACCATCTTTAACTGGTGTGAAGCTGTGTTGGCCAATGTAAAAGGCCAATTAACCAGAGCAAAAAATGGGAAACTGAATAACTTTGGATACGGATCCATTGTTGTTTCTTTTGCTCTGGAGAGGATCCCCATGTTATCTCCACAGAGTATTGTTGTTGATGCCGGTCGACCTCGAGAACCGAGAATGGTTCGTTGGTCCGCGTTGATGGCTCGTCATGCTATTGAGGGTACTGAGATTGTGCGATTTCCTCCTTCATATTTTCGTTGGCTGGATCGCCAACTTTTTGTGATAGAGGATTTTCCATACGCCGGGATAGATTTTCGCGGCGACCGAGAGATGGTTCTCCCAGCAGGGGAACAGTGGGATGAGTCAGGTATAATCATTTTTCAACGTTTGCTAAATTCTAATTTTTTTTTAATTTTTTTTTTTATCGTCTTTGAAAACTAATAACCAAAATTTTTTGAATACAGATGTGGGTCCACAACGACCAGCCCATCTCCAACCTTACGAGAGAAGACAACCAGTTGCGGCCGCACCAGCCCCAGTAGGCCAATCAGCGGAGATTTTGACTGATTTAGAGCATCATCTAGAGCGTTTGACTCTAGATATTCCAGAGACGAGCATAGATGACATTCTTCTCAGGTTGCAGAGATATGTGATTGGAGTTCCAGGACCTTTTAGGAGGTTCCTATGCAGGGTAGCCAGAGCAGTGGTTTCTTATCGTGATCACCATCAGTGATGGGATGATCGTGTAGACTCATATTTTTGACTTTTGTATTATCATTTTTACCGATCATAAGGTGTTTCCAACCTATGATCGAAGACGATGTATATTTTTTGAAAACACTCCTATACTATGATATATCACTATTTTGACGGCTATCTGTGTACATATGTGAATGTTATTTGTTTTACTGCTTTAGATTATTGCAAATGTCTATTTATCATACTAGAAGCAATTGAATCTGCTAATGTATTTAAATGTCTTGGAATATGTTGATATTCAATGTAATCAAACTCACGTTCCAAGAGACGAACTCTAAAAAATAACCGTAATAACACCGGATTTCTAATGGTATAAACCCTGTTAAGCTGTAATACAACAAGTTCAGAATCCAACCTTACAATCAAATTCCGAATTCCAAATGATATGGACTCAGATAATAACTCAATCACTGCACTATACTCGGCAATGTTATTTGTTGTTTGACCAAGGCTTACCCCATGCATGGATACTAACTCGTCAGAGGGTGAATAGATAGCCCAAGCTGCGGAAGAAATGTTCCGTGTACTACGACAAGCACCATCAGCAAAACCAATGTAGGTTTGAAGAGACGTCGACATCTGCAATATCAAGAGTAAAACTTAGATAAGCAGGAATAGTGACAAAAACACACTTCTAAACTAGGCACACTTTTCTAATCTAAAACACACCAGCAGTAAAGAAATCTAAACTAACAAAATCTCCACACCACATTAAGCATAATATCGCTTTAGATAAAGCCCATTTCTGGGTTTATCCAAAGGGACACCGTCAAAATATATCAACTCATAGGCCCCTTTTGCTAACTTTCGTTTAACAATATAAGGACCATGCCACATAGGCACAAATTTCCCAGCTCCTAGCTTGTCGTTAGCTTGATCATAAAGTAAAACTAGGTCTCCTTCTGAAAAAATTCGAGGGGTCACACTTCTATCATACTGAGCTTTTATCCTTTTAACATGAGCCTCGTTTGCTATTGCAGCATTTCGTCGATTCTCATCTAATTGGGCTAAGTACAAGAAACGTTTCTCTTCTTCAGACGTAGCTGGAAGTAATTCTACGGCTAATTTTAGTGACGGTATTTCGCATTCAATCGGCAACACAGCTTCCAAACCGTAAACCAGTTGAAAAGGAGTGAAACTCGTTGATGTTTTGACTGAGGTTCGATATGCCCAAAGCGCTGAAAATAACATGGAATGCCAATTCGTCTTGTGAATACCAATGATTCGTTTGATCATGGTGACTAAAAATTTGTTAATGGCTTCAACCAGACCATTGGCTTGCAGATAATACGGAGTGGAACTATCGTGGCGCAAGCCAAGTTGGTCTGTCAGTTCAGTCATCATGACATTCCGAAAATGACTTCCATGATCCGTAATAATAGCTTGGGGAACACTGAACCTAGCAATTATGTGATTAAATACGAATGTTGCAGCAGTCTTGCCGTCAGCCGAAAATGTAGGCATCGCCTCGACCCATTTTGTAAAATAATCTACTGCTAAGATAATATAGGCATGCCCCCCAGCCGAGTGAGGGTTACATGTAATAAAATCGATACCCCATTTCGCGAAAGGACCAACAGTAATTATAGGGTGAAGAGGAGCGGGTGGCGCGCGCATTTTTCGATCAAAAATTTGACAGTTGTGGCATTTCCGAACCGCATAAATGCAATCTTTGAACAACGTTGGCCAGAAATAACCTATACGCAATATCTTTTGGGCTGTGGCATACCCAGACATATGACTGCCACATGCTCCAGAATGGCAGTTTAACACCTTTTCAGCTTCTTCATGAGTTAGACAACTTCGGAAAACAAAATCCGCTCCACGACGATAAATTTTATCACCAGTGATATTATACTGTTGGGATTGGAAGCGTATTTTACGTCGCTGAGTTCGTGAGATGTCAGGCCAAAAATATTGGGTTTGGAGATAAACAGTAATATCTCCATACCATGGATCAAGTGTACTGATGAGAAACAAAGATTCGTCCGCAATGGACTCTTCTGCCATTGTTTCAGTATCAGTGGAGGGGAAATCACACATCAGTTCCGCAAATACCAAAGATTTCTTTGCCTTGGATTTTTCAAATTCCAAGTCAAATTCCTGCAGGATAACTATCCATTTGGAATATTTTCCCCCTAGCAATTGTTTGGTCAAAATATATATCATAGGGTTGCAATTAGAAATTACCGTGGTTTTACGTAACAAGATGTAATGTCTAAAACGTTGGACAGCTTGAACAGCTGCCAAGGCCAATTTCTCCACATGTGTGTATTTGATTTCAGTCGGATGCAGATTCCGACTAAGATAATAAATCACATGTTCATTGTGAGATTCATCTTCCTAAACTAGTACCATCCCAATGGTGGAATGAGAAGCAGCGAGGTACAAAATGTAATCTTGGTTGTAGTTGGGAGGATGCAATAACGGTGCATGGGTCAACGCGTGTTTAAGTGCATCAAAAGATCGATCAACGATCTCGTCCCAAAAGAACGGAATGTCCTGTTTCAACAACCGGGTAAAACCCTTTGTAAGCTCGGCATAGTTAGGAATAAATCTACGTAAAAAGTTTGCTTTCCCCTGCAAACTTTGGAGTTGGCGTAAAGTCAAAGGAGGAGGCAATTTAACAATGGCTTCGACCTTTGATGGATCGACGTGAATGCCTTCTTTCGAGACAACAAATCCCAGTAATTGACCCGATTCTACGCAGAAAACACATTTATGCGGATTCAGCCTTATCCGATAATGCCTACATCTCATAAAAATTGCTCGTAAATGAGTGGGATGATCGGCCCTACGTAATGAATGAGTAGGTAAATCATCGAGATATGGCTGGACAATGTGCTTAATGTCATGAAATGCATAAGACATAGCCCGTTGAAAAGTTGCTCCAGCGTTCTTTAGTCCAAAAGGTAGTTTACAATAAGCAAATGTTCCCCATGGACAAATAAAAGTTGTCTTGGGTTGATCTGCAGGAAGTATGTTTATTTGATTGTAGCCAGAAAAGCCATCCATGAAGGAAAACAATTCACTGCCAGCACAATCATCTATTATTTGATCGATATAGGGAGTTGGATAATTATCTTTTGGACACGCTCGATTAATATCCCTATAATCGATACATACTCTTATCGTTCCTTGTTTTTTAGTCACAGGAACAATATTCGATACCCAATCCGTTAAGGGAATTGGATAAATGAATCCTGCTCAAAGTAATTTTTCAACTTCTGTTTTTATAGCAGCAGCTTTTCTAGGATGAATTTGAGGTAATCGTTGACGAACAGGTTTAGCATCCGGGTAAGTCTTAATTTCATGAACGACGATCGATGGATCAATTCCTGGCATTTCTTCATAAGACCAGGCAAACACGTCACGGAATTCTTGAAATAGGGCTTTATAAGTCCGAATTTCTTCATCTGTACAACAAGCACCTATATGAATGTTTTCAATTATTCCTGGTTTTACTGAAATGTCAATTGGAACCGTTCTAGATATATTTTCCAAATTTAACTCAGAATCAAGATTTTGCAATGGATTCCGAGGTTCCTTGGCATATTGGCTATTCCCCAAAGGGGGTCGCCATTTTTTTGTGTAGATTAATCCGTCTTGCGGACAAGACCGATCTCTCTAGTACTAAAAGTAACTAGCAACAAACAGCCAATTATACTAATCTCTCTCTAAGCATACAAGATTCATAAAAATGCTATATAGGTGTAAGACCTACCTTATGTCCAGCGCTTGCTTGATCTCATTGAAGTCCTTCCCGTGCACTTGAAAGAACGTTCCTCGTGAATCTGCAGTCACAAACAAGCAAAAAGATTACATAGCACCTGTATAGACATTATTATAAATCATACTCATCATAATGATCAAGGAATTTATGAAATAAACCATGAATAGACAGTTTAATGAGAGAAATGAGTATATTTGTATTAACTTCAAATAAAGAAAACCTTTACAACCTGTGCCTTGATGTTGTGCAGGTCCTCCTGGGGTCCGAAGCAGGAATCTCTTCTAATTTGACAGGCATTGCACTCTTTGAACCAAGACAGATAGAGATGAGTGATTTAACCTCACAGAAAGTCTTAGTTAACTGAGTCTGAATCTCAACAGCATTTAACTTCAAATATCTTAAGCTTGAACTCCCTTTGAGGCTACCCAAGGCCTCTTTTTATAGTGGAAAAGAGGAGGTTTCTTGTTCCAAATATGAAGGGATAAAATCCTCCTTCAAAGGGATTAGCTCCTTACATCAAGGGGTTAGCTCCATCAAGTGAGGGATGCATGAACCTTCTCAAAGCGTATCCATTCCCGAAAATTCCCATCTAGAATCTTCTAGAATTCATCTGAAATCCACTTTTTATCTTTACTTTCTCGCCTTTTTGAGTTTTACAGGGGTCTGCACCCATAACACAAATAACGTGCGGTATGGTTCCGCAGGCAAGCTGAACTTTAGGTGCGGGACCGCAGGTAATGATCAGAGAAAGTGCGATACCAATGTTTAGGGGATTTTTAGGAACTTTTCTCTGATTTTGAAAGCTTGAAATGAGGAGCTGATATGTTAGACTTGCAAAAGGAGGAAGTATGAGTAATAATGAGCTCATACTTAAATACTACAGAAATGCTCTGTGGGATGACGTTGTTTAGTGTAACAAACTTGCTCATCCTGTGGACACCCCAGTCGGAACCTGTAAAAACATTCAATGCAAAATATATACATATATATGTCATCACTGAGGTAGGCATTCCCATACTCAGATTAAAACTAACTAGAAACTAACTCAAATCGTTCTGATACAGGAATGATTTTAATATTACATCAATAATGTAGACACAGCATGGGCACAGCCATCTGTAATGAATAGTCTACTGTATAATAATAAAATTCCTCGCAACCTGGATGGTGGAAACTAGATCCAGGGTCTTGATTTCCGCATCTCGAACTAGTACGATTCTATCCATGTGAATAAATGTGTTGAAGTTGAACATGGTAGAAACCACTTGATTACCAGTCAATAATGTAAACTGTTAACAAGTGTGAGAGAAACCACCAGTAATGTCAATGGCTCTCAAAGTACTCAGTACAATCCATGAAATGTGAATGAATGAGCTGAAGTTGAACATCTCACGAAATCATTCGATCGAAGGTCAATGATGCAACCTGTCGTCGAAAGCGAGAAACCTGCCATTGAGGCATGCAGATTTCAAGGTACTGATGATTTCTGGATCAACTTCCTAGATAATGTGTTGATGTCGATAGAAAGTGATCTGTCGTAGGCAAGCCCACAACACGAAATCATAGATCAAGTTTTGAAAATATATTGGCAAGGACTGACTCAGGGATGGTCAAAATGGATGACAGCTATTTTGTAGATGAATGGTTTGTTTGAACTCTTCTCTTGAACACATAACGACACTACAGATGGCTTGGTGACAATTGACCCAAAGCTAATACCCAGAAACCGGCTGAAGACTTTCAATGTGGTTTGATTAACTATTAGGCAAAGGATTTCCCAACCCAGGTGAATGAAAGTGTCGTGTTCAAGAGTGGTTGACTGAATTTTCGAAAAATTTAAAATACAACAAACACGCCCATTTTTCTCTCTTTTTCCCCCACCATTTCTGGCAAGTACCTCTTTATTTTTGACAAGCTTGAGGAGGATAACATTTGGTTGGTTATAAGCTCATCCTTCGGATGAGTCCAACTTAGTTTAAAATTCGAACCCTAAGAAGGAGTGGTTCGTTCCTATTGAAAATTAAACAGGCCCTTTACTGTTAAGTTTTAACAAGTCCAGTATAGGAGAAACTCGGTGTTTTTCAATTTTAGGGAGTCAGAAGAAAAACTTAAGAAAACTCCATGGGTGTACTTTTTCGTAAATTTAGTCTCTCGATCCCGAAAAACGATAAAATAATGCGGGAGAGAACTCTATTGACCGTAAGTAGTCAATGTATACCTTTTTCGTAAATAGTCCATTTCAGTCCGTAAAAGGGGTAAACTTATACTAAAGGGACGATCATTTATTTACTTTTACGAGTTTGAATAATCAAATACTCGACAATCTTTTCATATTTAGAGAGTCTGAAAAGGGCTTAAAAGAGGACTCTAAGGTTTCGCTTTTTCGTAAATTTTTTGAAAGAGTCTGAAAAAGTGATAAAAGTATGCTCTTTGTTGAAAAACGATCAGTTCACCTGAAAAATCCAGTTTCTGCACAAAAACTTTAAAACATTACACATACCTATTTAAGATAAGTAAAAATTCTTTCAAAAATACCCTTTTTAAAGTGAAAAATAAATAAATTCAAAATTCATTCATTCGAAAAAACTTATAAAAAGGACTTTTTCAATTTCATTTTTACCATTCAGTTTCAGAGTGAAAAGTAAAAAGCTTTTGGGTAAGAAAGTTCCAGTGAAGATTCTGGAAAATTCGTCCGTTGGAATCGAGAACCGTCAGTCCCAGGTAATCCACAACCTCTCAATCTTGTTTTTCATCCGTTTCAAATTTGTTTTTAGGCTTTAGTTTGAATTTTTGGGGCAAAAAATGGTTAAAAATTTCGCCCGCGGGGTCCGCAGGTGGGACACACGTTACCTGCGGACCCCGAATTTTTCCTATAAGGAAAAAGTCGTGGGTTCCGCACCCGGCACACACTACGCGTGTGGACCTACGCTCTGTTTACAAAGAGTGGGTGCGGTACCCGCGCGGTTGGATTTAAAACATTGATTTCTCATTTATTTGCCAAAAATTTTCAAATAAGATTATTCTAACTTGCATTTTTATGTATTGTAGGATTGACAAGATGCTGATCTGGCGAGAACGTGAGCACGAGGAAGTGGATGAAGCCGTAATACTTCATTTTCCCACACAACAGGCATTAAAAGCATGTGGCTTGTACACATTTTGGGCCATCTCAGGCACGAGGGCACAAGTAGAACTCTTGACATGGTTGGTGAACAGATGGAATGTTCAGGACCAGTGTTTCTTCATTGGTGGCCACCGACTCGAAATTGAGCTGGAGGATATATATTTCTTGACTGGTTTGTCCAAGAGGGGCGAACAAGTTTCTTTGTTTGGGACTAGGCCAGGTGGCCAGTCTGTTGCTAGTCTCCAACTAGAATTCTGCAATGACCAGGAAAATCCTCGGGACAAACGGATTGACATAAAACACATCATCCGTCCTGAATTGAAAGTTATTTCTTTTACTGTTACCAAACTGTGTGGGAGTGTTGCGCTTCATGTAGCTACTGGTTCCCAAATGCGTATTGCCGTGGACTGTTTTCGCGGCACCATCTTTAACTGGTGTGAAGCTGTGTTGGCTAATGTAAAAGGCCAACTAACCAGAGCAAAAAATGGGAAACTGAATAACTTTGGATACGGATCCATTGTTGTTTCTTTTGCTCTGGAGAGGATCCCCATGTTATCTCCACAGAGTATGGCTGTTGATGCCGGTCGACTTTGAGAACCGAGAATGGTTCGTTGGTCCGCGTTGATGGCTCGTCATGCTATTGAGGGTACTGAGATTGTGCGATTTCCTTCTTCATATTTTCGTTGGCTGGATCGCCAAATTTTTGTGATAGAGGATTTTCCATATGCCGGGATAGATTTCCGCGGCGACCGAGAGATGGTTCTCCCAGCAGGGGAACAGTGGGATGAGTCAGGTAAAATCATTTTTCAATGTTTGCTAAATTCTAATTTTTTTTAATTTTTTATCGTCTTTGAAAACTAATAACCAAAAAAATTTTGAAAACAGATGTGGGTCCACAAAGACCAGCTCATCTCCAACCTTACGAAAGAAGACAACCAGTTGCGCCCGCACCAGCCCCAGCAGGCCAATCAGCGGAGATTTTGACTGATTTAGAGCATCATCTAGAGCATTTGACTCTAGATATTCCAGAGACCAGCATAGATGACATTCCTCTCAGGCTGCAGAGATATGTGATTGGAGTTCCAGGACCTTTTAGGAGGTTCCTATGCAGGGTAGCTCGGGCAGTGGTTTCTTATCGTGATCACCATCAGTGATGGGATGATCGTGTAGACTCATATTTTTGACTTTTGTATTATCATTTTTGTCGATCATAAGGTGTTTCCAACCTATGATCGAAGACGATGTATATTTTTTGAAAACACTCCTATACTATGATATATCACTATTTTGACGGCT
Organism: Pinus albicaulis; assembly: GCA_034641835.2. NCBI lineage: Eukaryota > Viridiplantae > Streptophyta > Pinopsida > Pinales > Pinaceae > Pinus > Pinus albicaulis. The sequence goes on from CM076582.1 coordinate 486,287,452, forward strand.
ATCTGTGTACATATATGAATGTTGTTTGTTTTACTGCTTTTGATTATTGCAAATGTCTATTTATCATACTAGAAGCAATTGAATCTGCTAATGTATTTAAATGTCTTGGAATATGTTGATATTCAATGTAATCAAATTCACGTTCCAAGAGACGAACTCTCAAAAACAACCGTAATAACACTGGATTTCTAATGGTATAAACCCTGTTAAGATGTAATACAACAAGTTCAGAATCCAACCTTACAATCAAACTCCGAATTCCAAATGATATGGATTCAGAAAATAACTCAATCACTGCACTATACTCGGCAATGTTATTTGTTGTTTGACCAAGGCTTACCCCATGCATGGATACTAACTTGTCAGAGGGTGAATAGATAACCCAAGCTGCGGAAGAAATGTTCCGTGTACTACGACAAGCACCATCAGCAAAACCAATGTAGGTTTGAAGAGATGTCGACATCTGCAATATCAAGAGTAAAACTCAGATAAGCAGGAATGGTGATAAAAACACACTCTCTAAACTAGGCACACTTTTCTAATCTAAAACACACCAACAGTAAAGAAATCTAAACTAACAAAAATCTCCACACCTCATTTAAGCATAATATCGCTTTAGATAAAGCCCATTTCTGGGTTTATCCAAAGGGACACCGTCAAAATCTATCAACTCATAGGCCCCTTTTGCTAACTTTTGTTTAACAATATAAGGACCATGCCACATAGGCACGAATTTCCCAGCTCCTAGCTTGTCGTTAGCTTGATCATAAAGTAAAACTAGGTCTCCTTCTGAAAAATTTCGAGGGGTCACACTTCTATCATACTGAGCTTTTATCCTTTTAACATGAGCCTCGTTTGCTATTGCAGCGTTTCGTCGATTCTCATCTAATTGAGCTAAGTACAAGAAACGTTTCTCCTCTTCAGACCTAGCTGGAAGTAATTCTACGGCTAATTTTAGTGACGGTATTTCACATTCAATGGGCAACACAGCTTCCAAACCGTAAACCAGTTGAAAAGGAGTGAAACCCGTTGATGTTTTGACTGAGGTTCGATATGCCCAAAGCGCTGAAAATAACATGGAGTGCCAATTCGTCTTGTGAATACCAATGATTCGTTTAATCATAGTGACTAAAACTTTGTTAATGGCTTCAACCAGACTATTGGCTTGTGGATAATACGGAGTGGAACTATCGTGGCGCAAGCCAAGCTGGTCTGTCAGTTCAGTCATCATGACATTCCAAAAATGACTTCCATGATCCATAATAATAGCTTGAGGAACACCAAACCTAGTAATTATGTGATTAAATACGAATGTTGCAGCAGTCTTGCCGTCAGCTGAAAATGTAGGCATCGCCTCGGCCCATTTTGTAAAATAATCTACTGCTAAGATAATATAGGCATGCCCCCCGGCCGAGTGAGGGTTACATGTAATAAAATCGATACCCCATTTCGCGAAAGGACCAACAACAATTATAGGGTGAAGAGGAGCGGGTGGCGCGCGCATTTTTCGATCAAAAATTTGACAGTTGTGGCATTTCCGAACCGCATAAATACAATCTTTGAACAACGTTGGCCAGAAATAACCTACACGCAATATCTTTTGGGCTGTGGCATACCTAGACATATGACCGCCACATGCTCCAGAATGACAGTCATTTAAAACCTTTTCAGCTTCTTCATGAGTTAGACAACGTCGGAAAACAGAATCCGCTCCACGTCGATAAAGTGTATCACCAATGATATTATACTGTTGGGATTGGAAGCGTATTTTCCGTCGCTAAGTTCGTGAAATGTCAGGCCAAAAATATTGGGTTTGGAGATAAACGATAATATCTCCATACCATGGATCAAGTGTACTGATAAGAAACAAAGATTCGTCCGCAATCGACTCTTCTGCCACTGTTTCAGTATCAGTAAAGGGGAAATCGCACATCAGTTCCGCAAATACCAAAGATTTATTTGCCTTGGATTTTTCAAATTCCAAGTCAAATTCCTGCAGGATAACTATCCATTTGGAATATTTGCCCCCTAGTAATTTTTTGGTTAAAATATACATCATAGTGTTGCAATTAGAAATTACCGTGGTTTTATGTAACAAAATGTAATGTCTAAAACGTTGAACAGCTTGAACAGCTGCCAAGGCCAATTTCTCCACATGTGTGTATTTGATTTCAGTCGGATGCAGATTTCGACTAAGATAATAAATCACATGTTCATTGTGAGATTCATCTTCCTGAACTAGTACCATCCCAATAGTGGAATGAGAAGCAGTGAGATACAAAATGTAATCTTGGTTGTAGTTGGGAGGATGCAATAACGGTGCATGGGTCAACGCGTGTTTAAGTGCATCAAAAGATCGATCAGCGATCTCGTCCCAAAAGAACGGAATGTCTTGTTTCAACAACCGGGTAAAACCCTTTGTAAGCTCGGCATAGTTAGGAATAAACCTACGTAAAAAGTTTGCTTTCCCCTGCAAACTTTGGAGTTGGCGCAAAGTCGAAGGAGGAGGAAATTTAACAATGGCTTCGACCTTCGATGGATCGACGTGAATGCCTGCTTTCGAGACAACAAATCCCAGTAATCGACCCGATTCTACGCAGAAAACACATTTATGCGGATTCAGCCTTATCCGATAATGCCTACATCTCATAAAAATTGCTCGTAAATGAGTGGGATGATCGGCCCGACGTAATGAATGAGCGGGTAAATCATCGAGATATGGCTGAACAATGTGCTTAATGTCATGAAATGCATAAGACATAGCCCGTTGAAAAGTTGCTCCAGCGTTCTTTAGTCCAAAAGGTAGTTTACAATAAGCAAACATTCCCCATGGACAAATAAAAGCTGTTTTGGGTTGATCTGCAGGGAGTATGTTTATTTGATTGTAGCCGGAAAAGCCATCCATGAAGGAAAACAATTCACTGCCAGCACAATCATCGATTATTTGATCGATATAGGGAGTTGGATAATTATCTTTTGGACACGCTCGATTAATATCCCTATAATCGATACATACTCTTATAGTTCCTTGTTTTTTAGTCACAGGAACAATATTCGATACCCAATCCGTTAAGGGAATTGGATAAATGAATCCTGCTCGAAGTAATTTTTCAACTTCTGTTTTTATAGCAGCAGCTTTTCTAGGATGAATTTGACGTAATCGTTGACGAACAGGTTTAGCATCCGGGTAAGTCTTAATCTCATGAACAACGATTGATGGATCAATTCCTGGCATTTCTTCATAAGACCAGGCAAACACGTCACGGAATTCTTGAAATAGGGCTTTATAAGTCTGAATTTCTTCATCTGTACAACAAGCACCTATATGAATGTTTTCAATTATTCCTGGTTTTACTGAAATGTCAATTGGAACCCTTTTAGATATATTTTCCAAATTTAACGCAGAATCAGGATGTTGCAATGGATTCTGAGGTTCCTTGGCATATTCAGCAGTAAAAATTGAAGCGAAATCATCTTCAAAATGATCTAATTCAGGTAAAAATGAAGATTGGTGATGTAGATCTTCCCATGGTAAATCATCAACAGAAAAAAACTCACGAATTTTCTCATCTATATGAACAAGTTCAGGAAATGTCGTTGTAACTAAAGTAGATATAGAAAGTGATTCCTCTTGGATCCCATTCATTGGATCAACTTCGGTTAAAAAGGTGTTGGAAAAAGACTGTACAGCCTGGTACACAATTTCAAATGAACTCAAAGGCATCATGCCATCAAATGAATCTATCTCGGATTTGGAAGGTACGATCCAAGGATCATCAAACATAACAGCGTCTGACGAAATCATGTGAATACTTGCAGTAGAAGGCGATACGTTAGGAGGAGGAAAGGAAAAAGTTCCTAGTAAACCAGAATCTTTAATCAAACCTACTCCAACATCCTTATAAGGGATAGCCGTTTTACCAACATGCTGGATTGTTTCTGTAGAGGCTGGGTCGGACGAGAAATAAGTTAACTGATCTATTGTCATGATCTTTCCTTGATATGGAAATTTTATGAGTCGAAAGACCAAAGAAACAACAACAGTCATAACATAGGACCAACTACGACCCAAAAGAAGGTTGTAATCTAGAGGGGCATCAACCACTTCCACATCTAGATTAACAATTTTACCTTCGACCCATATGGGTAAATCCTGCAAAATACCAAAAGGTTGAAAACCTCGATCATCAAAAGCCTTTAGAATTGTCGGGGATTGGTTAAGTGTAGGAGATCCAAGTGATTTCCAACATTGAATCGACATAATACACGTTGAAGCTCCCTCATCAATCAGAGTCCGAAAAATAGGTCTGTTTTTGACTAACACTGGAATCTGGAAAGCCATTTGGTGAGGAAGACGTGGTGTACTATTTTCTAAATCGAAGATTATAAGGTTAGAATCTTGAACATCGACAGCTCCTATGGCAGACAATAATAATTTACGCTGTGCTGGACACGATTGCAGCACTTCCAAAGCCGACATTGCTGAAGGAGAAACAGCTAAATCTTCAACAATGTTGTAATTTTGAGCAGCTCTCGCATGTGGATTGAAAGCTGATTTACGAAGAACACCTTTAGCAGGCGGTTTGATTATCAAGTCTGGATTTTGTTTCTCGATCTGTAGCGGACCGGAAACAGGAGGAGTTGTAGTTGATGTATTTGCATTGGAAGACTCTGCTTCTTTGCCATCAACAGGATTCTTAGAACCGTAATCTTGCGATCGCGTCGCAACCCTTACATGAGACATCATCATAATAGGCTCTTCTAAAGTAGTCGAGGAAGAACCAATCATATTACTATCTTGAATTGGAAAAGGATCCTTCAAGACAGCAGGTTGTTGCGATCCTTTAACGAATTTTGTAACTTCGTCTCGATATGGACATTCTTTCGTGAAATGATCTTGTTCACAAATGAAACAAGGATAGCGAGGTTTACGTTTTTCGTCATTGGATTCATCTTTATCTATTTTCTCTTTCAAATTCTTTTTGTTTTTGCTCCTCCCCTTCTTTTTACCACCGGATTTTGATTTTGTCGTAGATGTTTCAATGACATGAATGTCGACAAAAACTTCGGGAGAAGATTCTCCTTTCGGGGAATCAGGTAAAGTTATAATTGGAGAAGAATTCTTTGAAGATTTCTTCTTACTTTTAGAATTGACCGTACCAATCATACCATTAGCGGCATGAGACCCTGAAGGAGCTGCAGCTATTTGACCTTGTTTTGGAAGGTCTGGGATTTTTTCATGTAGAGTACCTGACTGTGTATAAACGAGGTCAAGGTACTGAGCCTGAGCAATTACTTGTTCTTCAGTAACAACACCAGCCTTAGCTACATCTTCAGTGATCTTGGGTAACAATGATTTAACAAACCATTCTGCCAAAATTTGATCCGGAATATAAACTTTCACCAATCGTCTTCTATGTCGCCATTCATGAATATGATCAGAAATATACGTGGACGTAGATTGTTTTAGCAAAGTTAATAATTCTGTGCCGTTGTCGTATCTGACAGGCAACTGAAAATGAGTCAAGAAAGTTATTGCTAACTGACTGAAATTATGAAACGAGCTGCGTGGTAACTCAATGTACCATTTAGCCGGAAGACCTATAAGGGTTCTTTGGAAAAGACGTAAGTGAATCGAATCATCAATGATTGAATTAGATGCACACCAAAGGTGATAATTCATAACATGATTTGATGGATCCTCTCCTGACTTACCTTCGAATTTTGGTATATCACTGGGCAACTTATGAGGCATTGGCGGCCAGTTCTGATAATAAAAAATAGGATCATTTGTAAGGCGCGTCAAATCAGGTAAGTCCAAAGTTGCGATAAACGGTAATTGACGGTTAGGGTCGCGAAAACCTTGAGAAGCCAAAGCAGATCCAGGAGGTGGATACCCAGGATAACTAGGAATTGGATTTGCATTAGGTATTGTGTAACCTCCCGGAAAACCAGGATGAACCGGACCATACTGAGGTTGCGTATAAGTTAGGGTGAATTACGGTTGTTACGATAATAACCCTTATCCTCATAGGGGTTAAGTTAAATTGTCCACAGTGCAGTTGATCGTAATGAGGTTGACTTGTAATAGCTGTACTTGTACCGGCGTCCTGCGGCCTCTGACTGTGAGTCTGAGCGAAGGTCTGGGTTTAGCAGAGACTTGCGAGGATTTCCGGATACGGGGCAAGCATAAATTAGACTACAGGATACTCGAAACGGGTGTGACATGTTGAGCAGATGTTTACACTTGATTATATGATTTAGTGATCGATGTGTACTGAGGCAGTCTGCTGAGCTGGACTTAGGTGCGAGAAGTTTGAATAGGCGGAGCAGTTCTTGGTTGAACCGAAAACAAGGCTGTCCAGGTTGATAAGGCAACTGCACATTAGGCTGCATAGGCTGTTGATATTGGGATGGATCCCACACCATATTCATTCCGGGGTATTGTCCAGCAGAAGGTTGAACGTAAGGACCATAACCTGGTTGAACGTAGGGTTGATAAGTAAGTGGTACATTTCCGGCTCCTTGAATAGATGGCTGACCAAAAGGTTGTTGGAAACCTTGAATTGGGTACTGACCTTGAGGTTGATAACCTTGAGGCGCGTACTGAAGTTGGGGTTGATAAAGACCCTGAGGAGCCTCATGAGTTTGGGGTTGACCTTGGGGCATATACTGTCCTGAAGGTTGATACCCTTGAGGTGTGTACTATCCTTGGGGTTGCCCCCCAAAATAATATGATTCCACAGTTTGTCCTGGGAAAAAACTACCTTGAGGTTGTGCCCCGGGTGGTAATTGACTACCTTGAGGTTGCCCCGGGGCGATGGCCCAGATACCCTAAGGTTTCCCCAGTGATAGCCGAGTTCCAGGGACACCCCCTAAGCGATGGCAGGTTCCCTGAGGTTGCCCCCCAGAAGGAAACTGACTGCCTTGAGTTTGAGGATTTGGAATATTACCAGACATCATAAAAATTTGTTCTGCGTTCGACGTTTCAATTTTAAGTCCATCAAGACCAGATGATAACACGTTTTCGATGGGTTGAGGAGTTGCTCCCGAGAAAGTACCAGACAAAGACTGATATCCCGAAGGAACAGAAGGACCACCATGTAAAAATGATTTTGGCGTTTGAGAAAACATGGATGACTCTCCAGCCATAAAAGATGACGGATAATAACCTATGGGTGTAGGATGAAAAGGAATTCGAGGTGGATAAAAAGCAAGACTCGGATTCTCTAAAAAATTTGTTAAAGAGAGATACCAAGAATTAGTTCGAATGGGGCTGTAGAAAATAGATTCACGTTCCCTAAGATTTAACGATTGAGGGGAGTCGGGAAGAGATATGTCTTCGTCTGGATTAGTAAGTTCTTCAATAGAAATAAGTCCAGAGGGAAGATTGTCTGTAATGGTATTTCTTACCCTAGGTGAACCTGGATCGCTAGAAGTTGGTGTGATAAATCTTGAGGATGTTTCCAAAACAGAAGATTCAGTTTCAGGTTTAGAGATTTCAGGTTCGTCAGCTAATTCACTGGTAGAAGAAACATAACCAGTAACTTCAGAAACTGAAATCGGTTCTTGAATGTATTCTGTTGTAGGTATTTGATGATCAGGATGTATAACTATAGATGAAATTCCAATTTATGTTGATCTAATTCTACTACTATTGGATGCTACCAGAGAACGAAGCCCTTCAAGTTGACTTGGTGAATATTCAGGGGGTTTCCCTTCTATTCTCTGGGATTGTCTCGGCAATTCCGCCACGATTAAATTTTTTTTCTTTCAATGAAAGCTTGACATGAGGAGCTGATATGTTAGACTTGAAAAAGGAGGAAGTATGAGTAATAATGAGCTCATACTCATAGTAAAATGTCAGGATGAAAGTTTTTAGTGTAACAAATTGCCCCCTAAAGTGCAAAGTCTGGAATAGATGAAGCTGAAGTCTGTCATATATGAAGAGTGCAGTACTTTATCATTTCAAAGATCATCCTGTGGACACCCCAGTTAGAACCTGTAAAAACATTCAATGCAAAATATATACATATATATGTCATCACTGAGGTAGGCATTCCCATACTCAGATTAAAACTAACTAGAAACTAACTCAAATCGTTCTGATACAGGAATGATTTTGAATACATCATAGTATAGATATATGTAGACACAGTATGGACGCAGCCATCTGTTTATAAATAGTCTGCTATATATATGATAACAAAATTCCTCACAGCCTGGATGGTGGAAACTAGATCCAGGGTCTTGATTTCCGCATCTCGAACTAGTACGATTCTATCCATGTGAATAAATGTGTTGAAGTCGAACATGGTAGAAACCACTTGATTACCAATCAATGATGTGAACTGTTAACAAGTGTGAGAGAAACCACCAGTAATGTCAATGGCTCTCAAAGTACTCAGTACAATCCATGAAATGTGAATGAATGAGCTGAAGTCGAACATCTCACGAAATCATTCGATCGAAGGTCAATGATGCAACCTATGGTCGAAGGCGAGAAACCTACCATTGAGGTATGCAGATTTCAAGGCACTAAACATTTCTGGATCAACTTCCTAGATAATGTGCTGATGTCGATAGAAAGTGATCTGTCATAGGCAAGCCCACAACACGAAATCATAGATCAAGTTTTGAAAATATATTGGCAAGGACTGACTCAGGGATGGTAAAAAATGGATGACAGATATTTTGCAGATGAATGGTTTATTTGAACTGTTCTCTTGAACACATAACGACACTGCAGATGACTTGGTAACAATTGACCCAAAGCTAATACCCAGAAACCGGCTGAAGACTTTCAATGTGGTTTGATTAACTGTTAGGCAAAGGACTTCCCAACCCAGGTGAATGAAAGTGTCGTGTTCAAGAGTGGTTGACTGAATTTTCGAAAAATTTAAAATACAACAAACACGTCCATTTTTCTCTCTTTTTCCCCCACCATTTCTGGCAAGTACCTCTTTATTTTTGACAAGCTTGAGGAGGATAACATTTTCTTGGTTATAAGCTCATCCTTCGGATGAGTCCAAATTAGTTTAAAATTCGAACCCTAAGAAGGAGTGGTTCGTTCCTGTTGAAAATTAAACAGGTCCTTTACTGTTAAGTTTTAACGAGTCTAGTATAGGAGAAACTCGGTGTTTTTAATTTTTAGGGAGTCAGAAGAAAAACTTAAGAAAACTCCGTGGGTGTAATTTTTCGTAAATTTAGTCTCTCGAGCCCGAAAAAGGATAAAATAATGCGGGAGAGAACTCTATTGACCGTATTTAGTCAACGTATACCTTTTTCGTAAATAGTCCATTTTAGTCCGTAAAAGGGGTAAACTTATACTGAAGGGACGATCATTCATTTACTTTAACGAGTTCGAATAATCAAGTACTCGGCAATCTTTTCATATTTAGAGAGTCTGAAAAGGGCTTAAAAGAGGACTCCAAGGTTTCACTTTTTCGTAAATTTTTTGAAAGAGTTCGAAAAAGTGATAAAAGTATGCTCTTTGTTGAAAAACGATCAGTTCACCTGAAAAATCCAGTTTCTGCACAAAAACTTGAAACATTACACATATCTGTTTAAGATAAGTAAAAATGCTTTCAAAAATACCCTTTTTAAAGTGAAAAATAAATAAATTAAAAATTCATCCATTCGAAAAAACTTATAAAAAGGACTTTTTCAACTTCATTTTTACCGTTCAATTTCAGAGTGAAAAGTAAAAAGCTTTTGGGTAAGAAAGTTCCTGTGAAGATTCTGGAAAATCCGTCCGTTGGAATCGAGAACCGTCAGTCCCAGGTAATCCACAACCTCTCAATCTTGTTTTTCATCCGTTTCAAATTTGTTTTTAGGCTTTAGTTTGCATTTTTGGGGCAAAAAATGGTTTAAAAGTTCGCCCGCGGGGTCCGCAGGTGGGACACACGTTACCTGCGGACCCCAAATTTTTCCTATAAGGAAAAAGTCATGGGTTCCGCACCCGACACACATTACGCGTGCGGATCTACGCTCTGTGTATAAAGCGTGGGTGCGTTACCCGCGCGGTTGATTTTGAAACATTCATTTCTCATTTGTTTGCCAAAAATTTTCAAATAAGACTATTCTAACTTGCCTTTTTATGTATTGTAGGATTGACAAGATGTTGATTTGGCAAGAACGTGAGCATGAGGAAGTGGATGAAGCTGTAATACTTCATTTTCCCACACAACGGGCATTAAAAGCATGTGGCTTGTACAAATTTTGGGCCATCTCAGGCATGAGGGCACAAGTAGAACTCTTGACATGGTTGGTGAACAGATGGAATGTGGAGGACCAGTGCTTCTTCATTGGTGGCCACCGGCTCGAAATTGAGCTGGAGGATATATATTTCTTGACTGGTTTGTCCAAGAGGGGCGAACAAGTTTCTTTGTTTGGGACTAGGCTAGGTGGCCAGACTGTCGCTAGTCTCCAACTAGAATTCTGCAATGATCAGGCAAATCCTCGGGACAAACGGATTGACATAAAACACATCATCCGTCCTGAATTGAAAGTTATTGCTTTTACTGTTACCAAACTGTGTGGGAGTGCTGCGCTTCATGTAGCTACTGGTTCCCAAATGTGTATTGCCGTGGACTGTTTTCGCGGCACCATCTTTAACTGGTGTGAAGCTGTGTTGGCTAATGTAAAAGGCCAACTAACCAGAGCAAAAAATGGGAAACTGAATAACTTTGGATACGGATCCATTGTTGTTTCTTTTTCTCTGGAGAGGATCCCCATGTTAGCTCCACAGAGTATTGTTGTTGATGCCGGTCGACCTCGAGAACCGAGAATGGTTCGTTGGTCCGCGTTGATGGCTCGTCATGCTATTGAGGGTACTGAGATTGTACGATTTCCTTCTTCATATTTTCGTTGGCTGGATCGCCAACTTTTTGTGATAGAGGATTTTCCATATGCCGGGATAGATTTCCGCGGCGACAAAGAGATGGCTCTCCCTGCAGGGGAACAGTGGGATGATTCAGGTAAAATCATTTTTCAATGTTTGCTAAATTCTAATTTTTTTTATTTTTATCGTCTTTGAAAACTAATAACCAAAAGTTTTTTAATACATATGTGGGTCCACAAAGACCAGTCCATCTCCAACCTTACGAAAGAAGACAACCAGTTGCGCCCGCACCAGCCCCAGCAGGCCAATCAGCGGAGATTTTGACTGATTTAGAGCATCATCTAGAGCGTTTGACTCTAGATATTCCAGAGACGAGCATAGATGACATTCCTCTCAGGTTGCAGAGATATGTGATTGGAGTTCCAGGACCTTTTAGGAGGTTCATATGCAGGGTAGCCCGAGCAGTGGTTTCTTATCGTGATCATCATCAGTGATGGGATGATCGTGTAGACTCATATTTTTGACTTTTGTATTATCATTTTTGCCGATCATAAGGTGTTTCCAACCTATGATCGAAGACGATGTATATTTTTTGAAAACACTCCTATATTATGATATATCACTATTTGCCGGCTATCTGTGTACATATGTGAATGTTGTTTGTTTTACTGCTTTTGATTATTGCAAATGTCTATTTATCATACTAGAAGCAATTGAATCTGCTAATGTATTTAAATGTCTTGGAATATGCTGATATTCAATATAATCAAACTCACGTTCCAAGAGACGAACTCTCAAAAATAACCGTAATAACACCGGATTTCTAATGGTATAAACCCTGTTAAGCTGTAATACAACAAGTTCAAAATCCAACCTTACAATCAAACTCCGAATTCCAAATGATATGGATTCAGACAATAACTCAATCACTGCACTATACTCGGCAATGTTATTTGTTGTTTGACCAAGGCTTACCCCATGCATGGATACTAACTCGTCAGAGGGTGAATAGATAACCCAAGCTGCGGAAGAAATGTTCCATGTACTACGACAAACACCATCATCAAAACCAATGTAGGTTTGAAGAGACGTCGACATCTGCAATATCAAGAGTAAAACTCAGATAAGCAGGAATGGTGATAAAAACACACTCTCTAAACTAGGCACACTTTTCTAATCTAAAAAACACAAGCAGTAAAGAAATCTAAACTAACAAAAATCTCCACACCTCATTTAAGCATAATATCGCTTTAGAAAAAGCCCATTTCTGGGTTTATCCAAAGGGACACCGTCAAAATCTATCAACTCATAGGCCCCTTTTGCTAACTTTCGTTTAACAATATAAGGACCATGCCACATAGGCACGAATTTCCCATCTCCTAGCTTGTCGTTAGCTTGATCATAAAGTAAAACTAGGTCTCCTTCTGAAAAATTTCGAGGGGTCACACTTCTATCATACTGAGCTTTTATCCTTTTAACATGAGCCTCATTTGCTATTGCAGCATTTCGTCGATTCTCATCTAATTGGGCTAAGTACAAGAAACGTTTCTCCTCTTCAGACGTAGCTGGAAGTAATTCTACGGCTAATTTTAGTGACAGTATTTCGCATTCAATCGGCAACACAGCTTCCAAACCGTAAACCAGTTGAAAAGGAGTGAAACCCGTTGATGTTTTGACTGAGGTTCGATATGCCCAAAGCGCTGAAAATAACATGGAATGCCAATTCATCTTGTGAATACCAATGATTCGTTTAATCATGGTGACTAAAACTTTGTTAATTGCTTCAACCAGACCATTGGCTTGCGGATAATACGGAGTGGAACTATCGTGGCGCAAGCCAAGCTGGTCTGTCAGTTCAGTCATCATGACATTCCGAAAATGACTTCCATGATCCGTAATAATAGCTTGAGGAACACCGAACCTAGTAATTATGTGATTAAATACGAATGTTGCAGCAGTCCTGCCGTCAGCTGAAAATGTAGGCATCGCCTTGGCCCATTTTGTAAAATAATCTACTGCTAAGATAATATAGGCATGCCCCCCGGCCGAGTGAGGGTTACATGTAATAAAATCGATACCCCATTTCGCGAAAGGACCAACAGCAATTATAGGGTGAAGAGGAGTGGGTGGCGCGCGCATTTTTCGATCAAAAATTTGACAGTTGTGGCATTTCCGAACCGCATAAATGCAATCTTTGAACAACGTTGGCCAGAAATAACCTACACGCAATATCTTTTGGGCTGTGGCATACCCAGACATATGACCGCCACATGCTCCAGAATGACAGTCATTTAACACCTTCTCAGCTTCTTCATGAGTTAGACAACGTCGGAAAACAAAATCCGCTCCACGTCGATAAAGTGTATCACCAATGATATTATACTGTTGGGATTGGAAGCGTATTTTCCGTCGCTGAGTTCGTGAAATGTCAGGCCGAAAAGATTGGGTTTGGAGATAAACAATAATATCTCCATACCAAGGATCAAGTGTACCGATAAGAAACAAAGATTCGTCCACAATGGACTCTTCTGCCACTGTTTCAGTATCAGTAGAGGGGAAATCGCACATCAGTTCCGCAAATACCAAAGATTTCTTTGCCTTGGATTTCTCAAATTCCAAGTCAAATTCCTACAGGATAACTATCCATTTGGAATATTTTCCCCCTAGCAATTGTTTGGTCAAAATATACATCATGGGGTTGCAATTAGAAATTACCGTGGTTTTACGTAACAAGATGTAATGTCTAAAACGTTGGACAGCTTGAACAGCTGCCAAGGCCAATTTCTCCACATGTGTGTATTTGATTTCAGTCGGATGCAGATTTCGACCAAGATAATAAATCACATGTTCATTGTGAGATTCATCTTCCTGAACTAGTACCATCCCAATGGTGGAATGAGAAGCAGCGAGATACAAAATGTAATCTTGGTTGTAGTTGGGAGGATGCAATAACGGTGCATGGGTCAACGCGTGTTTAAGTGCATCAAAAGATCGATCAACGATCTCATCCCAAAAGAACGGACCGTTCTGTTTCAACAACCGGGTAAAACCCTTTGTAAGCTCGGCATAGTTAGGAATAAATCTATGTAAAAAGTTTGCTTTCCCCTACAAAATTTGGAGTTGGCGTAAAGTCGAAGGAGGAGGCAATTTAACAATGGCTTTGACCTTCGATGGATCGACGCGAATGCCTGCTTTCGAGACAACAAATCCCAGTAATCGACCCGATTCTACGCAGAAAACACATTTATGCGGATTCAGCCTTATCCGATAATGCCTACATCTCATAAAAATTGCTCGTAAATGAGTGGGATGATCGGCCCGACGTAATGAATGAGCGGGTAAATCATCGAGATATGGCTGAACAATGTGCTTAATGTCATGAAATGCATAAGACATAGCCCGTTGAAAAGTTGCTCCAGCGTTCTTTAGTCCAAAAGGTAGTTTACAATAGGCAAACGTTCCCCATGGACAAATAAAAGTTGTTTTGGGTTGATCTGCAGGGAGTATGTTTATTTGATTGTAGCCGAAAAAGCCATCCATGAAGGAAAACAATTCACTGCCAGCACAATCATCGATTATTTGATCGATATAGGGAGTTGGATAATTATCTTTTGGACACGCTCGATTAATATCCCTATAATCGATACATACTCTTATCGTTCCCTGTTTTTTAGTCACAGGAACAATATTCGATACCCAATCCGTTAAGGGAATTGGATAAATGAATCCTGCTTGAAGTAATTTTTCAACTTCTGCTTTTATAGCAGCAGCTTTTCTAGGATGAATTTGACGTAATCGTTGACGAACAGGTTTAGCATCTGGGTAAGTCTTAATTTCATGAACGACGATCGATGGATCAATTCCTGGCATTTCTTCATAAGACCAGGCAAACACGTCACAGAATTCTTGAAATAGGGCTTTATAAGTCTGAATTTCTTCATCCGTACAATAAGCACCTATATGAATGTTTTCAATTATTCCTGGTTTTACTGAAATGTCAATTGGAACTGTTCTAGATATATTTTCCAAATTTAACTCAGAATCAGGATTTTGCAATGGATTCTAAGGTTCCTTGGCATATTCAGCAGTAAAAATTGAAGCGAAATCATCTTCAAAATGATCTAATTCAGGTAAAAATGAAGATCGGTGATGTAGATCTTCCCATGGTAAATCATCAATAGACAAAAACTCACGAATTTGCTCATCTGTATGAACAAGTTCAGGAAATGTCGTTGTAACTGAACTAGATATAGAAAGTGATTCCTCTTGGATCCCATTCATTGGATCGGTTTCGGTCGAAGAGGAGTCGGAAAATGACTGTACAGCCTGGTATGAAATTTCAAATGGACTCAAAGGCATCACGCCATCAAATGAATCTATCTCGGATTCTGAAGGTATAATCCAAGGATCATCAAACATAACAGTGTCTGACGAAATCATGTGAATATTTGTAGTAGAAGGCAATACGTTAGGAGGAGGAAAGGAAAAAGTTCCTAGTAAACCAGAATCTTTAATCAAACCCACTCCAACATCCTTATAAGGGATAGCCGTTTTACCAACATGCTGGATTGTTTCTGAAGAGGCTGGGTCGGACGAGAAATAAGTTAACTGATCTATTGTCATGATCTTTCCTTGATATGAAAATTTTATGAGTCGAAAGACCGAAGAAACAACAGCAGTCATAGCATAGGACCAACTACGACCCAGAAGAAGGTTGTAATCTAGAGGGGCATCAACCACTTCCACATCTAGATTAACAATTTTACCTTCGACCCCTATGGGTAAATCCTGCAAAATACCAAAAGGTTGAAAACCTCAACCATCAAAAGCCTTTAGAATTGTTGGGGATTGGTTAAGTGTAGGAGATCCAAGTGATTTCCAACACTGAATCGACATAATACACGTTGAAGCTCCCTCATCAATCACAGTCCGAAAAATAGGTCTGTTTTTTACTAACACTGGTATCTGGAAAGCCATTTGGTGAGGAAGACGTGGTGTACTATTTTCTAAATCGAATATTATAAGGTTAGAATCCTGAACATCAACAACTCCTATGGCAGACAATAATAATTTACGTTGTGCTGGACACGATTGCAGCACTTCCAAAGCCGACATTGCTGAAGGAGAAACAGCTAAATCTTCAACAATGTTGTAATTCTGAGCAGCTCTTGCATGTGGATTGAAAGCTGATTTACGAAGAACACCTTTAGCAGGCGGTTTGATTATTAAGTCTGGATTTTGTTTCTCGATCTGTAGCGGACCGGAAACAGGAGGAGGTGTATTTGATGTATTTGCATTAGAAGACTCTGCTTCTTTGCCATCAACAGGATTCTTAGAACCGTAATCTTGCGATTGCGTCGCAACCCTTACATGAGACATCATCATAATAGGCTCTTCTAAAGTAGTCGAGGAAGAACCAATCATCTTACTATCTTGAATTGGAAAAGGATCCTTCAAGACAGCAGGTTGTTGCGATCCTTAACGAATTTCGTAACTTCGTCTCGATATGGACATTCTTTCGTGAAATGATCTTGTTCACAAATGAAACAAGGATAGCGAGGTTTACGTTTTTCGTCATTGGATTCATCTTTATCAGTTTTCTCTTTCGAATTCTTTTTTTTTTTGTTCCTCCCCTTCTTTTTACCACCGGATTTTGATTTTGTCGTAGATGTTTCAACGACATGAATGTCGGCGGAAACTTCGGGAGAAGATTCTCCTTTCGGGGAATCAGGTAAAGTTATAATTGGAGAAGAATTCTTTGAGGATTTCTTCTTACTTTTAGAACTAACTGTACCAATCATACCGTCAGCGGCATGAGACCCTGAAGGAGCAGCAGCTATTTGACCTTGTTTGGGAAGGTCGGGAATTTTCTCATGTAGAGTACCTGACTGCGTATAGACGAGGTCAAGGTACTGAGCCTGAGCAATTACTTGCTCTTCAGTAACAACACCAGCCTTAGCTACATCTTCAGTGATCTTGGGCAGTAATGATTTCACAAACCATTCCGCCAAAATTTGATCCGGAATATAAACTTTCACCAAACGTCGTCTACGTCGCCACTCATGAATATGATCAGAAATATACGTGGACGTAGATTGTTTTAGCGAAGTTAATAATTCTGTGCCGTTGTCGTATCTGACAGGCAACTGAAAATGAGTCAATAAAGTTGTTGCTAACTGACCGAAATTATGAAACGAGCCGCGTGGTAACTCAATGTACCATTTGGCCGCAAGACCTATAAGGGTTCTTTGGAAAAGACGTAAGCGAATCGAATCATCAATGATTGAATTAGATGCACACCAAAGGTGATAAGTCATAACATGATTCGATGGATCCTCTCCTGACTTACCTTCAAATTTTGGTATATCACTGGGCAACTTATGAGGCATTGGCGGCCAGTTCTGATAATAAAAAATAGGATCATTTGTAAGGCGCATCAAATCAGGTAAGTCTAAAGTTGCGATAAACGGTAATTGACGGTTAGGGTCGCAAAAAACTTGAGAAGCCAAAGCAGATCCAGGAGGCGGATACCCAGGATAACTAGGAATCGGATTTGCATTAGGTATTGTGTAACCTCCCGGAAAACCAGGATGAACCGGACCATACTAAGGTTGTTGATAAGTATAACCGAGGTACGGTTAATACTGATAGCTTGGATTCTGTACATAGGGACCGAATTGCGGCTGTCCCTGGTACGGTTGATATGTAAATTGAGGTTGACATGTAACAACTGTACTTGTACCAGTTTGTCCTATAGGTATCTGAACCGAAGTCTGAACTGAAGGTCCTGACTGAGGTACAAAGACTTGAGGGATTTGCACGGATACAGGGGTAGTCGAACTCGGGGCTACAGATACTCCAGAAACAGGTGTGACAGGTTGAACAGACGTTGCAGCAGTTGTAGAAGTTTGAGGCGGAGTCTGAGGTGTACTAGGCCCAGTCTGTTGAACTGAACTAGGTGCAGGATTTTGAATAGCTGGCTGAACAGGTTGCTGGGTTGAACCAAAAACCAATGGCTGGCCAGGTTGATAAGGCAACTACACATTAGGCTGTAAAGGCTGTTGATATTGGGACGGATCCCACACCATCATTCCGGGGTATTGTCCCGTAGAAGGTTGAACATAAGGACCATAACCTGGTTGAACGTAGGGTTGATAATTAAGAGGTAAATTTCCGGCTCCTTGAACAGATGGTTGACCAGAAGGCTGTGGGTAACCTTGAATTGGGTACTGCCCTTGAGGTTGATAACCCTGAGGCACGTACTAAGGCTGGGGTTGATAAGGACCCTGAGGAGCATATTGTGCTTGGGGTTGACCTTGAGGAATGTACTGTCCTTGAGGTTGATAACCCTGAGGTATGTACTGTCCTTGGGGTTGCCCCCCAAAATAATATGATTCCACAGTTTGTCCTGGGAAAAATATACCTTGAGGTTGTGCCCCGGGTGGTAATTGACTACCTTGAGGTTGCCCCCCAGGTGGTAATTGACTACCTTGAGGTTGCCCCCCAGGCGGTAACTGAGTTCCCTGAGGTTGCCCCCCAGAAGGAAACTGATTGCCTTGAGTTTGAGGATTGGGAATATTACCAGACATCATAAAAATTTGCTCTGCGTTTGACGTTTCAATTTTAAGTCCATCAAAACCAGATGATAACACATTTTCGATGGGTTGAGGAGTTTCTCCCGAGAAAGTACCAGAAAGAGACTGATATCCCGAAGGAACAGAAGGACCACCATGTAAAAATGATTCTGGCGTTTGAGAAAACATGGATGACTCTCCAGCCATAAAAGATGACGGATAATAACCTCTGGGTGTAGGATGAAATGGAATTCGAGGTGGATAAAAAGCAAGACCCGGATTCTCTAAAAAATTTGTTAAAGAGAGATACCAAGGAT
Organism: Pinus albicaulis; assembly: GCA_034641835.2. Classification (NCBI taxonomy): domain Eukaryota; kingdom Viridiplantae; phylum Streptophyta; class Pinopsida; order Pinales; family Pinaceae; genus Pinus; species Pinus albicaulis. The sequence continues at coordinate 486,306,186 of CM076582.1, forward strand.
TAGTTCGAATGGGGCTGTAGAAAATAGATTCACGCTCCCTAAGATTTAACGATTGAGGGGAGTCGGGAAGAGATATGTCTTCGTCTGGATTAGTAAGTTCTTCAATAGAAATAA
>CM076582.1:486306399-486392935 GCA_034641835.2 Pinus albicaulis
CATAATTTTGACTTGACTAATGGTAGCCTTGTAAATATGTACAAACTTTTCTTTCTGCAAATTATTTCCCATATTTTGTAAAAAAAATCAAAAAAAAAAAATCAAAAATCAAAAAGAGGGTAAAAATTCCTAAAAGAAAAATCAAAGGACTTAGAAAAAATACTATACCCCAAAAGAAAAAGATGAATAAAACATGAAAGTGTGCAAGTATAAATGCCACTACATTTACCTTTTTCAGTTGATTATGGCAGAGTGTCGATAAATTCCATAATTTGTGATGAGTTGAACAATTTAATCTTGACTCGTCATTTTTCAATTTCAAATGTCATAGATAGAGAATAAACAATTGTCATACAGTTTAATCATGACAATTCATTATAGAGGTAGAGAACAAAAGGATCCAACAGTTTAATCTGGATTCTTGGTTCAAATAAGTGTAGAATTAGATAGTTTACTACTTTCAAAAAGAATAAAATGTTGTAAGGTTGCTTGTTCAAATGCAGCTGATTAAAATAGAAGGAAAAAATGTTAGAAGACAATGACTGGGCAGGTAGAAGAAGGTGGGCGACATCATTGTATATATTTGACCAGACTATAAATAACTAATTTCCCCTCCCCATAGTAAATTTGATATTCTAGATGGTCAGTCAAAGAGGCTCAAGGAATTTCCTTGACTTTTGTTGGGACCGGACCCAAGGCTCAGTGACTGATTAGTTGAAAATGTTAAGTTTCTATATTAATCCCAGAAATTTTCATCATTTACCCCTTCATGCACTCGTCACCATTTAACTTCATAAGTGGGAAATCTTTTCTTAAATGTTACATAAATACCCATTTGATTAACTTCCTCCATTTTACAAGACATAAAACCCTCAAAAACATGATATCTCAAGTAAAAGTGATTAAGTTATGATAATGAAGCTTTGCTTTAATTTTCACTTTCCTTAGTTTTATTTATGAATTTTGAGTATTCATTGTCCCTTTTCATATTAACACTTAACATATTTTATTAACTCCCTATCAATTACCCTAGTCCTATTAATATAGCTCCCTTTTATTTAATATTCCCAACACCCTCTTATTATATAATTTTTATGTCAAAGATATTAAACACATGTTGAAAAACATCCTGAAATTACCCCTTTGACATGAAACTTATCCATAATAAAATATTCCCTCTCCCCTATAGTTTTAGACCTTTGATAAGTCTAAAACTATATAAAATGAATGATATTGAAAATGTGCAATTTATTTACACCTTGTGTATATAAAACAGTGAATAAAAAGAGTTTATTCGCCTTTCCCCTCATAATATTTACCCATGGTTAAAGTTTTAACCTTATCTCATTTTCTCGATACATATCATTTTATCATAGTCTAAACCCTGGTTTGATAGACCTTTAATAACCTGCCCATTCTATGTATAAACCCCTTTTATACATAAATTTCATTATAAAAAAAATGAAGCATCTTCGCATTCGTTCCCGACCCCCCGATCATCCTAATCCCTTTAAATCCTACAGTCTAAACTAAACTGATAAATCATTCCCTCGCCCCCACCATTTCCATCGCATTAGCCTGTAACCGTTGATTATCCCTATTAGATCGATGGTTAATATTTAACTCGGGTCCCACCTTTCCATATCCTTGGAGCTTCCCGATAAATCTCGACTGTTCGCACCGAGCGATTCAATCCAACGGTGCATATTCAATATCACATTATAAAAGTGACCAGGCGAAGTTGGAAAAAAAATTTGCGATAAAAGTTATTTTTCCAAACCACCATCTGCTACGTGTCTTATTTTTATTGGATCGCATTACAAAAGCGAAAAACCATTTACCGCCCAGGAGCAATGCGATAACCACTAGTGGTTTCACCTTCAAACACAAAAACCACTCCCGCCATTAATTCTGACCTGTAATTAATATCATGTGTATTGATAAAACTTAAGGTTTCAACCTTAGTTTTTATTGTTTGCATGCATTTACGCTTTCTCCCTTTCAGAAAACACTCACACACACCATTTCAGAGCTGTTTTCGAACCAGTTCATCATTCTAAAATCCATTTCCTCTCTTAATTTTTCCTCTGAAGACTCTCAGTGCCCCCTACCAAACAGCAGCAGCTAGTTCAAAGACTGGTACAACCTGGAAATCTTCCTTGACTTCAACCATACCTGTTCAAGGTATTTCTCGTAATCCAAACTTCAAAATTTCAAATTTCAAAGAACAAAATTGAAACCCATTGAATATATAAGCCAAAAATACTCCTTTGAAAGTACTCAAACATTGAAGAAATAGGGGAAACCTTGTCAAAATATTCCTAGAATTTGTCACTTCCGCCTTAAGAGTTTTCACCATCAAAAAACTATTTCCACGGTTAAAATATCTTTGAATTACTGAAAAATCCATCAAAATCCCTTTCCAACCTTCTTCAAATTGCAAATCTGCATTTTCCACATAAAACCCTCGCCCAGTTTCTGAATTCTTCCGCAAAAACAGCTTAATTGACCTCCTGTTTTCAAAAAGAGATTAGCAAATAGTCTAATATTGCTCAGTTTTATTCAAAATGATAAAAAAGCAGGTCAACCCTAGGACTGGAGGTCCCAAACCTCAGAAGCCTGCCTCCAGCAAGCTTCCAAACCCCAAACCATCCAAAATTGATAAACCTACTCCTATCCTAACTGTAGATTCTACTGAGGTAGTTAGGCCATTGCAGCCACCTGTCACCTCCGAAGAGAAAAATTCCTTGATTGACTTAGACTATATAATTGCTGATGCTACCTTAGAATTTTATCTACTTGAAGTACATAGTTGGTGTCAGGAGAAATTTTAGAAAAAAATGGCAAATGATATACCTGTATGGGACTCCAACTTGCCTAAATATGTGCTTCCCATCACTCATCAAGCTCAAGATTTCATTATATTTTGTCAGATGCACTATATCCCTGACCAGAGATGCATGGTAAACAAAGATAGTGAGGTCATGTTTTACATAACTGCTAAAGCCATCAATGATATGCTCCAAATAAGCCATGATCCACGAGAAGTATCATTGTCAATTGAAGATTTGACTCAGATGTATTTAGATCTGGATTTCCCTAGGAAGTTTGAGATCCTTCAAAACTTCATGCCTAATCATGTCAACCTTCCTAAGGCAAATCCACCTTATGATACTTTTGATTTCCATAAGGGCTCTAGAAAAATCATTTCCATGATTTCATTTATTCTAGGCTATGCTAATGATGAATTTACATATGCCTCCATCCTAGGTTTCCTCTCTACCTTGTCCCCAGGACAACAGCTAGAATTCGTCATTAACTTTGCCAAATTCATTGCTGATAATATGCATTATCAGTTAATAAAATTACCTGATGAAGGAGTGTTCAGATATACATATATGTTACATCTCTTCCTATTCTCTTAGGCAAATAATTTTCCAATTGCATTAAAGAAGATGGATGTGGAAGGTAATCCTCTTTCAGTGATGTTCTAGACTTCTTTTCTTGGGAAAAACACCAGTGAGTATAGCTACAGGGACTTAAATTATTTGTTTATCAGACCTGCCATGATTTTGTTGAACAAAATAGAGCCACCAAGGATCAATGAAGAACTCAAAATAATTTTACGGTTCTCTGAAAACTGTAAAGTTAGAGATTGGTATTTTTACAAGAATCACACAGAGATAAGAGTATACGGTGCACTCTTGGCTCCTTACAAATGATCAAATTTTCTAACTACCAGGATTTTTTCTTTGGAATACTTAAGAGAGATTTTGAATGCAGATGCGGTGAACTTCATAGCCTCCAAAAAGAAAGCACAATTCAAGTTAAAAAGTCAAATTGGCTCCTTCATAGTCAACAACAGAGATGCTTTGAAAGAGGTAATCAGTAAATTATCAACATTCAAGTTCCGAGAAAGCTTTTAATGGAACTATGACCCTCAAGGTATTTGGAGTAACCTCAGGGTCAAATGTAAGTTAACTCCATTCCTTCATGAGTCAAAGCCACTAATTGAAAAATATGCCAATCAGATGGAATGGGTTGCAAACACTTTAATTGATGATATTCAGGAGACGCAAACAAATAGCCTACAGGAAAATAAAATGGACAGTACACAGGTGGTTACAGTTAACCAACAAGCAGAGGTATCTAATAAAAGGCCTAGAAAAGAAGAAGGCTATTTGGCAAAGACAATTATTGAAAATAAATTTAAAATAGTCTACAGCAAGAAGGCCAGAATGACTACTCTAGAAAAATAAGGAGTCATAGATGTAGATGATAATAATGATCAACAAACAGATGATGAGGCCAAAATGATTGTTAATGAAACCTTTAGGTAAATTCATAATGAACAGTTACTATCATAGGGAAAAGGTAAAGAAATTATTGAAACATAGATGAATACAGAAGCTCCCTCTTCCTCTAAATCAGCAGAAGAAACTGATTCTGATATTCAGAAAAGGTTCAAGTAGATCAGGGAAAAGAATGAGGAAATCAAGAATGAGGTTTATTCTAAAATTATAAAGGAAAAAATAGGAGATAAATACAGACTTGTGATAGCCTTTGATTACTCAACAAATAAAATGATCATGTCTTTTCTCCAACCAGTAGTAACAGATCCAAAGTCAGCCACAAACTACAAGAAAACAAAGTTTGAAGTGAATGCTGATACTATACATGAACTAGATCAAATAAAGTTCCATAGAAGTGTTTCAGAGATGTTGTATTAAAAGGTAGTAAGCAAAACCATGAGTGCTACCATGCTTCAAAAGACTGTATCTAATTTGCAAACTCAAATGAAATTAGATAAAGCATCTCTACATGCTAAGGATTTGAGGATCAAGTCCTTAGAAGATTTGATAATAGAAACTGGAGTAGATCCCTCTAATACTAAAGTTGCTAAGAAATTGATAAGGCAGAAGAATGAAGATATTTTTTCCTTGAGAAACAACTCATATTGTCACAGAGTGAGCACCCACAAGAAAAAGAAATTCTTCAAGAAAAGACAGAAAAGGATGAAACTATGTAGTTAGTTTTGAAGATGACAGCTCAGATTAAAGAGATGGAAAATCAAATAGAATCTCTAATGCAAGAAAATGAAACATTGAAGAAAGCTCATGAATTCTCCATTCCCATAGTTATTCCAACTATAAGTACAGTTGTTCCCTCTACATTGGCAGAACATTTGGCACTAAAAGGAGTATTGGAAACTGCAGTGTCAATTACTTCTAAAGATATCTCTGCCACTTCATCATCTACATCACAGGTAAATCAAACAGGAGAAACAACTGACATAGTCAAGGCTATTGAAGACATGTCCTTAAAAGATAAAGAGATAATCAATTTGAAAGGTACTATCCGAAATCTTGAAACATCAAATAGAGATGCATTAATTACATCCAAAGGACATGAGCAGAGAGCCAACAGATTGCGGGAACAGTTAAATATTCTACAACAACAGGTTTATCTCACTGAACAGGTATCTTATATCAAGAATTATCTTTGGAACAACATTATTCAAGGCATACATTTACAATGGCCTTCAATCCAAATTATTTATGAACAAAAAGAGTTACTCAAAGCAGCACAAATAGAAATTCAAAAGACAAAAGAAGAACTAGCTGACAAACCTACTCAAGCTTTAAAGCCTATTAAATTTCTAAATAGCAAACACATAGAGGAGCTTGAAGAGCTAAAAATTTAGGATAGAACTGAAATTATACTACAAATCAAGAAAGTCCTAAATAAGAGAAATATAATGAATAATTTTGAAGACAAATGTAAAGACATGAACTTGGCAATCACAATATTTTGGGCCAAATACACAGTACTGACACAAGCAGGCCTTCCAGACATTCATGATTTCAATGAAAAGTTAATGGCACAGAAGGATTATGACAACAAAATCAGGGCTTATGCCAAAGAGTAGGTCAACAAAACTTTACCACAAGTGTCTCCAATTGGTAAAGTCATTTTGGAATATTTTGAGAACTTGTTCTTTCTACAAAATGAGATCAAACATATTTTCATTGTTAAGCCCAATTTTTCTAAGTATACAGAGGCAGATGAAAGTTACAGGAAATTGAAAAATATGAGAATTCCCAGTGCAGAACAATGGCAGGAATTTACTGATTTGATATAGATATTTGCAGCCAAAGTGTATCAGAGTAAGTAGCAGAGTCAAAGAGTATCAGTCAAAATACCTTTTTACTGCAGATAATTCCTTATTTTACAATAGTAAAACAGTAAAAGAAACAACGTAAAGAGTACCAGTGATAAAGCACAAGTTAAAGGATGTGAAATGGAAAGAGTGTATTTCAAGTTATCTTCAAAAGATCTTTTTCCAAAATGTCAGCGAGCATTTCCAACAGCTACAACCTAGCAACAAGTTAAGATGATTAGTCCTATTTTATATTGATAAGAGGACAACTTGCCAGTTTATTTTGCAGGTGTCCCTCTTTCTATGTAATAAACTTTATTTTTTCCTAGAGATATTCCTACATGTCTCTTAGATATTTTGTAATAATTTTTGTATAAATACTTCTCTTCTTGAATTATTAAGTGTGGAATAAAATTTTTCAAGACTACTATAGACATTTTTTCTAAATACATTGGAGTTTGTGTGAGTCAATTTGTAAAGCAGCAGACTGGAACTAAGTCAAACAGACATCATAACTCAGGATTCTTGTGCTGATCAGATAAGTCAAGTATTTTCCTATTTTCATTGTTTATATTTCAAAGTTCCATACATACATTTTAATGTTTTCTGTCTTTAATGATTAACAAGGAAAGCTTAAATAGGATTAGTGTTAAAAAGCTCTATGTTTTTTACTAGTTATTCATTGATATGTTTTCCGCTGATAACCAAACTTAAGAATTATTAAATTCTCTTAGTCCCTATTTGATCCCTTTCTTTCATATTCATTTCTGTAACTTCCCTTTTGTTCAGATCTTGCCATTTCATCAAAAAGCCTATTCAAAACCCTTTGAAGGTCATCTACCCTGCCCTTAGTACATTTTCTCTTTTGACCTTATTTCCTAGCTCTACTTGCCAAGAATTTGACTCCATAGCCCAATGGTCTAGTATATCCCTCTATGGTTTACCTTGAAGTACCTTTTATTCCCACCAAACTTTCAAAACAAACCAATTGTCCAATCATACCTAGCCTAAAATATTATAACAAAAATCAAGCTAAATCTTGAGGAGAGATCCCTCTCCGGAATTTAGGAAGGTTAGATCCTAGATTTCAAAAGAGGTTCTTGGCTACCCCTGGTTTTCTTAAACTATAATTAAAATCCCACGACCTAAGAATTACTAGGGTGATAACATACTGGCGACCATACTGGGGAACTAACCACTCTCCAGTTTTAAGTTTAATCTTTGAGGAGGATTTTTAAACATATATTTTCTAATTTAAGGTTAAGTTTAAAGGTTGTGCATATTTATACAATAATCATTCTGGCTCCAAAGAAAGTCTATTATACTAGATCCAACCCTGATCCCAACCCTGCAGATATAGTAGACAATTCGAACCAGGTAGGAAAAAATAAAAAACAAACTGTTAGTTTAGAAACTGAAGTACCCCTCAGAAGGGTTGATTCTTTACCCAAAGAATTAGTAAGCTTATCAGATATTGAATTTGATTTGAATTTTGAAAAATCATTATTTAGAACCAAGTCTGAAAATGATTTAAAGGAAATTGTTATAGATCATGTCTTTACTTCTTTTGTGAATGAGAAACAAAAAATTATTTCAGAACCTATAAAATCAGACAAACTAAAATTCAAAGTCCAATAGAAAGGGTAAGTGTTACATGAATTAAAGACATTGATGAAGCTATTAAATTAGCTAATTTTTTGTCTCAATTCAAATCTCCAGTTTCTCAATTATCCACCACCATATTTCCAGCAGCAGATTCTACTCTGCATGTTGCTACTTCATTTATAGATTCCACTATCAGTTCACCCCCAGAGCCTGTTAGTCCTGAGTTTCCTTTGCAGCATAGGATCATATATTCATCATATCCTCAATACACCGCTAGTTCATCCACAGGACCATTCATCCCTGAGTTGCCCTTGCAAACAGGTTTGTGGTTTTAGTTTTTTATTTCAGGGTACCATATCACTCTCATGGTCGTCAGAACTACATTATGGTGCGCCCTTCCTATGGAAGTGACACCTTGATAGGAGGAGGCATGAGGAAAAATCGACCTGATGCTCTGCGACCGAGAGTTAGCCAACCCCAGCCTTGTTCAGATCAAGGTCAGGGTCTCAAGTCTACCTTTCGTCTCATTTTAGAATCGACTCAGGATTATCAAATTGACACTCAACCTCAAATTCACTAGCTCATCTTTGTATGGGAAGAAAAATTTAATTAACGGGAAACTCATGAAGACTTTGATGTGGAGAAATGGAGATATTTAGTGCCAGAGCCTAAACACTCCACCAGAAGTTCCTCTCATTACAAACAAGCTATCTATCTCTATTAGTTGATGAAGAATATAGGGGTAAGAGCCTTAACGACTTGTTTAGTTGGCCTATCCAAGACTGATCCAGGATTAAAGGAAATTTATAAGGAATTTCATCTTATACAATTCCATATTCAACAATAGAATGCACACCTCAACTACATAGAAAAGCATATTCCTTGTCTTCCTTAGATGGAATTTACCCATTTTTGGCTGATGTCACCAAATGATCCATCATTCATAGAAAGCCACATTCACCAACAATCTCCTCAACTCTCTCTGGCTGTTCATCCCTGGGCTACTTCTCTAGACAATCTGGAAGGATAGGAATAACCAAATATGTCTTCAAAGATCTGGAAACGCCTCACGAGATTGTTTGGATCAAAGTCTGCAATAATATAAAGGATACGCTAGCCTTGCATAAGTGGAGGGACTCAGATCTCCCATATCTACCTTCAGAATGCCACATATGGGTTAATTAGAAATTATCTATCCCTTGCAACTCCAAAGTTTCCACTTCTTCCAACCCAACTCCAGAATCTTAAATATCTTGGAGTCCTCCTCCTAAGGATCTCTACAAACTCAAATTTGATGGAGCATCAAAGGAAATCCAGGTGAAGCTAGCTTTGGAGGTAATTTTTGTGACTCTGAAGGGGCACCCTTGCTAATCTTCTTTGGATCCATTTGATGGATATCAAAAACTTAACTGAACTGGAAGGACTTATCCAAGGCCTAAATCTAGCACAAGAGAACGATCTGTTTCCCCTGGAGGTGGAAGGGGATTCTCAGATCGTCGTTAATGCTGCCCAGTGTCTTCTCCATGGCTCTTCCTCTTCCAAAATCTCAAAGAGGTGGTGATTAGCCTCTATACTAGAAAACTTGGAACAATGGCTTCAAGTCAACAAAGTCATTACATTTATGCATGTGCATAGATCAACCAATGAAGTAGCAGATCTCTTAGCCAACAAAGGTGTGGAACATGACTCTCCTCTTTTCTCCAGCAAATTCCACTCCACTTCTGATGAATCTTTGTGCAAAAATTGCAATCATTTGGTCCTCAAATATCTTCAACCCCCAGATGCGGGTTACTGTTAAGATCAATGTAGGCTACCACCTGGCCATTCAGCACATGGGCACTTGGATGCACCATATGTTTGCACCAGCCACTTGCGTGAAAACCTTAAATATGCAGTACAGGGGAGGATGTCGACACTTCATGGCATTCACTCCCCCCCCCCCCTCGACCTCTTCTCCTGCAAGCTGGCCATTTATGGCTTATGGAGCCCGTCAGTTTCATTTACGCCTTTGAATTTCATTCTTCTCTAACCTCCTCTATCAAGCCTATACTCGTTGCTCTTATCCTTGCTTGTCTCCTTCCGAGCGCTCTATGTCCGCCCTGCGGACCCTCCACCCCGCTGATTCCATGCCGAGAAGCCACATAATGTGGTTTCATCGAGGAGGCGGCATAGGCACTCCCTCCCATGCTCCGGATCCTGGTTTTTATGCGTGCTCGTTGTCCCTCTCTATCGCTATGGAAGACCCAGAGGTTCTCGACCCCTTCTCTAACCCCCAATCACTCTCTACTCAGCTTGTGGTTCACCTCCCAGAGGATCAGCATCACGACTATGGCTCGAGAAGTAGGAAAAAGCCGCACAAATCAACTATCTCTCACTCCTCTTCCCCTCTGCCTCGAAAATTAGTTAGACTCCCTGTCAAAAACTTAGCGGACGACTTAGACAGTGGTTGGAGCAGCTCTTTAAAGGACACTTGGAAAAGAGAAGCAGGATAGGACATCAAGGCTCGTTCAACTATGGCTAAGAAGAATTATATGTTCTCCACTTCGTCTCCTGAGCCACCCACCCATCTCTCAAAGAAGGATATTGAGACCATGTCTGATTATGGTTGTTTCATAATTGAGGAAAATCCTCTACAAGAGGAAAATGAGGCCCGAAATCGGGAGCTACAACTCCTTGGTCCTCCTTTCCTTTAGTTTACATATGCTCTTTTATGTTTTTTACGACTATATTTGTCTCTTCTTGCAAACTATGTTACTCGTAAATATCCTAATGGTCCGTTTCCCCTTGAAAAGCAACCCATTTTTTGAATTTTTGAACTCGTTAAGGGCTGGCTTGCCCCTAAAGGGCAACCCATTTTTTGATTTTTTGAACATTCTTCATTGAATAGGGGTTGGCTAGCCCAGCAACCCCTGTCTTGAAGTATGATTTGTATCTTTGTATATTATAATAGAAATTAGCAAAATTTAGAAAAATAAAATAAACACAATGGATTAATATTATAAACTCAAAGGATTAATAAACCCGAGGGATTAATATTATAAACCCAAGGGATTAATAAACCCAATATTGAACCTTAATATTAAACCCAATACTAATATTATAAATCAAATAATATATTACATATTATAAACCAAATATGAAACCTTAATATTAAACCCAATATTATAAACCCAATAAACCCTAATATTATAAATCGAATAAACTGTAATATAAATATTATAAACCCAATATTAAACCCTAATATTAAACCCAATATTATAAACCCCAATACTAAACCTTAATTTTTTAATGTCATAATGCGAAGTTGAATGAATTGTAATTTAATATAACATTATGACAATGCTTATCACATTGATTGTCAAATTACAATAATGCTTGTCAGAATGCGACATTGGATAGAATTACGTAGCATTCCAATGTTACAAACTTAAACCCTAATATTGAATGAAATATTATAAACCCTAACACTATAAAACTAATATTATAAACCCTAATATTATAAACCCAATATTAAGCTCTAATATTAAATCCAATATTTTAAACACTAATATTATAAACCCATTATTATAAACCCTAATATTAAAACAAATTCATTATAAACCATATTTTGAAACTGAATACCATAAACCCTAATATTATAAACCTTAATATTAACCTAACATCAAACCCAATATTAATAAACCTAAGGGAGTATTTTTTTTCTAAATATGGCTACTTCTATTATAAAATACAGGTCATGCATTTACATTCATGATCCTCCAAAATTGTTTCGTTAGCCAATTCCGGAGGGAAATAATAAGTTCAAAATTTCAAAATAGGGACTGCCCCAGAAGGGGAAACCAACCCATGAAATATGTCCATGCAACATAGAAAATTCTTCCCTTATAGGGAAACCAGCTTTAAACATACTTATGCAGTGCTTAAAAAGAGGAAAAAGGACTAAACCATAACTAGACAATAACACAGAGAAGAGACAAGTGGAAATCCAGAGGTTAAACTGTCGATTTTTTGTCATCCTGCATTGGTGGTAGAGGCAAATCTTCCTCAATGTGGCACCTGTATTCTGAGTCGTTGTCCTCGAGCTTGGACAACTAGGCATCCAACGATGGAGAAAAGGTCAAGCGGGAACCTATCCTAGAGTTTGTGCCATCTTCATATGAACTGCAACTTCCATCACTATTCGAGGCATCCTCGGCCATCTTAACTGGCAAAGATACCATTTTGCAAGGGTGATTGGGGGAGGTAGGGTAGATGGTGGATTTACCCATACGTTTCCTGGAGCAAGAGCCAGAGCTGGGGGGCTCAGCAGAGGCGTCAGGAAGGTGGAAGGACTGGTGAGCGGAGAGGCTATGGGGGTCCACGGCCTTAGGCTCAACCCAATTTAAAGACAAGTCCACTATTCTGCCGTCCATGGCATGAATGGGAGGATGAGAAGGGAGCCCAAGTCCACCACCTCTGTGGTATTGCATGCGGCGGCGACGGGGCATAGTTGAAGCAGAGGAGCACAAATGTGAAGGAGGCAGAGGAGGAGGCTCAATGGTGAGACAAAGAGGCGAATGAACAGAGGGATGATGTAGGGGCTTGGTATGAGAAAAGGCATAGGAGAAGATGGAACCAAGGCTGCAAATGACAGAGAGGCCACAGGAGAATGTCAAAGACACAACCTTATGGTCCATATATGGTTGCATGAGGAGTAATGGTGCAAAAGGTAGAGTGAAAGTAGAAAGGATGTCGTTTGATGTAAACTTGGTGCAGAGAGGACACAACATACAATTCGAGGGTGTTGGAGTAAGTATTACCCACACCCCAATCTTTAATAATCTTGTCAAGGCCATGTGCCTCCTCATGACAAGGACAACTGCCCGTCGACGACATGGCCAGGTGGAAGTAGACCAAATCAATTATTAACACCCGCATCCGAGGTAACCTAAAGGATTATTAGTATTATGAACCAAAGAGATTTATAAGCCCAATGGATTACTATTATAAACTCAACGGATTAATAAACCCAAGGGTTTATTAATATTATAAATCTAATAAACCATAATATAAATAATATAAATGCAATATTATAAACCCCAATGCTAGACCGTAAATTTTTAATGTCACAATGTGACATTCAATAAATTGCAATTTAGTGTAACATTACGACAATGATTGTCATATTGATTTGTCACATTGCAACAATGTTTTCCACAATGCAACATTGTATATATTTATGTACCATTCCAACATCACAATATTAAACCCTTATATTAAATGAAATGTTAGAAACCCTAACACTATAAAACCAATATTATAAACCCTAATAAAAAACCCAATATTAAAAACTATAATATTAAACCGATATTAAGCTCTAATATTAAATCCTAATATTATAAAACCAAATATTATAAACCCAATATTATTAACCCCCATATTAAAAATCCCTAATATTAAAACAAATTTATGATAAACCCTTATATTAAAACTAACAATAATCCTAAATGTTAAACCCTAATATTAAACTCAATTTTATAAACGCTAATGTTAATTCTTATCATCAAACCCAATACTATAAACCCAATGTTAAACTCTAGTATTCTAAACCCAATATTAAACTCTTATTCTAAACATAATATTACAAACCCTCATATTAAACCCTAATTTCATAATGTCGCAAAGCGACATTGAATAAATTGAAATGTAACGTAACATGGCAATAATGATTGTTACATTGATTGTAACTTTGGGACAATGACTGTCACAATGAGATAATATATATATATATATATATATATATATATATATATATATATATATATATATATATATATATATCATTCCAATATATATATACACCATTCCAATGTCATAATATCAAACTCTAATATTGAACCCAACAATATGAACCCTAATATTATAAAAACAAATATTATAAACTTTAACATTAAACCCAATATTATAATCCCAAATATTAAACTCTAATATTATAAACCCATACTAAACTCTTATATTAAATCTAATATTGTAAACCCTTATATTAAAACCTAATTTTGAAATGTGGCAATGCAACAATGAATAAATTGCAATGTAACGTAATATTGTGGCAATGATTGTCACATTGATTTTCACATTGTGATAATTCTTATCACTATCCAACATTGGATATATTTATGTACTATTCCAACATCACAATATTAAACCGAATATTATAAACCCAATATTAAACATTGATATTAAATCCAATATTATAAACCCTAATATTAAACCTAATACTACACTATAATATTAAACCCTATATATTAAAACCCAATATTATATAACCAATTATTATAAACTCCAATATAAAAAACCCTAACATTAAACCTTATCATTAAACCCAATTTTATAAACCCCAATATTAAACTCTCGTATTATATATCCAATATTAAATTCTTGTATCAAACCTAATATTACAAACCCTCATATTAAAACCTAATTTCATAATGTCGCAAAGCGACATTGGATATATTTATGTACCATTCCAACGTCACAATATGAAACCCTAATACTATAAACCCTAACATTATAAAACCAATATTACAAACCCTAACATTATAAGCCTCCTATCATAACCCAGCATTATAAATCCTAATATTAAACCTAATACTATGTTTTAATATTAAACCCCAATATTATAAAACCAATTATTATAAACTCAATATTTTAAACCCCAATATTAAAAAACCCTAATATAAACCTTGTAATTAAACACTATTATAAACTCCAATGTTAAAATTCAGTATTATATACCCAATATTAAACTCGTATATTAAACCCAATATTACAAACCCTCGTATTAAACCCTGATTTCATAATGTCATAAAGGAACATTGAATAAATTACACTGTAACATAACATTGTGACAATAAATGTCATGTTGAATTTCACTTTGGGACAATGTATGTCACAATGTGACAATGGATAGATTTATATACCATTCCAACGTCACAATATTAAGCCCTAATATTGAACCTAATAGTACAAACCCTAATAATAAACCCAATATATTCAACCCTAATTTTATAAAAAAATTATTATAAACCTAATATTATAAGCCATAACATTAAACCCAATATTATAAACCCCATTATTAAACTCTAATATTATAAACCCAATATTAAACTCTTATCTTAAACCCAATATTATAAACCCTAATTTTGAATGTGACAATCATTCTCGCAATGTTACAAAGCAACAATCAATGTGACAAAGCAACGCTGAACAAATTGCAATGTAATGTAACATTGCCAGAATGATTGTCACATTGATTGTCATATTGCGACAATGCTTATCATTATTCAACATTGGATATATTTATGTACCATTCCAACGTCACAATATAAAAACCTAACATTATAAATCCTAACATTATAAAACCAATATTAGAGACCCTAAGATTATAAACCCAAATATTAAACCAAATACTACACTATAATATTAAACCTAATATATTAATCCCCAATATTATAAAACCAATTATCATAAACTCAATATTTTAAATCCCAATATTAAAAATCCATATTATTAAAACAAATTTATTATAAACCCTAATATTAAACCCTAATTTTGCGATGTCATAATGTGACATTAAATAAACCCTAATATTTAAAAATATATATTATAATCCCTAACATTAAACCCAATAATAATATTTAATGTTAAACCAAATATTTTAAAACCTCATACTAAACCTAATTTTAAACCTTATCATTAAACCCAATATTATAAAACTCATTGTTAAACTCTAGTATTATAAACCCAATATTAAACACCCATATTAAACCCATTATTACAAACTCTCATATTAAACCCTAATTTCATAATGTCACAAAGTGATGTTGGATAAATTGCAATGCAATGTTACGTTGTGAGAATGATTGTCACATTAATTTTCACTTTGGCACAATGTCTGTCTCAATGCAATAATGAATAGATTTATGTACCATTCCAATGGTACAAAATTAAATCATAATATTGTACCCAATAGTATGAACCCTAATATTAAAACCTAGTATTATAAAATAAAATATTATATAACCAATATTATAAACCCTAACAATAAACCTAATATTACAACCCCTAATATTAAACTATAATACTATAAACCCAATATTAAACTCTTATATTAAACCCAAATTATAAACCCTCATATCATATTAAACACTAATTTTGAAATGTGACAATGTGATGGATAAATTTTAATGTAATGCAACATTGTGACAATGATTGTCACATTGAGACTCTGCTTATCACTATCTGAAACTGGATATATTTATGTACCATTCCAATGTCACAATATTAAACCCTAATATTAAGCCAAGAATTATAAACCTTAACATTATAAAACCAATATTAAAAACCATAGCATTATAAAGTGGGTTTATTAAACCCAATATTATAAACCATAATATTACGCTATAATATTAAGCCTAATATTCTAAGCCTCAATATTATAAAACCAATTATTATGAACTCAATAAACCCCAATATTAAAACAAATTTATTATAAACCCTATTATTAAACACACATATTAAACCCTAATTTTGTAATGTCGCGATGTGATGTTGAATAAATGGCATTGTAATGTAACGTTGTAACAATGATTTTCATATTAGTTGTCAGTTTGGGACGATGCTTGTCACAATGTGACAATAGATAAATTTATGTACCATTTGAACATCACAATATTAAAGCCAATAGTATGAATCCTAATATTATAAAAGAAAATAGTATAAATCCAATATTAAATTCTTATATTAAACCCAATATTACAAACCCTCATATGGAACCATAGGTTCATAATGTCTCAGTGTGACATTGAATAACTTGCAATGTAATGTAACATTGTGATAATTGTAATGTAATTGTTTATAAATTTGTTTTAATACCGAGGTTTTTTAATATTGACGTTTTTAGTATTGGATTTATAATACTTGGTTTTATA
Source organism: Pinus albicaulis (assembly GCA_034641835.2). Taxonomy (NCBI): domain Eukaryota; kingdom Viridiplantae; phylum Streptophyta; class Pinopsida; order Pinales; family Pinaceae; genus Pinus; species Pinus albicaulis. The sequence goes on from CM076582.1 coordinate 486,323,134, forward strand.
ACATTATAGTTTAATGTATTGTGCTTAATGTTAAGTTTAATATTACGGTTTATATTATTGGATTTAATGTTAGGGTTTATAATATAGAGTTTATATTATTGATTTTAATGTTAGGATATATATTACATAGTTAAAAAAATAGATCATAAAAATTAATTACATTGACTTTATTTTAAACTATTATTAATCATAAAAGGAGTTCATGTGTAATTTTAACATATATATATTCTCTACTTTACTATCAAAATGAAAATAGCCTTGCTACTATATCATAGGTCAATACCATGCCTTATCAATACCACATAAAAAAAACCACAATGCATTTCATATGACACTTTCATATGAAATTTTGTTTTGTAATTAATCAATAATATTAAAAGGGTACAAAGAGCATAACTACATTTAAGATAAATCCCAACCATTGATTTATAAATGCTACTAAGAATATTCTAAAATATTCCATGGAATTAAAATCCCTTCCATCCAATTAATAATTATTAAAAATTAAATTGAGGTGGTAGGAGGGGGAGGGATTCTCATAAATCCCTATGGAAACATCGAAGATAGGTATGCGTGGATTTTAGGCTAGAAAAGTAACAATCAATCTGAGGCTTATGGGTTATTCTTTGGCATGAATTTAGCCATAAAAAAAGGAATAAAGAAGATCCAAATCTTGGGAGACTCCATGATAATAATAAACCACATGAGAAAGAATACCCTAGCTAGTAACACTCTCCTAAACCAAGTCATCAAGAGAAATCAAAGTTTGACCCCTCTTTTGGATGAAGTAAATTTCTTCCATATCCTTAGGGGAAAAGAAAGAGAGGTAGATAAACAAGCTAATGTGGCTTGTAGAATTAAAGAAGAAGCTACAAAGGTTAAAATTATTGAAGGCCACCTATGTATTCCTTAACTATGGACAAGCATCATAAGAAAAGAATAGATCCAACCACACAAAAGGGAATATGGATAGTTCCTTTGCTATGTTTAATATGTTTGTTTTCCTTTTAATCCTTTCATCCCTACTTTCTTTGTATCCCTCCTCCCCCTCCCTCCATGGCCCTCTCTCCCTCCCCCTTCCCCTAGAGAATTGGTCTATTACTTTGACTCCTCGTTGGACCCCTTCCCTTCTCCCTCTCCCCTTGTTCCTTCTCATTCACCCCCCCAAATCCCAACCCCAAAACCCCCACCTCCCACCCCCTTACCCTCAAAAGTGGCTCAAAAACCTCTCCCACCCAACCTTCAACAAGTGGCCAAGTCTCAGCTGACCCATGGAATTATTTATTATGCCTAGTCATGTCGATCTTAACTAGCCCTACCTTTTCCTCGGCTCTTGTGGAAAGTTGTATAGAGAACTCAATCAAGTTGGTGGAATCATGCAGTTTGACATCTCGCCACCTGGTCCCTGCATCATCTCGGGCATGTGGTTATACTTCCCCACTTTCGATTTTGATTACAGTCATTGACATTTTGGTGCCTAGTTTGTGGGAATGGTGAATCCGTGGTGAAATCATTTACTACCCAGGCTTTGGAAAATTCACGAGAAGTGTGGGAATATGGTGGTTGTGGAGTTTGGAGAAGCTGTGAAAATTCTAGAAATAATGGATTTACATTGGGATTCCAGCACCTCAAGTATTATGACGTCGCTCCTTCATCACTGGCATACTGTTGGTGGCTATTTAAGGGTTAATGGCCTGATTATTTTCATAAAGCCTCAAGATAGTGATGTGGAGGATGCCTGGTCGTTGTCCCTGTGTTTGTGACATAAGGTCAAGAGAAAAGGTAACATTCTAAGAGAGGGTAGGGTCGGTGAGCAGAAGCCCAGGCTGGAGGTGCTCTGGGGGCTCTCGATATTGCTTGAAGGCCTCTGGTTTCTCTCAGCAGATACTGGAAACTGGGGAATTGGTGAGGAGGGTTTGAGTTCTAACCTATCTACGGGGTTTGAGGTGGCAGCGAATTACATGTGCACTGGCCTGGGTTCCTGTTTTGTTTACTCCTAGATTTTCAAGTCTTTCAATAAGTTGGGAATTATTTGGGATTGGTGATTGGGATTTATGAAGCCGCGAATTACTTTTCTGCAGGATCAGTGAGCCCAATGACCTACCTGTGCACCAGCTCCTTTGTTTTCTCTGTTTACTTTTAGTTTTTTGGGTCTTTCAGGAGGTCGAGGGTTATCGATGTCCTGGAGTCTACGTCTGGGTCTCCTGTGTCTGACATGATGAGCATAAATGTGAGTTATGGTATTGAGAGTATAGGCTCGGGCTCTTGGGGCCTCTACATGCCCAGGACCAGGAGTGTGAGTGTTGATTGGGCTTGTGGAACTGGGAGTAGTAAGTTGAATTGTGATACATGTACCATGGAGCATGGAGAATTTCGAAATGGAATTGTAGTGTTGCAGATGTGTGTGCACTAGCTCCACAAAGATGGTATCAAGATCGAGGAATGACAACTGGAAGAAATGAAAAAATCAGAAGGCTAGAAGATGAAATGGAAGCCCTCATACTGAAGATAGACAGGTTGAAGCTAAAATTAGCAGACAACAACAAGAAGGAGGAGGAGGTGCCGAAGCTATTGGATCTCAACTCCCTAGCTCCAATGGAGGAATAAACATCCCTCCAACATCTACAAATTTTGTATTATGTCTAATCACACATCTGTATATCTCCTATCGCACTTATGTAAGGTTTATAGTAGCAGGAAAGTAGTTCTAAATTTTGAAAATGGGATAGCTGATGAAAAAACTCGTATAAGAGTTGGAAAAATTGTATTATTCACGACCAAGGAAAAACAATTTTTTTTTTGTAAAGATCCCACTTTTTAATTGCGTGTAGGCGTGTTTTAATACAAATATATATGCACTTTCCAGTTAAATTTGTTATTATTAAAAAGTAAATTAAAATTTTGGAAATCCTATTCCAAAATAAACATATCTATAAATATAACTAACATTTTTTTTATTTCTAATTCAACTCAAAGACAAAATTATATTTATTTAATAAAATCTATATATAGTTTTAAGAAACTTATTATATAAAATTAATAAAGATTTTTTATTTTTCATTTTAATTAAAAAATATAAATATAAATATATTTTGTTTTAAACTCTATTTTAAACTCATTTATGTTTTATTTAAAATTTTAATATAAATATTTATTTCATGCAATATTATGTCACAACGACTCTTCTAGATGGAACAATCTCATATTAGTCCATAAATTGTATAATTGAATAGTAAAGGTTAAACTAAAATTAATATATTTATATAGAAATTTTTCAGTAATAATCACATACAAATGAACATTATTGACGCATTTCAAACCAACCAGTGTGATTCATTATCAAGACTAGATATTAAAAAAGAAAATTTAATTTTAAAATTAAAAATCAAATACATTTTTAATTATAATTAATTTAATTAATATATACATATATAATTTCAATAAATTTAATAAAAAATATGGTTTTAATAAATTTAAATTTAACAAATTTCTATTTTCATCATGGTTTATTAAACGTCAAAATCCAGAGCTCTCCTTCCAGATTTTGCCACACTTCTCCTTCGTATAGACATGAACCTAATGTTCTTATGATGCTTTATCCTCAGCAGGGAGCTCACATAATTTTATGGAAGTTGAACTTACGATCGAATGCAGGACTATACATTGGAATGACACAAGGGAACCTTAAACAAATGACTTTTATATCAAGAAAGAAAAATCATAGAAAACCATATATTTTTGGGTTGATAGTACGTGAGGGACCAAAGAAATTTTGAGAAGTTACCTACCATGAATTGCTCAATTCATTCTTCTTATGCTTATTATAACGATTTAAAAAGACTTTTTTATTTTTATTTTCTATATAATTATGGAGTAGATTTTGTAGTAATATTAATCAATTTTGTGTGAATTATTTGAAAAAAGCGTTTTAATTAATTTATTATCTTTATATTTTTTAAATATTTATATTATATGCAAGTTTGATAGGTGGATGAATTTTTTAATATGTTTATTGTATTAGAAATTTGAAAATTTGAAAACAAGTTTGTAATTTAAAAAAAAATTATATATGACTTCGGGTGAGAGTAGACAATTGGATACTGCTAGATCCATGTCATGGATAACGTTTTGATGAGAGAGGATGGTGGGAAGTCATGTCTCAACCCTTACACGCTTGCCATCATATGCAAGGTGGCAATGCGCATGCAATATATTAACTGTAAGCATAGAGAATGACGAGACATTTCCTTGCAAGGGTTTTATGTTGTGAGCTTAGAGCGAGTCGGAGGTATTGTTATTGGAATAGTTATGGGTTTACTGGAAAGTTCTATGGCGTTCTTGAAGGTTTTTCGCAAGAATCTCCACTTGCTGCATTTAGTCTCATTTTCTTCGTCGTGAATCTTCACTTGGAGGTGGAGGAATGGGACATACTTGGTGATGGATCTGAACACCCACTAGACAGTTCCTCTCGCAGGTGCCACATATATACGGTTTATGAAGAATATAGAGGCAAGATCCTTAACCACTCGTTTAGTTGGCCTATCCAAGAATTATCTTGGATTCGAGGAAATTTATAAGGAATTTCAACTTATACAATTCCAGATTCAACAATAGAATGCACACCTCAGCCACATATAAACACATATTCCTTGTCTTTCTTAGATGGAATTTACCCATTTTGAGTGCGAAATATCCAACACTTGTGGACTCTTCTGATGACCAGTAGTATGATGTGTATAATTTGGTTTTTAATTGTTTCTCTGTATAGATGAAGCCTTTGCAAATTTGATTTTATGTCTTAGTTATCTAGATATTAGGAGAATTAAGGATAATCAAATAGATATAGCTATGTTAAACAATATCAAACTCTTTTGTTCTTGGATGGATTATAATGCGCTAAGGTGGCTAACAAAGTTGGTTTCCCAATGGGCATGTTGAGGCCACCTCACCATTTGAATGTGATGTAACTTGCTCTTTTTTATGAAAAAAAATGAAAAAGGTCATGCCAAGCTTTAAAAAAATAAAAAATTACATGAAAATTCATTTAAATAAATATGATACCTTACCATTTACAAGTATGAAGAAGAAAAAAATATAATATAATATACATCTTGAATTAACTTATGAGGTATATTAGTTGGTTTAGTGTAGGCCATGTAACAGGTTCAAATCTCATGGTGAGGGGTTGAATATGGAAGTAATTTTGGGGAAGTTAAACTTACCATGGGACATCTAGGGCTTGACACAATCTTGGTGATATGCCCATCCACTCCTGCAACAAAGACTTTGATGACCAAAAAATCATCCCTCTCAGATTTGATGTTAATAGATTCTATAGATTTTAATGCATTGAATTGATATTAGATTTAATGCATTCAATAGATATTATATTTTATTGGTTTCAATGGTTTTTTTAATTTTAACACTTATAATTGATTGTAATATATTTAGATTGAATGCATTCAACAAATTGCAATAAATTGAATACATTCAATAGATTGTAATCTATGATTTTAATAGATTGCAATAGATTGAATGCATTCAATAGATTCCAATCAATGAATTTGATAAATTTTAAATGCATTCAATAGATTTCAAATGCATTGAATATATTGAAATGCATTCGACAGATTAAATGAATTGCAATAGATTGCAACAGATTGCAATATATTTGAATGCATTGGAGTAGATTGGAATAGACTAAATGCATTAAATAAATTTCAATCAATGCATTCAATATATTTTAAATGCATTCAATATATTTCATTTAATGTATTCAATATCTTTGAATGCATGCAATATATTTGAATTCATTAATAGATTGCATACATTGAATGCATTTCATTAAATTTGAATAAATTGCAATAGATTTCAATGCACTATAATAGATTTCAATGGTTTGAATTCATTGCAATTGATTTCAATAGATTGAATGCATTACATTATATTTCAATAGATTTAATTGCTTAGATAGATTGCAAGAGGGTGAATGCATTCAATAGATTGCAATCAATGCATTCAAGACATTCCAATCAATACATTGAATAGATTTTAAATGTATTCAATATATTTTTATTTCATTGAATAAATTGAAATCTATTGATTGCAATTTTTTGAATGCATTGATTGCATTCAAGAGGGTTTGTTTAATTATAAATGTAAAAGATTAATACCAAAGGAGGAAATGGTGCTGGAAAGAAAACAATTAAAAAAAAAAAAAATTGTAAGATTTTTTTTCTCAAACAAGGATAGAAATGTAAAGGTTATGTATAAAATGGATATAATATTGTTCATGACTAAAATTAATTAACTTAAATTGATTTAACTCAAATTCATTCAATAGATTTAATTTAAATTTATTGAATAGATTTAAATGATGTTAATAGATTCAATAGATTTTAATGCATTCAATACATATTGGATTTAATGCATTAAATAGACATTAGATTTTATGCCATTAAATAGATTTTAGATTTTAATTGATTTAATTAATTTTAATAGATTTAGATTGAATGCCTTGCAATAGATTTCAATAAAATGAATTCATTCAAGAGATGTAAATAGATTGAATGCATTCAACAAACTACAATCCATGCATTCAATAGATTGCAATCAATGCATTAAATATATTGTAAATGCTTTCAATAGATTTTGAATGAATTGAATAGATTGCAATGGATCCAATATATTGAATGCATTCTATACATTGGAACACATTCAATAGAATGAATGTATTTCAATATATTTCAATGCATTGTGATAGATTTGAATGCATTGGAGTAGATTGCAATAGATTGAATGCATTAAATTGATTGCAATCCATGCATTCAATAGATTGAAATTAATGAATTCAATAGATTTGTGCATGGAACAAATTTGAATGCATCATTAGATTGCATAGAATTAATGCATTGCAATAGATTACAATAGATTTAAATTAATTAATAAGTTTAATTAATAATTAATAATTAATCAATATTAATTCATTACAATAATAATTAATAATCACTAATTAATTATTCATTAATAATTTTAGTTAAATAAATATAGGTTTACATTTATTTAATAGTTAATAATGTATAATAATTTAATTAATAATGAATTAATGAATAAATCAATTAATAATGAATGAATTAATTAATAATGCATTAATTATGAATTAATAATAATGTTTAAACAATAACATTAATACTTTTATTAATAATATTAATTAATAATAATAATAATAATAATTATTATTATTATTAATAATTCATCAATAAATAATAATAAATTAATAATTAATAATAATAAATTGAGCCTTGTATAGGTTATGGTGGGGGGATGGAGCATGAAGTCAATGACTAGGGTTCCAGGGGATTCATCCCTGAGTCACCTCGATGAATGGACCTATGTCGCTACATGGTACTCGTGGAAGCTCCTGGAATCCCAGAGGAAGGTATGTGGAGTATGGTCGTTAGCCCAGAGGAAGGTATGTGGAATAAGGCTTAGAAACATTGGAATTTTCGCCAAGTAGCAAAGAAGAGGGAGCTCATGGAGTTTCATGGTGTATTGGTAGTTTTGATAGCTCACACCCGTTGCAGGAGTTAACAACTACAAAAAAGTTTTTCCTGGTCACATTTTCCACCAGCAAGTGGATATGGTTAGCCCAATAGTCAATGTGGATTTGAAACCCAAATCGAAGGACATCCTATCAGTTTGGAGGATGGATCCAACTCAACATAACCTGGATAAGGTTAGGTTGCCACCTTGGTCGCTAGTTGGAAAGATGGGCATTACAGGGTTTGATAGGAGTCTAGGGGGCGGTTTAGGTTTTGTAGTTTTAGGGAAGCCACCTAATGCATATGGGGAGGGTTGGAGATCTGACAATGATTTTCAGGAGGTAAAGAAGTCTTCGGAAGATACAGAGGCCCAGGAAATCAAGGAGTCGGTGGGGAAATGGGTAGAGTCACCCGTTTCGGGTTATTCCGAACCTTTATTTTACTTGGGTGGCCTGGAATACATAGTGTGAAGAAACGATTTGTGGAGAGAAGAAGGACTAAAATCATGCCTAGTTGCAGGGAACCATGTGAAGGAAGGAGGCTCTTCTCAAAGGTTCGACAGAGTAGTAATATGGCATGTAGATCCTCGAGCAAGGGAGGAATGGACTGTAAATTTTTCAAAATATCCTGCAGACCCATCAAGGGAGTCTTTGGAGGTTCCTAGTGGTGATCGAAAGATGGTGGATTCATATGAATCACCAAGGAAGCCAGAGGAAGGAAGAAGTGGCATTTTTTCATAGGACCCAAATGGAATTAGGGTTGGGGAAGACCAAGGGAAAGACCTTTTGGCTTTGGAAGGGAGGGGCATAATCTACAGGTCTGAAGCGGAAGGGGTCTTTGTTGATCTAGGGGATTTATTTTTTCAGTCTGTGCTAGTAGAGGAGAGGCCAGACATGATCTTTGAGGATCTGGAACAAGTGCAGGAAGAGCACAAAATATCGACATATGGGGAGGGAAAAATGGAAAAACTTTAGGAGCTAAGATAAATAAGGGAAAAATGATAAGGAAAAAATCTGAATGCCCTAACCTGGTTCTTGGATTTGATATTCAGTTGGACAAGGTAAAGGAAGCTTCATAATTTCTCTTAGTTACTCATCTCAATATATACTAAAATGGATTAACAAGGAATGGAAAGGAGAGTCGGAGGGCCAGGTAGAAGTGAATATCCTGGCAAGGAGATGGTACATGGTATGTTTCAGAAAAGTGGAGATGCTTGAATGGGTGCTAGAGTGAAATTGGTGCTTCAGAATATCCCCTATCTTCTTCAATAAATGGATGCCTTTATTTGATACACAAAGGGAGAAACTAGAAGAGTTAACATTTTGGGTGCGACTTCTAGCGCTACTACCACAATTATGGACACATGACGTATTCAAGACTATCAGGAATGAATTAAGAATTTTCTTCAAAGAAAACATGTATTTTTTGGAAACTAAGAGTATAATTGTGGCTCTCATTCTGGTGAAATTGAATCTAAGGGAGGGATTAGCAGAAAAATTAATCTCTAGTTCTAGGGGAATACTCATGCCCAGATACTGGATTATGAAGAATTGTCATTCCGTTGCCACCATTGTCATAAACAGGATCATTTAACGAGGGACTGCCCTTTTGGATTCAGTCGGAGTAGGTATCAGAGGGGTGAATTGAGGACAAATGAAAGAGGATTAGTGGAGGAGGTGGCTTCAGGTAATGTAGAGACAAGGGAATAATATAGGGGCCCTAATCTAGAAGCAATGGAGAACATAGAAGCTCAAATGGTTCCGTTGGAAACTGATGGTCAAGAAGAGGCTCTGGACGAAGACGTTCACAATGAACCCGCTCCAAAGACTATCAGTATTCATTTTCCCTCCATTTCCTCTCTATATGAGTCAATGCTTTCTTTTTATGATGCCGCATTGAGGCCTTGTCCTTCCAGGCCATTGTCATCCTTTGTTATCACCGGTTGTTAAATATCGAAAATCATGGATATATTATCATTTCAATCCCTATCCTCACTCTCACATCATCCCTTTCATCTGATCCGCCCAACTTGTTAACCATGCCCTCGACTTCGGGGGGTTCCCATTATAATCTGAGGCCTAGGGACAAAAAATATCTTTTTCCCCTCCCTTGTGGAGGGTTGCGGAGCCCTAGGGAAACCACTTTATCTCAGAAATCCAGAGGTAGGAAAGCCAATATCTTGAAATCCTAGATGAAATCCAAACTAGACATAACATACGAGAAAATAAATCCTTGGAAGGGGTGCTTAGAGTAGTGCAGTCCCTGGAGGTAGGTTTGAAATGATTGTGCTATCCTTCAATTGTAGAGGTTTCGCTAGAACCCACAAAAAGTTGGCCCTTAAGGAGTTTTTAAAATCCTACAATATTGATATTATTATGCTCCAAGCAACCCTTGGGGATGGGGATGTGGTGAAAGCATCCCTCTGTAAAATGATTCCCAATTGGTCCTTTATGACCATGGATGCAAAAGGAAGATCCAGGGGGCTTGCGGTTGGACTAAATGACATAAATATCAAAATTCTAAATTCATGGGGTTCTGACCAGGTTTTGGGGGTCGAGATATTCTCTATCGAAATCTGGTCATATCAACCTTTCATTTACCAAAACATCTTTTCATTTCTCCATTTCAACTCGACAAAGCTTTTCTCAGCTTTGCAACTAAGCTCTTTATTTAATCCACCATGACTCTTTTAACTATCTGAGCTACATAACATGTTCTATTCACAAGGTAAGCATAGTTTGTTTGAAAAATTTGTCTTATCTTGGTAAGGTGTAGAGTATATATATATTTAACTAGGATTTCTTAATTCTATCTCGTCTTTATTATGTATTTTGTAACGAACTTCTCATTGGATTCTCACTTATTTTTATAATGTTGAATAAGGAAATTTTTAGAGGCATTGTTTTGTAACTTTTTCTGGTGACAGTTCCTCAACTACTTAATTTCCTTCGCATTTTCTTCGTGGAGCTTATTATGGAGGTTATTTCACCTAATTCTAGAATTATTTAGGTCATTTGTTATTGTACACTTTATTTATGTTAATTATTTTGTATTTTGGACACTGTACTTAGTGAATTTGACCATTTTTTAACATGGATTTCACCTCTTTCGTGTAAAGGTTTCTTGCAGAATAGAATTGTGGCTTCAAGGTTCTATTTGTGAAATATGTTCTCGACAGAGCCACATATAAGGTTCGCTCAGACCTCTAAATATTACCCATTTTCTTTCGGAAGTTATTTTAATATTTTTGTTCTATTTTCTTAGTAATTTTTATGTATTTTTTACAGGGTAGGATTTTTGGGAGTTAAAACCCTAACCTGAATGGGATGAATTGATTCCATTTTGGTTAAATGCCCTGACTAATTAATTTTTCCTTGGTTATTGATGGTCGACCACGCTAAAATATAAATATCTGGTATAAAAATTTGTTAATTTTCTTTTGAGGGTTTTAACCTTACAAGAAATCCATATGATTGCTTATTTATTATCGTTTGCTTGTCTTTATTCCATTCCTTTTAAATTAGTCTTATGGTTTTACAGACATAAAACTAGAACGAATTACATCTTGACTGACCATTAGTAACAATTTCTTTATGATTTTAAGTTCCCACTGTGGATGTAAAACTTATATTTAATTTGTTTTTCTTTACATAGCGTTTATACTTCCCAACCAAGTTTTATCAATGTAATAGCCTTTTTATTGTAACTTTTTTTACTCACAAATTGTAATTTATTTATAGAGATAAGACATGGTATCTCGATTATAAACTCTCCTTCACGTAACTTGGCCATTAAACATTTCCTTACTTCTTCATTCAACATTTAATTTCCTATTTCATCACTAGTCCTTAATTTTTTTTTTTTGCCTTCAACATTCACAAGTGTAATGAAGTATCAACGAATTTTGAAATTTTTTCCTGCATAAATATAGTATGGAGCTTTCCCAATTCTTAACGAATTTTCCAACATATTCTTTCCAAGCCAGGTGTCTCTAAACTCCAGGTTGCTAATTTGATCATACTTAACTCTTTCGTCGAAGACAAGACACCAAGGTTCTAATTTTTTGAATTTTAGTTATCTGTACACTTTCTTAGAACACTGCATAAGAGGAAGTTTTTATTTTTAAAGGCTTCTATGCCTAGGATTTAATTTTAATGAGGTTAAATTTGATCTATAAAAAGATATAATGTTAGCACTATGGTCCTCTTCGACCAACACTATATATATATATATATAGATATAGATATAGATATAGATATAGATATATATATATATATATATATATATATATATATATATATATATATATATATATATATATATATATATATATATATATATATATATATATATATATATATATATATATATATAAGATGTTATTATTTTACATTTTAGTTCATATAGCCCCAAGGAATAGCTCAATTGGTCGAGTTCCTGTTGCTAAGTACCTCTCCTATTGAGAGGTCACAGGTTCAAATATGCGCGACGCCCTTAGGGTTAGGTCTTACTTATTTGGTCAATAGGGAGATCCCTTTGGGTTGATCTACAAGGATTTTCCCGTGGATTTAGTGACCAATCAGTGTCCATGAACCATATTAAAAAATATTGTCATTCATATAAAAATATTCCCAGAATTATGTGCTTTATGTCTTAATTTATTATTTTCAAAAAGTTTCTTGTGTTTATTTGCAAAATATTCCTTATATACTCATTAACATTCTTGGATAATGTTAATATGATTAACCATACCCATTATTGCAAATTACTTACATTTTTAACCATGTTTAAAGGTTATCTACATTTTTTTTTTTTTACGTACATACTAATCTAGGCACTTCAAAATTTTCCTCTAAAAAACTCAGTTAACTACTCAAGGATAACCTGGGAAATTATATTGTCCAATCCTTTTGATTGGATATTATTTCTGATATGTTTGTGTCTCGACCTTTGTTCGCTTTTCATACTTTAGGTGCTTTTAACCTTTTATACACTTATGTTCGATGTTTATTTTATGAAATATTTCCTTAAGAATATCTCCATACTTTATATAGCTATCTCAGGAAGATACCAACCTAAGCTTAATATCTTTGCATACAAATCATTATTTAATCTAGTTTGTTATCTTGTTAGATTGTTCTAAGTCCTATTTTAGTTTTCCCTTTTCATCAGGATTATATGTGTATACAACCAAGCTTGTGCAAAAATGAAAAATCTAACCAATGCTAATTTAAAAACATTTACTCTAGTTTCATTACATCAACTTCTATTAACATGCATACACTTAGATTCTCAGAAATACTTGTTTGTAAAATATAATAGACAATAATTCTACATAAATCGAAAATACTTCTTTTATCCAAACACAAGTCTTATAATTTCACTATTCTATTTGTATAAGAAATCTAAATGATATCGACAATTCCTAGAAATGAATTTTGTTCTGTTTCTTTTCACTAGCATGCTTACTCGGAATCTTTTATCTACACAATACTTCAAGTATCGAAATTTTTTGACAAATAACAATTGTTTCTAAAAAAATAAAATATTCAAAGTAATGACTTGTTCTGGAAAATAAATATGGAGCTACTAGGCTCTACTCAACCTTGACTTCTTTTTCTCAAAGATTTCACCCAAGATCTCAGGTCTACAAGTCAATTCTCTAATTTTTCTCTCTTTTTGTTCCTATGACTCTCACAATTTTTCACTTTGTGAGTTATTCACCAACAAAGGACAAGAAACATCTCCATTTTCCAAAACAGGTGGTAGTTAGGAACAACCTCCACCTCATCCACTAGGTGCCAAGTGGTTACTTGCTCATTAAGGAGCTTCACTTTCTTAACTCTTAAAGATAATGTCTTGTATTTTTGGGGAAGTTATTGATCAATAAATTTCCATCATCATTAACAATCTAATCCTTAGATTAGATGCCTAGGTCTTACTCATCAAGGGTAATTAATTTCCATCATTAACTTGTAGCCATAGTTATCTTCAACAAAGTGTAACTTAAGAATTATTTTCAAGATTTTTTATTAATAACATAACAAAAAAAAATTATATTCAACATTTATCAGTAACATAACATTGATAAATTAGTCCCAAATAAGTCTTAAAGTCATACAACCAACAACATATCATATACAAATTTACAAATAAAATCTAAGTCAAGGGATATCATAAAATACCATTGTAAATATTTTTGCATGGACTATATCAAATTTAGTAAATTCTTCCAATTAAACAATTAAAGTGAATTTACCACTTTATGCTTTATATTTGTCTTTCATGCATCAAATTAACTTTATTTCTCTTTATTTAGGCCTAAAAGGAATTCTTTGACTGGAAAAATAATATAACCATCATATTTATAAATTCCTTAGCATATCTATAATATGCCTTAACTTCTCCCAATATATTAGGTGTGAGACAAATCAAGTAAATTAAAACAAAAAAAATTATGACTTCTTCATAATTTTGAAATATTACGGAAGGAGTCAAATACTATTTAACCCTTTTACTTGCACATACTTTAGCTCCACACAATTTTAAATCTGCATATGCCTTATCTATGCACATGCCTTAATTCCAACAATGTTAGACTTAGTAATATTTTTCAAACAAGGATACTTATCACATAGGACTATTGAAATTAATATATGCACATACATATTTCAGTTAATGGAATTAATAAATCTTGTTCTTAGAAATTAAAAATTTATCTAGTAAGTATAAAAGGCTTTCCAATTTTTACGAAATAAAAATACGAAAATTACATTTATGTTTAATTCTCCATGCTTTTCATCCATATGCTAAGTTTTTTTTTCCATAGCTAGCTCATTTTGTATTATGTCGTTTTTTCTTACACATAGTAATTTTTTTCACACTTTTATCAAATTTTGAAATCCTATAATTAATTAGACGAATTATAATATAATTTTCTAACTACTTTTCACTATTACCTCTTATTCTTTATATCTTTTATCATTTCCAATATTTATTCACCCCCACAAAATAACAAAATACCATTATTGTGTAGGTGACACATCCAGCTGATGACTATCGTGTAAGTGAAGACATTGGTCCCTGAATCCATATTCAAATCCTCAAATCCTCATTGAGCGAAAAATCTAATCACAAGTAAAAAAAAAATATATTATAAGATAGTGTGCATGCTTTTTTTACTTCCCCTCCCCGTAAAGCAACCAAAAAAGTGAACTAAAATATTAGTATCACATCTATCGAAACTTTATTTACCATATCTTGTCCTTCCTCCTAAGGAATTAGTTACACCTTTACCATCTACAAATTACTTCGTTCCGAAGTAATGTGATAAATAGTTTTTATAATCCTATAAAATTAATGTGAATTGTGTCTTTCCTCCCAAGGAATTGGTTACCCCTTTACCATCTACAAATTACTTCGTTGACAAGTAATGTGATAAGTAATTTTTATAACCCTATAAAATTAATGTGAATCTTACATTTCTCGAGAAGAAAATATTTTTATCCATTTTTTTTTATGTATACAAATTGTTTTGTTAAGGAGTAACGTGATAAGTAATTTTCATCCCACTATAAAATTAAAGTGAATCTTAGAACAAAATATTTTAATCCATTTTTAATGAGGAACACACCCTAGCTTTTTTCTTCTTCGACCTTTTCTTTTGTCTTTTTGATTGATCAAATTGTCTTACTAGTTTTGTGAACCTAATGTGTTAGGTTTTGTGTTGGAAAATAATTATATAAAATTTAAAGGCTATAATTAAATTTATGTTTTTGTGATTAAATTAATTTATTATCTCCTTTTTTGAAATATAAATATAAAATCAAATTTAATCAAGGAATGCGCATTGGTTGTAGGTTTCACCCAAACCCAACTTTGCCCCAATACTAAGGACAAAATTTGAGGATAAGGCCCTTATCCTAATCACATTAGATTACATGATGATGAGTTTTTTTTAGGTTAGGTTTCAGTGTTATTTTGAGTTTTTAGGTTATGAAAATGCATATATGTGGGTATGTGAGTTTTGTCCAAAATTGAATTTGTATTTTTTTTTTATAATTATTTTGATTGTTTTATGGCATCAAATACTACAAGCATGCACATTGAAGACGCAAATTTAAGTTTTTTATAAAATACTTGGTTTAGTTATGAAAGCTTCTTATATTCATTTGATTGATGGAAGGAGAGAAAGTTATTGATGTATTGGTTGAATGTCTTTTCTAAAGACAACTTTAAATGTCATCTATTTTTCTATTAATGGCTCAAATAGGAATTATTGATCCTTATATACCTATGACATTTGTAGAGTTGAGCAAGAATGTGTCTCTAGAGTTTTTTTTTTCAAGAAATATTATGGTAATGTATGCAAACACTAATGTGTTAATAGCTTAGTATTTTTTGAATTTGGATTTATTAATATTAAAATAATTTATTAGTAAATTTAAATTTAAAAAGAATATGAAGTAAACTTATATAATATATGTATATGATATTGTTTATAAATTTTTAATAATATAATTTCTAAATATTAATTTTATATAATATTTTAAAGTTGTAAGAAATATCTATGTAAATAAAGTTGTAAAAAATATTCATGTGAATTGAGTTTAATTAAAATATCATTTACAATTAATGAAAAATTATGAAATTTAAAATTTAAAATAAAATGTAAAAATCCTCGAAAATCGACTAGCCATCATACTTCCTAGATTGTTAAGTTTCTTTCATTGATAAGGTTAAAGGAAAACATGAGAATGAACTTGATTTTGTAATATATGCACCAGGGTTATAACCTCTTAATTCCATAATTAGATTTTTCTATCTCAAATACAATAATGGTAAGCTTTAGTGAGAATATGGGAGGGCCTACATTGACATAGATTTAAAAATTGTAGTATATTTATATTTTTAAGTGTTTTTATACTTAATATAAATTAACAAAATAATTTTATTTTTACTTTTAAATATTATGAGAATAATTTTTTAATTTATTTTTTTATAAAGTATATTTTTTGAATAAGGTGATAATTGAGTCAGAAAAGGGGATGAGTTGTTGCCATCTTACTTGGCCAACAGACTATGGGATGTGGCAACATGCTCCCATGAATAATTAATGGGATTGGACTATGGAAGGCATGATGTCATTCTAGCTTGCCACATCATGAAGGCAAGAAAATTGGAGATTAGTTGTTCTCCTTCATGTCTTTGTGTCAATTGAGTACTCACTTGTATGGTTCTAATGTGCCAAAGGACTTTTCCTATGGCTCAAATCCCACATCCACATTTCAATTTTTTTCTAGTGGTGAGGCGAAATCAAAGACATCTAAGTCCAAAACCTACAGGAAAGGCGACGGACTCAACAAGACACTATCTACTATTGGACCCTAATGACGTTTCAACTGACAAAAAGCTACCTACTAATCCAAAAATTCGACAATTCAAAAGAGTTGGTTTCTCTCAAATTTGCAGCAACACTTGACATTGGTAATATTGGATTTCCACGAAGAATTAATATTAGCCCATGTTATTTTTTCTCCTACAGGTTGATCACCTCATTGTTGGCACTAGTGCTTGGGATTTTTGCTTTTATTTCTTCCTCCCTCATTTCTAGCAGCTTCCTCTAGATAGATACCCTTGACCTCTCATCTACTTTCGCTTCCCTTCTTGGCCCACCCTCCCTTCTCCCGTTCTTGGTCTCCTATGCTTCTTCACAATGCAACCCCTCCATCTTCCTTCGGCTTGCTTCCTCTCACTACCTACTCTTCCTAACAAGTTGACATGATGCAAGTTGTTGTTTTGTTGTATGTTGTTTGTTTCTTGTCTAGGTTGTCTTTTTATCTCCCCCCTTTCATTTCGTTGATGCAACCTTTGTATCTTCGTGGAGGTCCTCTAGATTTTGTGATTATTTTTTAGATACTTGAATTATGTGGTGCTCATCTCGATCCCCTGAATCCTTGAGTCTGTTATGGTTTCTATTCAAACCTTACCAATACCTTGACATTTCTTCAATGCCTTGTTAGCATACACGAGTTAGGAGGGGGGATGCTTACTATTAAGAGCGGCCCCCCAGGGGGAGTACATGTATGCATCCCCATTTGGAGGATTTTACCTCTCGCTTCCATGACCTCATGATGGGACCCAATAAGGAAGAGCTCAACCATGTTGAGGGGAAGCTTCCTCTCATAGAATACCTCTCTTAGACATGAAGGTTCTTACTAAATAGGTAGATTGGATTATGGATAAAGGGTGTATGAGAAGCCATTTCAATCAATATATGTAAACAATTGATCTCTATATGAATATGAAATTTCTATTGCGGTGCACTCTCATGGAATGACATGAACATCACACGAATGTTATCCTTTTCCTTAAGAATTTTCATCGGCATATAGGGGATTAGAAAAAATGATGGAGCGAGCTAAACAACATCTTGGCATCCCCCCTTCAATGGGAGGTACCTCCAGTGACACTAAAGAACCCATCCAATTGTTGTTTCGGACTTGCATGCTTCTGCTTAGTTTCTAGTATGTTTATCCTCTATGGTTCTTTTGTTACCAATGCTTCTATACACTGCCACCTAGGCTAGATTCTTAGCTTTTGTATGTTAAATTTTATATCTCCTAGTACTCAACTACCTCTCACATTATTGTGGAGAGTTAATTTTTAGATTTGGTTAGATCTTACTAGCAAGAGACTTAATTGAATTTTCAATTTATCTTGTAATTACAAATTTTTAAGGCAATATAATTTACCAAAAAAACTTTATAAATTATTTAGTTTATGACATATCCATATTAAAATTTTATTTTATATTAATATTTATCTTCTCTTTATTTTTTATATTGATTTTTTTTCATAATAATTATCATTATGGAAATTTAATATTAATATTATTATTAGTATATAGGTAAGGTTATTTATAAAAATTAAATTACTTTAACATTAAGAAGTGTTTTAATCATACACCCAATCATTATATATTCAAAACGTTGCACACAATTTACCAAAAAAACTTTATAAATTATTTAGTTTATGACATATCCATATTAAAATTTTATTTTATATTAATATTTATCTTCTCTTTATTTTTTATATTGATTTTTTTTCATAATAATTATCATTATGGAAATTTAATATTATTATTATTATTAGTATATAGGTAAGGTTATTTATAAAAATTAAGAAGTGTTTTAATCATACACCCAATCATTATATATTCAAAACGTTGCACACAATGAGTGAGAGATATTCAAAACGTTGCGAGAGAGAGAGAGAGAGAGAGAGAGAGAGAGCTAGAGAGAGAGAGAGAGAGAGAGAGAGAGAGAGAGAGAGAGAGAGAGAGAGAGAGAGAGAGAGAGAGAGAGAGAGAGAGAGAGAGAGAGAGAGAGAGAGAGAGAGAGAGAGAGAGAGATTCAAAACGTTGCACACAATGTGTGTGAGAGAGAGAGAGAGAGAGAGAGAGAGAGAGAGAGCACAATGAGAGAGAGAGAGAGATATTCAAAACGTTGCACACAATGAGAGAGAGAGAGAGAGAGAGAGAGAGAGAGATTCAAAACGTTGCACACAATGAGAGAGAGAGAGAGAGAGAGAGAGAGAGAGAGATTCAAAACGTTGCACACAATGTGTGTGAGAGAGAGAGAGAGAGAGAGAGAGAGAGAGAGAGCACAATGAGAGAGAGAGAGAGATATTCAAAACGTTGCACACAATGAGAGAGAGAGAGAGAGAGAGAGAGATTCAAAACGTTGCACACAATGTGAGAGAGAGAGAGAGAGAGAGAGATTCAAAACGTTGCACACAATGTGAGAGAGAGAGAGAGAGAGAGAGAGAGAGAGAGAGAGAGAGCACAATGAGAGAGAGAGAGATATTCAAAACGTTGCACACAATGAGAGAGAGAGAGAGATTCACAGCAGTTGCACCTGATGTGAGAGAGAGAGAGAGAGAGAGAGAGAGAGAGAGAGAGAGAGAGAGAGCACAATGAGAGAGAGAGAGAGATATTCAAAACGTTGCACACAATGAGAGAGAGAGAGAGAGAGAGAGAGATTCAAAACGTTGCACACAATGTGAGAGAGAGAGAGAGAGAGAGAGATTCAAAACGTTGCACACAATGTGAGAGAGAGAGAGAGAGAGAGAGAGAGAGAGAGAGAGAGAGCACAATGAGAGAGAGAGAGATATTCAAAACGTTGCACACAATGAGAGAGAGAGAGAGAGAGAGAGAGAGAGAGACAGAGCACAATGAGAGAGAGAGACAGAGCACAATGAGAGAGAGAGAGAGAGAGAGAGAGAGGGTTAGGGTTTTTTTTAATGGAATCAGGAAATACAACTTCGAGTAAGATTGTGATTTCTTCTTCTTTAAAATGCAATTATAAATACATAAATGAATTTAGCACCCTAAAAAATATCTTAGGCACTTAAACTTTACAAGACCTGTGAAACACTCAAACTCTACACATTAAAGAATCTAAACTTATTATTCTTAAAAATCTCTATAATATTTTGGCAAAATTTGAGCAAAAACATTTCCTAAAAAAGAACCATTTAGTTTATTAATTAGAGTATGTGCCTGTGAGATAAAGAGAGAGAGAGAAAGAGAGAGTATTAATTATTGTATATGTTGTAGTAATAATCAATTGTTAAGAATTAATTAACAATTTTAAAAAAAAGATATGTTGTCAACATTTTCTATGTTTTTTAAAGAATATAGTGATAAAGTTTTTGGTGAAATTGTCGTTTATTGGATTTAAAAATGAATTTTTAAATATATAAATCAATTCTAACACTTTGAAAAACTATTATAACATATTATTTAAACTTATAATTTCAACAAATACTTATTAAATTTCAAACAAAATCAATCAAAACATATATTACTGAATCACTCAACTATTGACCATCTTATTACTCTTAGGACCATTGTCGAGGAATGTCACAATAGTAAAATTTATCTCTTATATTTTTTTGTTGACTTTAGAAAAGATTTCGAGACAATTCCTCGGGATAAGCTATGACAAAGGCTTGAAGAGATAATTCCTCTTGAGTTGAGGTTCTTGTGATTCGAATACACAAGAATGTTGTTGCCAAGATTAAGACCACCGAGGGTTGGTCTCAAGAAAATAAATGCAATATCAAAGTTAAGTAAGGGTGTCCCTTATCCCCTACCCTTTTTTGCATTTACATTTATAAGTTAGAAGAATGTTTAGAAGATGCAGGTTGTATTGGCCCCAAGATCGTTGGTATGTTCATTACTCTTTTATTTTATGTTGAAAATATTGTTCTTCTAGTCAAAAGCCATGATGATATCGACAAGAAACTTAAAATCCTCCATGATTATTGCTCCAGGATTGGTATGACTATTAATACTAACAAGACTAAAGTCGTGATAATTAAATCCAAAAAGGTTAACCATGATAACTTCATCTATGATAACAAGTACTTGGAGCAGGTTTCTTCATACAAATATTTAGGTATTGACTTTCATCATCAGCTCAACTGGGATTATAACTTTGCAAAAAAAAATTTATTGAAGGTTGGAAGGCTTATTATGAACATGAAAACAATTGTAAGTCAATTGATCTTTGAATTTGGAGTATAAAAAAGCTCCTCTTCGAGACTCTCATTACCCGTGTTATTTTATATGGATGCAAATTTTGGGGTTGTAGTATACCTAGAGAATAATGGAGGAAGATCTAGCTGATCCAAAATTAATTTATAATCTCCAACCTCAATATTAAAGGAAATACTACTTATCATATCCTCTTGATTTAAGCTAGCCTTTCCCCCATTGAAGGCATGGTTATGTTTAGGTATCTGGTGTATAAGAAGAATATTTACAACATGGAAGCCAAGAGGCTCCCCAAAATTGCTTCTAACTCTAGCTAAAACCCCCACTTATGACTCAAGTGAGGCTAGCATAAGGATGCCAAGTCTTAGCTCAACCATTGGGAGGGAAAAGGAGGAGATCATCTTGGAGAATAAGGATAATATTAAAAATATTATTACTTCCAAATTTAAGGATACAGTGTGGGATAATAAGGAGCTAGAGGGAAAATTGAAGCTAAGGTATTATAAGGAGGTGATCAACCCCACTCTTGTTAACCAAAATTATCTTTTTGTGTTGACCAATGCTAAGAAGAAAATAAGCATTGCAAAGATAAGAACTAATTATTATAAGCTTTGAAGTGAAACCAGACATTGGTATATTCCTAAAAAACCAAGTTGAGATGAAAGAATATGCCACCTTTTGTGACACTATGAGGGTTGAAGATGAAAAACACTTTCTAATGGAGTGTTCAGATTTTAGTTACATCCATTCTCATTTCCAAAGTATTTTCACCACTACCAACCTTCTTGACGTGTTAAGTCAACAAAGCTATAATAATATAGGAACAATTATTTCCCTTATTTTTTATCATATAAATAACAATTAAAAAGTCATAATTAATCTTCTTACTTTATTAATATCTAATAAACCATATTAATCTTAATAGACATTAATCATCATCTTCATTTAAAAAACAAACATAAAAAAAATTAAACTAATAAATATTATAAACATTATAAACAAATTAATTTAGATTCTTATTTCCATGATCATTTAAAACATTTACTCAATATTATTTATAATCATTGTAAAGTTAGTGCTCTCCAATTATATTTTTAACGTTGTTGTTCCCCATTTAAAACATTTATTTTAAAAAAATTATAACCATTTACCGGTGGTATGTGATCAATTTAAAGTTAGTTCTCTCCAATTAGAATTTAAGTTTGTTATTCTCTATTAAAAAAAAAAAACAATTAGATTTTAAGTGTGTTGTTCTTCATTTTAAAAAATCACAATTTAAGTAATTATTAGCTAATAAATTTTATTTTTCTTAAATTGTTGTTTTTTCGTTATGTGTTATGATTAGCTCGAGGGTAAAAGGAAGCTAAAATACTATAAGGATGTGATCAACTCTACGCTTGAAAAAAAAAATGTCTTTATATGTTGACCAACACTAAGAAAATAATAAGCATAAGAACTAATTCTCATGGGCTTTGTAGTGAAATTGAGCGGTGGTCTACTCCCAAGGCTCCCTGAGATAAAATATGTCAGAGTTGCAATACAAAGAGGGTAGAAGATGAGAAAAACTTCCTATTAGATTTTGACTCTTAATCATATCCGCTCTTAATTCCCTAACCTCTACCACACTTCCAATCTTCTTGACTTCTTAAGGCAACCCAACTATATCGATTTTGGAGAGGTTCTTTCCCTTTTTTTTATCATAGAAACTAGATTTTGAAGAATCAAAATTAGATTTTTTTTTCTTTACTTAAGATATGATAGAAACACATTGATATTAATGGATGTTAATCATCATCATATTATTACCTATGTAAAAGATGATCATCATTTCAATAATTTGTGCATAATTATGCTAGCATATATTAAATTTATGTGATAATTTCAAAATTGCAAAAATTGATTAAAGGCCAAGTTTGGCCACAATTTACTTTATGATTGATGTATATATAATTGCTAATAAAAAATATATATACATAATGTTTATAAAGAGTCAGCGTGTATATATATACACTATGTTCATATTCTCACATAGTGTATATATAAAGTTTTGTCAGTGTTAACAGACATACCCATGGTAGAGCAGAAATCCTTAAGAAGTCTAAGTTGCTTATCAAGATCAGATGGGCACCTTGCGAGAAGAACAATATCGCCAACATAGAGAAGAAGGATGATGACTATCCCAGCTAAGATCGTGCCAGCACATCCTGCTTCCTCTAAACAACCTTCTAGTTTGTCGATGTAAATTCCAAATAGGGTAGGGGAGAGGGGGCAACCTTGTTTAACTCCAATATTACACTTAATATCTTTCGACCACCCGTCATTTCTCTTTAACTTCTCGTATAACCTTATAACGGTCGCTCTTAGTTCGAAAGGAACATTTAATTAGAGTTTTAAATTGATAAATAATTTTTTTATTTTAATAGATATTATAATAAAATGTATTATGTAATGTTTAATTAAAATTATTTAGTTGACTAATAAATATAAAAATATTAAAAGAATTTATAACTAGGGGTAAAATATTTTTATATTTATTAGTCAATTATATAATTTTAATTAAACATTATATAATACATTTTATTATAATATCTATTAACATAAAAAAAAATATATATTAATCAATTTAAAACTCTAATTAAGTATTACATAATAACAATTCTTATTTTATTATTTATTGGGTCATAGTTAGTTTTCTCTTAATAATTTTAATTAACTAATTAATTAACTCATTCACTAATAAAAATGCTCATTTTATTATATTACTTATTGGGTCAATATTTATTTATCGCTTAATAATTTTAATCAACTAATTAATTAACTCAATAACAGGTAGTTTTTTTAGACTTTTCGGGCAATGATGCATCTACACTGTTTATTCAATCAGATCAATTGGCTTTTTACCTTGTCCTAGGATGAACCACATTAGTTGGTTTGAAAAGTCAACCAAATCCTAATGATGTTTAATCCAAAAAAACATTTATCTAGTCTATAACTTTAAAATAACTCAAACACTAAAAACTTAAATCTATTACAAAAATATATTCATTATTAAATTCATTATATTAAATATTAAAAAAAAAAATATTATCTCCAGCATTCAAACCCACATCCAACTTATATATACCTATATTAATTTAAAAAGATTAATTTTATAATATAAAATAATATTATACTAGTCTTTTACTTTATCGGTTACTTTCGTGTAGGGTAACGTTAGAAAGCACCGGGAAACGAATATAATGTTATTATTTAAACTTGGTTACAAAGTAACATTATTATACGGTAAAGTAACTTGGTTACCTACTTTACCGTGAATGAAAGGAACCGAAAAGGTGTAGGGGTATGAAACATCACGAGGCATAATATTATTTTTAGAAGTTGTTTTTAGTGTGATTTTTAGGAGTTTTAGGGGCCGGAATCCAGTGAAAAAATTTGAGGTAAAATCTTGGTTTTTGTTATTTAAACTGTTTTTTTTTACTTTATGTATGGATTCAGCACCCTCAAAAATTCCTAGGACACTTCCATTGTGCAAGGTTAGCAATCAAAATTCTCTTTTCAATAAATTCCTGCTGGATTTTAGAGAAATTACACCGGAAAAAGCCACCGTAAAAACCTTCAAAAAGTCGCACTAAAGACTACTCGTTAATTTTATTATAAATTAAATTTTAATATTTATTATAATATTAATAATGATAAATATGTGAGAGTATAAATTTTTATGATTTGTATTTGTTTACAATTTTTTTTTTTAAATTATATTATTATTTAAAGGGTTAGGCATTTATAATTATTTAGTGTAATTTATCATCAGGGCTTATCTAAATAATTCAATATATATTGTAGAAATTCAGTCATTAATGAAAAAACATAACCAATAATTAATGAAAGTAAATGTTAAGAGAATAAAATATTATTAAACGTTGATAATATAATTAAAAAATAATAATAATAATTAAATCAAATTAATAATAATAATAATAATAAAAACAATGGAAAATAACCAATAAACATAAAAAAAATGACCACAAAATTAGTTTATCAATTTTAATAATTAATTAATAATCCAAACTAAAAATAACACAACAAAATTAAAATTTAGAATCAAAACCAAAAACCAACAATGGCAAACTAAAGAAAACCCTAATAAAACTAATACTAATAAAATAATAAGGAAATTAACCAAAAGAAATTAACCAAGAAAATATTTGAACATAGATTTCTGTGATTTATATACCAAATAATTTTTGGATGAAATCATATATAGATTTTAATATCAACCTGTTTCGAACCACTTATTGTAGTTCATTATGAGGACATATTTTTTTATAATTAAGTAATTTTTATAATCATTTATTTTTCAATATAATTTAATTGAAAATAGTATCTACTTTTATAAATAACATCTTTTAATATTTATTTACTCTCTCAATATTAGGCATAATAGAGTGTTGATACTTGCTTCTTCTTCAACCAAGATTATTGTGCAACACTTCATCATAATTATTCGACATCTCGAATGTGTGGTTATCCATGATGTCTTTTTTAGCCCCTGCTTGACCAAGGACTATAGCACTTGCTTCACATTCAATGTGCGTTGACTTTGCATCATTTGTTGCTTTTTGCAATTTTAACTAAAGTTTTGGCAAAATGCTTAATATTTCTATTTTCGCATAAATTCAAAAATATTTTTATAATTTTCAATAAATCTTATTTCTAATTTTCGATTGGGTGAGGAAGCTTTGATGGACATAATTCCCTTGGTGGAAGGCATTTTATTTTCGGTATTTGTAAGTGCCTCACAATTCATTTAAAAAAAAAAGTTGAGTGCCCATTGTGTTGGCGAGTGGTTTGATAATGGCATTGTTATGTCAATGCTATGTCGAATGATGTCATTATTGATGCAGTTCCAGGTCCTTTTCATGGGCGGGAGGGGGGTGGAGTGCAAGTGTTGAACAAAATTGTAATTAATATTATGGGGTATGTGCATGTGATGGTTTTGTGTGCATTCAGAGAATTAAATGCTGAAAAAATTGATATTTACCCACAGAGATGTTTTCAATTAATCATATATACTAACTTTAATAAGAGGTCATTGCTCACAGTTGTAGTTCCTTTGCATGGGCGAGGGGTGGGGGCGCGGGCGGGGGGCAGTGGTGCTGAACAAATTTGTAATTAATATTAGTTTGTTTGTTAGTGCAAAGATTTACTATGTGGAGGACAGGGCATGTGCGGGCCATGGTGACATGTGTATTCAATGTATAATAGTTAAATTTAATTATGGGTTATTGAAAATGCTTCTATAACATTTTGTCAATGTGCTGTGGCGAGATGGGAATTATATTATGAATTTATTAGCACAAAACTAACACGAATGAGGACAAAAATTGGTCAAATTGTAATCATTATCGGAGGATCACGGCAATAAAAAATCATATTTATTTCATTTCGTACATTTATGTGGCTTAGGTTAGATATGTGTATTTGATGTGTCTTGTGTAACATGTTTCGCACACAAAATAGTGACATGTCGTGATTATATAGAGAATCAAGAATTCTAGAGTTTCCTCGCCGATTAAGCAAGGATTTTCAAGTACAAAGAAAAAATGGGTAGTGATTTTCTTGTTGCAGGACGTGTTTAGAATTTGGGAGCATTATATGTTTAGAAATCGGGAGTATTAATTTTTTTTCTTACATAAAATTTTATCTCCAAAGTTGGTGTTACATGAGATCACATCATTGGTTTTCAAATGGGTCTGAATGGCATCTATAAAAATTGTATGAAAAGAATGAAAGGTTGAACATAAAAAAATGTAGTATTTGGAGATGTTGTTCAGGATCAATTGGAAATTGAGGATGTATTTTGCAAGAAATCATGAATGTGAAAGGCAGTCGATGGTTGAGTGATGTTTATTTTTTTCTCTCTCAACACAGTGAAAGCTCTCTGCACAAGAATTTTTTAATAGATGTACATGGTACAATTGATTTTTGGGGTGGTTGGAGGGTGGAGGGAGGGGAGTGTTTCTTTGGTTAGTGCTCTGATATGTATTGATAATGCATTTATTTTTCATAGTTTCATTTTAAGATCTTTTTTTCTTTAAAACTTTTGTAGATTTAACTGTGTAAGAGAGAAGTTCATAAAACTTACCAAATTGAAAAAATTGTAAATATGATTTGATATCATATTCTTGGTAATGTTTTTTGTTATCTATTTATTCATATGTAGGTACATCTCTTTCAAAAAAATCACTCTCTTTGTGTTGTAGTTGCTCAGGAAGAAGTCTTCGTTGTGTGGAATAAACAATGTGTGGTTCATGAGGTATCTGTGAAAGAACAATTTTCCATTTAAAAGTATTACAAATTTAGCTATGTAGGAGAGCAGTTCCATAGAGGTATGCCCGAGAGAACGAGTGGCACAATGTCTAGAAGTCGATACATTGAATGTAGACTTGTGCATGTGCATGGTCAGTGAATTGAATGCTGAGAGGACTTCTATTTACCCACGACGTTGTTTTCTATTAATTAGAGGAAAAATATTGAAACTATAAAACATATGGATGGAAACTTTATCTCTGTAACATGTTTAAGATGCTAAATAATAACAAGTAGTGATTTCAAGGGAAATGAGGTTGCAAGCATATTAAATAACTTGTATGGTAAGGTGAAAATTATATTTACAATGATACAAATAATTCATTTGTTCTTGATTACATTCGTCAAGTAGCGGAATGGGTAACATTTTCTCTTTGCAGAATATTTCTGAATACTATGCGCATTTGTGATAAGCAATTTTTTAATATGTGTGAATAGTTAGTGTTATGTGGGAGGACGGATGTGCGGAGCAAGGAAGAGAAACTTTAATTCATAGTGTAACGAAATTTTTTATCTGCAATCTTATCATCACTTTAAAATATTAATTATCTAATATTTAATAATAAAAAATTTCATTGTGCAGGGAGAAGTTCATTATGCAGGGCTTATAATATTATGCAGAGCTTACCGTTGAAAGGTTTGATTGTGCGAAGGAAGGATATCTTTGTTTTAGTTTAAAGAAGAATATTTCATCATGCAGATGAATCTATTTTTGTAGGTGCATTCGAAGATTGAGAAAGCGCTAAACAAAACTGCAATTAATATTACAAGGTATGTGCGGGCGACAGTTTCATGTGCATTCGATGAATTAAATTTTGAAGAGAATGATATTTACCATCAGAGTTGTTTTCTATTAATCAAATATACTGAGTAACTTTAATAAGATGTTAATTATCGCAGTTGCAGATCCTTTGCATGGGTGGGGGGCATTGTGGTGGGATGAGAGTTATATTATGAATCTATTAGCACAAAACTAGCATGAAATTGGTTAATAAGGGAAAACATTGGTCAAATTTTGATCATTATTGGAGGATCAAGGTGATAAAAAGTCATATTTATTTCATTTCGTACATTTCTATGGCTTAGGTTAGATATGTGTATATGATGTATTATGTGTAACATGCTTCACACAAAAATTAGTTACAAGTGGTGATTATATAGATAAACGAGAATTCTAGAGTTTCCTTGATGATTAATCAAGTATTTTCAAGTACAAAGTGAAAATGGGTAGCAATTTTCTTATTGCAGGGTTCATTTAGAAATTAGGAGCATTGTGCGTTTAGAAACTGGGAGTATTGTTCTTTTTTCTTACATAAAATTTTATCTCGAAAGTTTGTGTTGCATAAGATCACATCTTTGACTCTGAATTGGGTCTAAATGGCATCTCTCAATATTGTATGAAAAACATGAAATGTTGAACTTAAAAACATGTAGTATTTGGAGATGTCAGTAAGGCTCAATTAGAAATCGAGGATGTATTTTTCAAGAAATCGTGAATGTGAAAGACAATCAACGATTGAGCGATGGCGATTTTTTTCTCTCAGCACAGTGAAATCTCTCTGTACAAGAATTTATTAATAGTTTTACGAGGGTACATGTTATTTTAGGGTTGGGGGGGGGGGGGTGTTTATATTCAACAAGATGACGAGCTTAGTGAAAAGAGTCACCTTCACTAAGTGGGCCCGCAGGCTATTTTTGGCGCAAGTCTATTTTTAGACTATGTCTATTTTTAGACATGATGATCATATTTCAGAAGTTGCATGATGCTATTTGTGGATGGTTGGTCAAGTTGGAAAAATAGATGAAATTCTATTTTTAGAATATTGGGCGAAGTCTATTTATAGATCGTCAATCTAAAAATAGATGCATGTTGATTATTATTAGCTCTTAATAATAATCAGACTCTAAACAACAACCTATTCTCTTGGAGCACTTGATTCGGGTGCCACCCAGAGATGTAACATCAATTTGTGAAGAATAGTTAAAGATAATTGTGATTTATGAAAACATAGTTGGAAAGTAGTTAGGTTATACGGTTGCTTTCAGTTAGACTCAGTTGAGCTAGTTGTATCTAGTCTAGCTGATTGATACACTAGTGAGAGTGGTGTGAATTAATTAGTTAATTAATTCACTAAATAATAACTCATTAATCAACTGAAGAATACATCAGTTAACTACAGTGCATGGCAGTTTCAGTGGAGACCAGTGGAGAGATAGGTGAAAGGGCAAGATAGACTATCTGTTGTGACTGTAGTGATGCATTGATTGCATCACACACTCAGTGGAGATGCCAATGAGGATTGTGCAGTCAAGGATGGAGTAATTAGAATTCATTCTAAGCTGTTCTTCAACAGATATTACGCAGTGGAGGCAGGCTAGTAGGTGGCAAATATCGGTGCATGGATTTGCAAGATTGGGCCTGATTAGTGTATGACAATTGTATTGTACTGAGGGCTTGTGATAAGCTTTGTATGCTTGTATGAGATTTTAATATGATCTCCATGTTACATAATATATATTTGGGGTTTTCAGCTTTAGGCTTTCCTGGTTAAAAATTGTGTTATGTGCGATTGAATATTTTTGTTTATGCTTCACATGTGTGTGCAATTAATTTTTTCGCAAAAGATTAACAAGTGGAATAGATTCAGTATCTTGCATAAAGTTAAATAGTGTGAGATAAGGTGGATATTGGACATATGCATGCTTATTGCATATAATTTATACATGGTATCGAAGCATTGTTGATTGAATATTGCAATTGTGAAGTGAGTTTGTGCTGGTGGACAATTCGAATTTGCTACAGAAGATTCGTGGTGCAGAAATCGAGTATACATTGAAATGTATTTCAACGGGTTGAGATTGGAGTATGCCCTTTATGGGAGCTCGAATTACATAGCCTGGAAGGACAGGATGGAGGCGGTGCTAGAGGATAATGGGCTGAAGGATTTCATCTATAGGGATGTTCCTAAGTCGGGATCTAGCGATGTTGCATTACTTGATGCATGGAAAAAGAATATTGCAAAGACGAGGAGGATTCTGTTGGAAGGTGTGAAGGACCATATTGTGTCCAGCCTTCACGGGAAAGCCACTCCATTCTTAATGTGGAAGGCTTTGACAGAATTGTTCCAAAGCAAAAGTGACCAGAGGAAGTTAGCGCTTAAAGACAAGCTCAGAAAAATAAAAATGGAGAAAGGCGACAGTATTCCAAAATACCTCACAAATTTTGTCCACTGCAAGAATGAACTGGGAAATGTGGGGGTTACTGTTGATGAAGAACACTTGGTGAGTTTGGCTCTCCTTGGGCTTCCAAAGAGTTGCCATGGCTACGAAGACTTTGTCAATGGACAGGAGAAATTGCCGGGATGGGAGTGACTTTGGTCAGATATTGTGCAGGAGGAGATAAGGCGGGGTACCAGGGATGGATCTTCATTGAAGAATGAAGATGATGATAATTTCGCTCTGGCTGCCAAAGCAAGGAAATGGAAGGGGAAGAAAAATCCTTCAAAATCTGGTGCTAAAGGCAAGAAGCAGGATTTGTCCAAAGTGAAGTGTTTTCACTGTCACGAACATGGACATTTTGCCACTAATTGTCCACAGAAGAAGAAGAATAAGCAGGATGTTGGATCTGCAACTGGAGAGGCCTTAGCCTCGCAATTTGAGCTAGATTTTTCCTTGATCGCATGCTTGGTTTCAAGCTACATGGGATCGGTGTGGTATCTTGACAGTGGTGCGTATTTCCATATGACGGGAGACAAAGAGTTGTTTAGTGACTTGGAGGATAAGGACCTCCAGATGCATATAGAGATGGGCGATGATGGTCGGAAAAGTGCGACTGGAATTGGGACCATTACGTTTTGAGAGGGAGTCTCTTAATCTGTTCTTGTTGAATAATGTCATGCATGTTCCAGGTTTGAAGAAGAACTTGGTCTCAGTCGCAATGCTGGAAGACAAGGGTTATGATGTTGTTTTCAGTGAGGGAAAAGCCTTCCTTCGACATAAAAAAATGGTTCAAACCAAGAAGATAGGGGTTCGAGTTAAGAATCTCTACAAGCTGGAGGTAGATGGCTACGCTGCAATGGTGGGAAAAGCAGAATGAGTGGTGAGACGGGATGAGGATGAATTATGGCACAGGAGATTGGGCCATCTTCACCATGGCGCTTTGAAGATTTTACAACAAATTTCTACTGGACTTCCCAAGGGTACTCTTGCAAATTCAGATCAGTGCAAAGGATGTACAATGGGTAAGTTTGTGAAGACCAACTTTCATGAGAAGGAGAACCATGCCTCGATGATCCTGGAGAGAATTCACACAGACGTGTGTGGACCAATATCGGTTGCTTCAATAGAAAAACACAGGTATTATGTGATATTTGTTGATGACTTTTCTCGTAGATGCTGGATCTTCTTCATACAGAAGAAGAGTGAAATTTTCTCAAAGTTCTGTGAGTTCAAGGCATTGGTGGAGAAGGAGTCGGGGAAGCAGGTGAAAGCTCTACGAGGCGATAATGGTGGTGAATACATCTCGATCGAATTCAAATAATTCTATAGCAAAGAATGAATTCGAAGAGAACTCATAGCGCCTCATAACCCACAGCGGAATGGGGTCGCTGAGAGAAAGAATAGAACGATCGTGGGTGTTGCACGAGCGATGCTGCATGACCAGGGCCTACCAATGCACTTGTGGGAGGAAGCATCTGTACTTATGGTTTGAAAAACCAGCAATCCTCATAGGTACTTAGCATAGATACACCCAGAAAACTGACCTGCAGTAGAAGCCTGATATTTCTCATTTGAATATTTTTGGCTCACCAGTTTACATTCATGTAACAAAGGATGCCAGGAAGAAACTGGAGTTGACCACAGAGGTTGAGATATTTTTGGGGTACACTGATGCACCCCACAACTATCGTGTGTATTTTCCAGACAGTCAGAAGACTGTTGTGCGACGGGATATCAAATTTCATTAGGAGAAAGCCATGAAGTGTTCGCTTGAGAGGGAGCCACTTGCAAGCGGAAGAACTTCTTGTTCCCAAGGTGATCTCTGGATGTGGATCCAGCCACGAAGGAGATTCATGGAGTGGAGGAGTCCACTCATACGAAATAAACTTCAGAACAAGAGAAAAAGAACACGAGATGAGGCCCGGAAAGTGATGCAGCCACCGAGTAGCAGGAATCCCTACATCACGAGCGCATACGAAGCAGTCCATTGATCGTTCTCTTTGGACCATGGCTCTTATGAGCAAGTGTATCGTGATAGAGCCATCCTCTTTTGAAGAAGCAGTGTAGGAGCCCACATGGGTAGATGCCATGGTGGAGGAGTATGACTCCATTGTCAGAAACAGTGCTTGGGAGATTGTTCCAAGGCCGGTGGGAAAATCATTTGTAGGATCAAGATGTATCTACAAGGTAAAGCAAGCTATTGATAAGAGTGCCGAGAAGTATAAGGCAAGATTTTTTGCCCGGGGTTTCTCACAGATTGATGGGATTGACTATGAAGAAACCTTTGCACCTGTCACACAGTATTCTTCCATATGAACCATCCTTGCTCTCTCAGTGCAGATGGGTTGGCACATTCATCAGATGGATGTGAAGACTGTGTTCCTTAATGGGATCATTGAGGAAGAGGTGTACATTGAGAAGCCTAAAGGATTTGAGATCTTTAGTAGTGAGTCGCATGTGTGCAGGCTCAAAAGAGCGTTGTATGGGCTAAAACAAGCACCTCGTGCTTGGTACACTCAGATCGACAGCTATTTCACTAGACTTGGCTTCACCAAGAGTGAGGCGGATGCAAACCTGTACCAGATTGTGGTTGAGGGTAATCTTTTAATCATTGTACTTTATGTTGATGATTTAATACTAGCAGGTGATGAGCAGTTGATACACTCATGCAAGGCAGATCTTGCAAAGGAGTTTGAGATGAAGGATTTGGGCCTCCTTCATTATTTCCTTGGATTGGAAATATGGCAGCGGGAAGGTGAACTGTTTGTGTCTCAAGGCAAGTATGCCCGGGAGATACTGGAGAAATTTCACATGCAAGAACACTTCACTGTGACCTCCTCTTCCCAGGGAATTGGAAGAAATGGTCTACATCGGTAGAGGAAGTGGATGCCATTGTTTATCGACAGTTGGTGGGTTCGCTCATGTATTTAGTCAATACAAGACCAGACATATGCTATGCAGTGAACTAGCTTTCACAAGCGATGGTTAAGCCTACCAAGCTCTTTTGGAAGGTAGGCAAGCATGTTTTGAGATATCTCAGGGGCACATCTGAGTATGGTTTATGTACAGACAGATGGATGAAGTGAAGTTGCATGGCTTCACGGATGTAGATTGCGCAGGAAGCCCAACAGACAGAAAGAGCACATCAGGAGGGATTTTCAGTATTGGATCTACGACAGTTTCTTGGTATAGCAGGAAACAAAGATATGTGGCACTTAGTTTAGTGGAAGTAGAATACATGGCAGCAAGTCTAGCTGCATGTGAGGCTATCTGGATAAGGAAGATCCTGGTTGGTTTGTTCGGTTCACACTTAGATCCTACTGTGATATATTGTGATAATCAGAGTTGCATTAAACTCTCGGTTAATCCAGTAGTTCATGATAGATCTAAACATATTGACATCCGGTACCATCATATCAGAGATTGTGTGCAGCGGAAGATCATGTTACTATCTTACATTCCTACGGAGGATCACGATGCATATATTCTGACGAAGGTGCTCACCAGAGAAAATTCGAAGACCATAGAGGCAGAATCGGGGTGAAGAATAATCCTATCTTGTTGAGAGGGAGTGTTGAGATTCAACAAGATGATGAACTTAGTGAAAAGAGTCGCCTTCACTAAGTGGGCCCGCAGACTATTTTTGGCACAAGTCTATTTTTAGACTATGTATATTTTTATACATGGTGATCATATTTCAGAAGTTGCAGGATGCTATTTGTGGATGGTTGATCAAGTTATAAAAATAGATGAAATTCTACTTTTAGAATATTGGGTGAATTCTAATTATAGATCGTCAATCAAAAAATAGATGCATGTCGATTATTATTAGCTCTTAATAATAATTAGGCTCCTAATAGAACACCAGTTGGTGCACGAGATGTAACATCATTTGATAAGTATTCAGCTATTTTGAGGTTCTTCCAGGCAATGCACTTAAGAAGGACTCAATTAGAACTCAAGTGGTAGAGTTATGACACAGTTGGAAGAAGTAGTTATGGAGTTGTATTTAGTTTAACTCAGTTAGACTCAGTTGAGCTAGTTGTATCTAGTCTAACTGATTGATACACTAGTGAGAGTGGAATGAATTAATTAGTTAATTAATTCACAAATAATAACTCATTAATCAATTGAACAATATAGCATTTAACTACAGTGCATGGCAGTTTCAATGGAGACTAGTGGAGAGATAGGTGAAAGGGCAAGATAGGCTATCTGTTGTGACTATAGTGATGCATTGATTGCATCACACATTCAGTGGAGATGCCAATGAGGATTGTGCAGTCAAGGATGGAGTAATTTGAATTCATTCTAAGCTATTCTTCAGTAGATATTGCACAGTGGAGGCAGGCTAGCAGGTGGCAAAGTTCGATGCATGGATTTGCAAGATTGGGCCTGATTAGTGTATGAAGATTGTACTGTACTGAGGGCTTGTGATAATATTTGTATGCTTGTATGATATTTTCATATGATATCCATGTTACATAATATATATTTGGTGTTTTCAGCTTCAGGCTTTCCCAGTTAAAAACTATGTTATGTGCGATTGAATATTTTTGTTTATGCTTCACATGTGTGTGCAATTAATTTTTTCGCAAAAGATTAGCAAGTGGAATAGATTCAGTATCTTGCATAAAGTTAAATAGTGTGAGATCAGGTGGATCTTGGGCATATGCATGCTTAGTGCATATAATTTCTACAGGGTGTGTTTCTTTGGTTAGTGCATTGACACATATTTCTAGTGTGTTTATATTTCATATTTTTGTTTTGAGCTCTTTTCCGTTTAAAACTTTTGCATATTTAACTATGCGAGAGAGCATTGCATATAACATACCAAAATGAAGAAAATGTAATTTGATTCGATATCTATTTCTTCTATTACTTGTGGATGTTTTACAAGTTGGTACAATCTCTCAAAAAATGATTTTTCATTTTTAGTCTTTTGCAAAAAATGTAAATCTAATTAGATGTCATATTCTTGGTAACATTCATCGCTATATATTTCTTCATATGTAGCTACATATCTTTCAAACAATTATTTCCATTTATGTTGTAGCTCAATTGTTATGCTTTGCAGGGCTCAGGAAAAATTCTTCGTTGTGTGGAATAAACGATGTGCAATTCACGGGGTATATGCAAGAGAATAATTTTCCATTTAAAACAGTTAAAAATTTAGTTATGTGAGAGAATAATTGCATAGATCTATGAATCTGTGCGGAATGAAGGATGTGTGGAAGGCACAATGTCTAGAAGTCGATACATTGAATATAGAGGTGCAAGTGTGCATGGACAGTGAATTGAATGCTGAGAGGACTGATATTTACCCATAATTTTTTTTTCATTAATTAGAGGAAAAATATCAAAATGATAAAAAATCGAGATGACAAATTTATCTCTTTAACATGTTTCATGTGCTAAATAATAACAGGTAGTGATTTCCTAGTAAATGAGACTACAAAGATTTGAAATAACTAGTATCCTAAGGGGAGAATGTTATTTTCAGTGATAAAAATAACTCATTTGGTCCTAATTATGTTCATCGAGCAACAAAATGTGTAAAATTTTCTCTTTGCATAATATTTCCAAATACTATGTGCATTTGTGATTAGTGTTTTTTTAATACGTGTGAATAGTTAGTGTTGTGTGGGAGAACAAATGTGCAAAGCAAGGAAGAGAAACTTTAATTCACAGTGTAACATAAACTTTGATTTGCAATCTTATAATTACTTTAAAATACTAATTATTGAATATTTACTAATAAAATATTTCATTGTGTGAGGGAAGATTGTCTTTGTTTCAGTTTGAAGAAGTTCATTATGCAGGGCTTATAATATTATGCAGAGCTTAAAATTAAAGGTTTGAGTGTGCAGAGGAAGGTTATCTATCTTTTAATTTGAATAATAATCTTTCATCATGTAGATGAATCTATTTGTGTAGGTGTGTAGTCGATGGTTCAGCGAGCGCTAAACAAAATTATAGTTAATATTACGAGTTATGTGAGGGCAACAGTTCCGTATGAATTCAATGAAGTAAATGTTGAAAATATTAATATTTACCTGCAAATTTATTTTCTATTAATCATGTATGCTAAGTAACTTTAATAAGATGTTATTGCCCATAGTTGCAGGTCCTTTACATGGGAGGGGGGTCAGGGGCGCGGTGGGGGGGGGGGGGGGGGGGGGGGGGCTGAATGGATTTGTAATTAACATTATTTTGTTGTTTGCAAAAATATTTACTATGTGGAGGGTGACGTATGTGCGGGCCATGATGACATGTGTATTCAATGTATACTAGTTAAATTTAAGCATGTGTTATTGGAAATGATTCTATGATATTTTATCAATGTTTTGTGGCACAACGAGGATTATATTATGAATCTATTAGCAGAAAACTAGAACAAAATTGGTCAATGAGAAAAAACATTGGTTAAATCTTAATCATTATCGGACGATCAGGGTGATAAAAATCATATTTATTTCATTTCGTACATTTTTGTGACTTAGGTCAAATATTTGTATATGATGTGTCCTATGTAGCATGTTTCGCACGAAAAATAGTTGCAGGTGGTGATTATATAGAGAAACGAAAATTATAGAGTTTCCTCGCTGATTAAGCAAGTATTATAAAGTACAAAGAGAAAATGGGTA
Organism: Pinus albicaulis; assembly: GCA_034641835.2. NCBI lineage: Eukaryota > Viridiplantae > Streptophyta > Pinopsida > Pinales > Pinaceae > Pinus > Pinus albicaulis. The sequence continues at coordinate 486,360,471 of CM076582.1, forward strand.
GTAATTTGCTTATTGTATGATGTATATAAAAATTAGGAGCATTGTGTGTTTAGAAACTGAGAGTATTATTTTGTTTTCTTACATAAACTTTTATCTCCAAAGTTGTCGTTGCATAAGATCACATATTAAGCTTTCAATTGGGTTTGAATGGTATCTCTAAACACTGTATGAATAACAAAAAATTTTGAACATAAACAAATTTAGTATTTAGAGATGTTGTTCAGACCCAATTGGAAATAAAGGATGTATTTTTCAAGAAATTATGAATGTGAAAGACATTCGACGGCTGAGCGATGGAGATTTTTTTCTCTCTACATAGTGAAAAATCTCCACACAAACATTTGTTAATAGTTGTACGGGGATACAGGTGATTTTTGGGCTTGGTGTGGGGGTGTTTCTTTGGTTAGTTTTCTGACACGTATTTCTAGTGTGTTTATTTTTAATCTTTTTTTAGAAATAAACTTTTTCAAATTTAACTATGGGGGAGAGCAGTGCATATAACTTACCAAATTGCAAAAATTGTAAATGTGATTTGATATTTTTTTCTTCTAGTACTCGTGGTTGTTTTAGAAGTTGGTACAGCCTCTCAAAATTTTATTTTCATTTCTTGTCTTTTGCAAAAAATTGTAAATCTAATTCGATATCTTATTCTTGATAATATTTTTCACTATCTATTTCTTCATATGTAGGTACATCTCTTTCAAACAATTCGCTCTATTTGTGTTGTATCTTAGCTATTATGCTATGCAAGGCTCAAGAAGAAGTATTTGCTATGTGGAATAAATGATGTGAGGTTCATAGGGTATATGCAAAAATACTAATTATTGCAGGGTTCATAGGCTCAAGAGAAAAAATTTCCATTTAAAAATAATACAAATTTAGCTATGTGGGAGAGAAATTTCATAGAGCTATGAATTTGTGTGGAATGAAGGATGTGCAGATGATAGGGTATGTCCATGACAACTAGAGGCACAATATATAGAATTAGGTACATTGAATGTAGACATATGCATGTTCGTGGTCAGTGAATTGAATGCTGAGTGGACTCATATTTACCCATAGCGTTGTTTCCTATTAACCATAGGACATATATCAAAATTATAAAAAATATGGATGGAAAATTTATCTCTGTAATATGTTTCAGATGCTAAATAGTAACAGGTAGTGATTTCTTGGGAAACAAGATTGCAACCATTTGAAATAATTTGCATAGTAAAGGTAAAATGTTATTTGCAGTGATACAAATAACTTATTTAGTCCTCATTATGTTCGTCAAGTAGTGGAATGTGTAACATTTTCTCTTTGAAGAATATTTCTAAATACTATGTGCATTTGTGATAAGCGCTTTTTTAATTTGTGTGACTAGTTAGTGTTGTGCGGGAGAACAGATGCGCGGAGCAAGGAACATAAACTTTAATTCGTAGTGTAACTGAAACTTTGATATGCAATCTTATCATTACTTCAAAATACTAATTATCAAATATTGAATTAAAATCTTTCATTGTGCGGGAGAAGCATGTCTCTATTTCATTTTGAAGAAGTTCGATGTGTAGGGCTGATAATATTATGTAGAGCGTGCAATGAAAGGCTTCATTGTGCGAAGGAAGGTTATCTTCGTTTTAATTTGAAGAATAATATTTCATCATGTAGACGGATTTATTTGCCTAGGTGTGTAGTCGGTGAATTGAATGCTGAAAGGACTAATATTTATTCTTAGTTTGGATACATTGTAAATGATAGCTAATTAGTCATCATAATGCGTGCAAAGGTAGAGAGTGGTAGTTTAGGTTCCTTGACTTGTTTTTTTTTAATTTCAAATGAATTATTATGTTAATGGTATTTTTATTTATTATAGTATCCATTTCAAATGCTTGTTGACTCGTCTCCCTAAAAATCACAACCCGCTACTATTTTGCAGTTGGAACATGTCACGAAATATTTGTATTGAAGATAAAGTTGTCATTTAGACTTTTTATCGTACTGATATTTGTTCCCTGATTAATAGAAAACAAAAATGCAGGTAAATATTAGTTGTCTCAAAATTTAACATAATGAGTACGCATGTGCATATGTATTTGTTTAATGTACCGATGCACACAAAGTATCAACGTTTTTCATCCTTGTTTTGCATATTCTTTCTCTTGCACAACATTATTTGTACGCACACGTTAAAAAAATACGTATTCTAATGTTGCACAATAAATTCCTATATACACATTTGTTTTGTTGCACATAGTCGTTCCTCTGCACATCCTTCATTTTGTAATTGTTAGCAAAATTAATTGACTTCAAGACATTGAACCTATAGCTATGGGCATGAACTACAAATTTGTGGGAACGTAGTGAACATAATGCTACTAGAGTTAACTATTAATTCATGGTTGATGGAATTAGTCCAATAATACTTTAGTGTATCACGATAGTTTTTTGTTCAGTATTTTGTATTACAATTAGAACCAGTCTTTGTTTATGTTCAAAGGTTTGGGTCTAGTATTTTGTGGGAGGTAGGCATACAAAAGAAATGTGTGGTGGAATATGTGTGATTACATCTAGCTGGATCGAATGCATTTTTGACACTTAGATTTCCAGTGCATTTTTTAAAACCGCGTGGCAAGTTATTAGTAAATCAATTTTGGTTCGATTTTACATAGTGGTGGGACCAACTGTCAAGTCGATTCGTCATAGAAGTTAGTTGAACACAGTTCTGCATTGTATTTATTTGCAAATGTCCTTGCATTGTTTACTATTTATAGCAATTGTTGGCAGTTTTAATCTAATTATCATGATCACAACCATAGTGTAACGAGACTTCATTTTTTTTTTGGAAAACTAAGGAAATTTCGACATGTTTATGATAAAACGCGGTAGTAATTTCTATAAATATAGGTTACAATTGTCAAGCTCAAAGTTTTTGGGCGGCGATGGGTTTTTCATGGTATTGAATCCATTTTCGGTATAAAAAACATGATTTAAACACTCTTATTTCCATATTTTTTTCAAAAAAAGACAAAAAAATCCCAAATTCTGATAATTTTTTGTTGTGTTGGAAAATTTGTTATCTCGGTACAAAATGCCATTCCTTTTTATTTTATGTTGTAAATTTATGATTCTTATGACACGTATGTCAATGATCTTAAAGCAGGAGCAATGCGCCGAGTAAGTGGACAGGATGTGTTTTGAATTGCGAAATTTATTTCCATTACTTTTCATAAAGGTTGGATTTGGTATCTTTACTTATTATTTATTCAAGGTGTTGTGTTTAACCTCTTTTACACAAGTAATAGTAACAATTTTTGATTGTGAAGAGAATTGAGAATTGTAATTTTAAACTGACTTTGAAATTGTTGTTCATTGATAGATGTAATGTTCCAAATGGGGGAAAATAAGCTCAGTAGGGAATATCTTAAGATATTCCACTATGGAATCACAGAAATATGGGATCACACCAATAGATCTAAACCAAAGATAGACTGGTAGGGAATTTACTGGTTATATCACCTCTAAAGAGAGGGTGAAAACTAGAGGCTTCCTGGCCTGTTCCAGACTCTATCTATAGAAGATTGGTGAAACATAGAAAGTAATGGAATAGCACACTCCTATTGGATTTTTTAGCCCTTGGGATCCTTATATCTACAGATCTAAAGAGTGGATCCAAAAGAGGAGCAAAAACCAAACAAGGAAGAAGCGGGAAATTCCACTTTCAGGAAAATCAGCAAGAGGCTCAGTGAGGACGATGTATAATAAAATGGGTGCAAAAATAACATAGTTAAGGGATTGGTTCCCTTATTTTAGGTTGTGTGGGACCTCCATGCATAGTTTCAGCAAAAAAAAATGAGTTTAATTCCCTTAAAAAAATCTCCCACGAAGCTGACTAGCTAAAAATTAGCTAAAGAGAAGAGTTGTTGCAACAAGAAAACCCAACAACCAGAATTGCGCAGTTTTGCCAAATAATCAGAGGAGGTAAGCTTAAAATTTCCAAAGTACAGAAAGATACATCAGATCAGAAATATAAATGATCCTCCTTTCAATTTAGAGCAAATCCCATGAACAATATAGCATAAATTATTCAAGAGAGGCAACTCCGGCATATGTAAAATTGCAGAAATGAAGGAAAATTTTTTCTCTATGAGTGCTTCAGCAGTTAAAAATTAAAACTTAGATCTATATAAGATCTATGGCTGTAACATCCGATCCATACCAGATCTGGAAACTACTCAGCCTCCTCTACAAGATCCCCTTGGGATTTCATCAAAATAATGCATGAATAAGTGTAGATCTGGATTATAAGCTACAGGACTACATAATTCACAGAATTTATGAATATGACTTTATTATAACAGAAATCAGATCTGAAATAGCTTAGAACAGTAACTGCATCAAATATTTACAAAGTGAGAGGCAAGCCTCAATCACTATAGATCTTCTATTGCACAAAAACTGAATTTACATTAAACCCCAATGCAGAAAACGCAGTTCTTGAGAGGGACTGCACAGTATCTCTATAGAAATTAAGCAAATGCTATAAAATATAGATCTGAATACAAAATGGGAGAGATATCCTCTTCCGGGTGGTCACAAGACACCCTCCCTGAGAGAAATCTTCTCCAAAACAACTAGATCTTTGCAGATCTAGACTACCACTTGCTGCAACTCAAGCAGCTGAAAAATCCTCAACAGGACCAGCGCTACTAATAGATGGAGCTTGGCCAAAATGTTGGATAGTGGCTCATTTTAGTGCATTCTCCTCCAAGAGCTACTCAAGGAAGGAGGGAGGATTCCTAAACAGGAAATCCTCTTCCCTTAGGCTAAATAGCCTAGAGAGCTAGAGTTGCTCAAGCAACCTCTATTTTGAAAATACTTCAACTACCATTTCTTGAGCCCTCTCCTCATTTTTATAACTTGAAGGGGTGTACAAACCCTAAACCACTTCAATGGACTTAACCCCTTTCACATTGGATCCCTCTTCTAAAACTGCGTTGGTTCTCCAAGGTGGTCCAATTTCTATTCACACACAAGTGGATTTTGTTACAAAAGGCCCAGATTTATCCCTTTTTACATTGGCCATGTATTTATTCTTTGAATTAAGGAGTTTTTCTTGTCCTCCTTTACATTTTATTCATCAATCATGAAATACAAAAATGAACAAGGCAAAATTAATGTTCCACTTAGCTAAAGCTAATTTAGGAACATTACAGTCTCCCCCTCCCAAATGTTGCTTTTCCTCAAGCAACTGTAAGGAAGAACCAGACTTCTCCTTCCCCCTTCTTTAGCCTCATCAATGGATCCCACCATGGCTGAAATTGGTAGCAGTGAATCTGCCCTCCAATGACCTTCTCCAAGTGCAAGATAGCAAGTGTACATCATGAGAAATGGGGGTACAAGTGGTGATCTTCTTGTTTCTCAATGGCCTCATCTGGTAGGAGTGATGAAGAGCATGGGGAAAATTTTTTCCAATGAGTGTCTCCCACACCCATGCTATCATCCAAATAAAAGGAGCCATCCTTGATAGCTCTTAAAAATAATCATCAATCCCCATGATGTGCATTAAGTAGGGGCTACAAGGCTATAAATGAGGGATGAATATATCCAACTCACGTTGTCCCTCTTCCCACTATTGATGGATGTGGAGTTGTGGATCCTAGGCTGCAAAATGTGGTCACCATGAAGCCAAAAGGAATATGAAACTTCATGATCTCCTACATTGATTTCAGTGAACCTCCTTGCCCACCCTGTTATGCATACAGTGAACAATTTATCTTCATCATATGTGCTCCAAAAGACATGTGGACTAAGTGCCATATGATGTGTTGGATGGTGACAATAGTCCCTCCCTTGAGACCAGCACTGTCCATCATCTTGCTGCCTCAAGTCATGATACCATAAGTGGCCATCCCACCACTTGCTTGCTAAAATAAGCTTCTTCAAAGCTTGGAAATGATAGAAGAAAATAAGTGTTGGCTGAATGGATATCAAGAAAAACATGTCTTGCTCTAATTCCTCCCATGTGAGAGGCTCCCCTTCATGATACAAACTCAATGCATGACCCTTTGTAGAATATGATACAATGTACCATGCAATAGCCACAAAAAGTTCCGTCCTCTTCTTGAAATACAAATGAATATGGGAGAGTGAATTCCCAATGGATACATTCATCCAATGTATCATTCCTCCTCTCCCACATATGCTCCTCATAAAAATAGAAACATCAACAACATAGGGAGCAAGAATAGAAATCATGTTGGCTGCCATATGCAACAAATGTGAATGGAAATGATCCCTCATATGCAACCAACGTAGTTTGGACCTCAACTGCAAAAGAGACTGCTGAAAATTGTGGTCTCCCAACCACTTGCATGCTGCCCCAATCTCTCCATAAGCTTGGAGGAACTGAATGATAGATGAGACAATGTAAGTATGTCCTCCCAATAAAAATTACTCCCCAAGTCCTCCTAGGGAGAGGTCAAAAATACTGCTCATGGCCTCAAGTAGACCATGCAACCTCAAAGAAAGAATGCTCCTCCTTGGAGCAACATTCTGCACATGTATGGTTAAGGAAGCAATATGTAAATCAGCAATTAAATAAACAATATCCTTACCATATCTTTTTCTCATGCATAGGGAGCAGCTCATAGATGAGTCTCCTTCCATCTTCAAAGAGAAGAGAGGAGACTGCTTTAACTCTTCCCAAGAATCACGTGCATGCACAGCTCCCATGCCAAATTTAGATGTGGAAAGGTTGTTGCGCTTCCCCTTTTTCTCTTGCCACAGCGCAGAAACTGAAATAAGAGTGGGGGTGGATGATATTGAGAGACTGTGTCTCTCCTCCTTGAGCCTACCCAAGACTCTCATCGCTGGATCAAGACCTCCCAAGGTCTCCACTTCTCTGAAATCAATGAGAAATGCCTCACCATGTGAAGCACTCACCTCCTCTTGCTGATCAAGTGGCCTCCTTGGTGCAATGTCTCCAGGAGATGAGACATCATCCAGTGGTGACTAAGTACATGAATGGAGAAAACCCTCCATGCTTCCACTGTGAAATCCAATCACCTCTTTAGGTGCATCAACCTTCTACAGTATATAGGAATGAGATTGGTCCTCTTCCCTATCTCCTCCTTGTGTCTCCAAGGTTCCACACCTCCTCAACAATGGCACAGATGAATCATGTGTTGTGCCTGGATCTCCATATTTGAGATCCTGGGGATTTTCTTGCCATGCCACAAGAAACCCTCTATTTGGAGCAATAGCTCCCTTCTCCTTTGCTTGAGGTGCTAGATTAGGTCTAGATCTAACAACTTTGTTGCCCTTTAGCTCTGCAACAAAATTGAGCAACCTTCCAATGGAATGACCCACCCTTGAAAAAGAGAGATTTTTGTTCTCTTGTGCAAAGGTGTGGAAAGGTAATTTTGTCTCCAATAAGGCATGATGTTGAAATTCAGCCTCTCCCATGGGCCTCTGAAATGGATCTGCATTTTTATGCAGTACCTTACAATGTTTTGAAAAATAGAACTAGTTTCTGAGTTTCAGGGCTTGAGACTCATCTTCTTTCAAGAAATCACTAAGAGTTTCCCTCTTAGTCACTCCTCCTTCTAGTTCTAGCTGTCTCATGGCAGATTTGAGTTCATGACTGCGTTGTATATCACAATGTGTGGCTTCATGCTCACACACACTGTGTGAATATCTAGAGTTTGATTGAAACTCAAACCCCTTTGGATATTTTTCAAACATCTCCCTTCTTGCTTGCTTAGGATCTTCATGAATGCTCTGCATGGATTGAGGAAGAAGCTTTGTGAGCCTATATTTCCTCCTCCTCATACTTCTTCTTCTGTCTTCTTGATTACAATAGGAATTGCAGGGTACTTCCTCTTCTATTTTCTCATACTCATCATAAGAAGTACTGGGTACTCCTTCATCTTCTTAAAATTCTCTAGGAATTTCACTATAGCTTCTTCTACTTTGAAACCCTCTTGGAGTTTCACTGCACCATTCTTCTTTCATTGGTTGAACCTCCTTGGAGAGGCCCTTCTCTGATCTGAAAATTGATGAGAGTAATCTCATCGTTTCCATCAATATTCTCTCTTCTTCTGCTCTTAATTCACTGATAGCTTGATCTCACAGGTTGTGCCAGAGATCATGCTTTGATACCACTGTAATGTTCCAAATGGGGGAAAACAAGCTCAGTAGGGAATATATTAAGATATTCCACTATGGAATCACAGCAATATGGAATCACACCAATAGATCTAAACCAGAGATAGACTGGTAGGGCATTTACTAGTTATATCACCTCTAAAGAGAGGGTGAAAACCAGAGGCTTCCTAGCCCATTCTAGACTCTGTCTATAGAAGAATTGTGAAAAATAGAAAGTAATGGAATAACACACTCCTATTGGATTTTTCAGCCCTTGGGATCCTTATATATACATATTTAAAGAGTGGATCCAAAAGAGGAGCAAAAACCAAACAAGGAAGAAGCGAGAAATTCCACTTTCAGGAAAATCAGCAAGAGGCTCAGTGAGGACGCTGTATAAGCAAATGGGTGCAAAAATAACATATTTCAGGGCTTGTTTCCCTTAGTTTAGGCTGTTTGGGACCTGCATGCATATTTTCAGCAAAAAAATGAGTTTAAGTCCCTTAAACAAATCTCCCACGAAGCTGACTAGCTAAAAATTAGCTAAAGAGAAGAGTTGCCGCAACAAGAAAACTCAACAACCAGAATTGTGCAGTTTTGCCAAATAATCAGAGGAGGTCAGCTTAAAATTTCCAAAGTATAGCAAGATACATCATATCAAAAATATAAATGATCCTCCTTTCAATTTAGAGCAAATCCCATGAACAATATAGCAAGAATTCTTAAAGAGAGGCAACTCTGGCATATGTAAAATTGCAGAAATGAAGGAACAATGTTTCTCTATGAGTGCTTCAACAGTTAAACATTAAAACTTATATCTATAGCAGATCTATGGCTGTAACATCAAATCCATACCAGATCTGGAAACTACTCAGCCTCCTCTACAAGATCCCCTTGGGATTTCATCAAAATAATGCATGAATAAGTGTAGATATGGATTATAAGCTACAGGACTGCATAATACATATAATTTCTAAATATGACTTTATTATAACAGAAATCAAATTTGAAATAGCTTATAACAGTAGCTACATCAAAGATTTACAAAGTGAGAGGCAAGCCTCAATCACTATAGATCTTCTATTGCACAAAAACTGAATTTACATTAAACCCCAATGCAAAAAACACAGTTCTTGAGAGGGAATGCATAGTAGCTCTATAGAAATGAATCAAATGCTATAAAATAAAGATCTTAATACAAAATTGGAGAGAGATCCTCTTCCGGGTGGTCACAAGACACCCTCCCTGAGAGAAATCTTCTCCAAAACAACTAGATCTCTGCAGATCTAGACTACCACTTGCTACAACTCAAGCAGCTACAAAATCCTCAATAGGACCAGCACTACTAATAGATGGAGCTTGGAAAAAATGCCGGATAGTGGCTCATTTCAGTACATTCTCCTCCAAGAGCTACTCAAGGAAGGAGGGAGGATTCCTAAACATGAAATCCCCTTCCCTTAGGCTAAACAACCTAGAGAGCTAGAGTTTCTCAAGCAACCTCTATTTTGAAAATACTTCAACAACCATTTATTGAGCCTCTCCTTCTTTTTATAAATTCAAGGGGTGCACAAACCCTAAACCACTTCAATTTACTTAACCCCTTTCACATTGGATCCCTCTTCTAAAATTGCGCTGGTTCTCCAAAGTGGTCCAATTTCTATTCAAACACAAGTGGATTTTGTTACAAAAGGCCCAGATTTATCCCTTTTCACATTGGGCATGTATTTATTCTTTGACTTAAGGAGTTTTTATTGTCCTCCTTTACATTTTATTCATCAATCATGAAATACAAAAATGAACAAGGCAAAATTAATGTTCCAATTAGCTGAAGCTAATTTAGGAACATCACAATAGAGTATTTTTTACTGCAAAGCGAGGATGGGTAGCATAGGAAAGAAAGAGGCTATTTTCACTAGTACATTTAACTCACTTATTGATATACATGATAACTTTAACTGATCAACGACGTATCAACAGTATGTGAATATTTCAACGGAAGAGAAAACAAGGAACAAGATTTGGAGTATCGGATTAGCAAAATTTGGGTGTGTTCCACAGGTCTTTGATTTAAGAGAAATTGTTAATCTGTGCACAAATAATTTCGATTAAAAAAGGAGAAATTTTTTCTAGGAGTGAAAATTTTTCCTCTGAATACCAATGCATTAAGATGTTTAATCAAGTTATAAGAACTAGGAAAGTGTTTAAAATTGTCCAATGCACATAGATTCCTAAAGCGAGGAGCAAGCGAGATTGACATTATCCATTTCCCCAACTTTTGAGGTTCCTTCCGATATTTCTCTACTAGATATTTCTTTATTTAAACAACCATTTAGGGAATTCTATTGCCTCTTTTCTCAAGTAATGGGCTGAGAAACTACAACAAATGTTCCAAAATTCATTTTTTATGTGCTTTATGAGACATACATAAATATTTGTACTTTCTATTGGGTTAATGTCATTTCCAATGAATTAGTTGTTCAGTTACTTGTATTTTCCAAGAATTGTAGATTCTTTATGATGGTGTATCTTATAAAAACGATCATGTCAATACGTGTGTTTTATGATTTTCCCTGTAATTCTAAATCCAATTTTTGTGAGGAACCTGTGTTGTTATGATATCCTATATTCTGGAAGCATACAACTTCTTCAATTTTTTTTTATAATTGAAATTGTATTTTTAAGGGAAGTCTATTGCATGGTAACTGGAAAAGAGCCTCCTAAAATATCTGCAGAGGCTTAGGTTTTCCTATGTGGAAAGGAGGAGCATGAAGAAAGAGAATTTAATATGGTGATTCGAACTTACGATTTTGAAGATAGGCTATTGTTTTTTAGAAGGTTTTTTCTAGATAGATATTTATTTGTTGAGGTTTGTAGGAAATACCATTGTTGGCTAGTTACTTTTGAACAAAAAAAAGAAAAAAAAAGTTATATCTTTTATATTTATTGTTGGATATGTCACTATGAAGAATATGGCTCACACTATTTGTTTTTCAAAGTCTTTGGATGCTTTTAACTTTGGTGAAGTTGAGGCTATTTGAAGCTTTAATAGAAATATATTTAAAAATAAATAAATTACAGTATATGAGGTACGATAACTCATTGCTAAGAACTAAAGAGAAGAGGTAGGAAAGTCATAGTGAACTAACAAAAAAAAAGAATTTCTCCTAGGCCTTGAAGTGATCGTTGAGAAAGAAATTGTCACCACGAGTGGAATATGCAAGAAAAGAGGCACAAATCCTATGGGAAAAACTTAATCTTGCATACACAGTGTTGGCCTGACTTCTTATACTAGTCAAAAAATGAAAAAAAATACTACAAGTAAAAAAATGGTTTGTGGTGGGCTATTAGATGGAAGAGATGATGAAGAGCCTCTTCGTATAGGAAGTCCAGAAAGAGCGCATATAACTGAATCAACTAGATCCAAGAGCCCACCAAAAACAACATGCATTGAAGAGGCCATGAACATAGAAGTTGATAGTGCTATACTACCTAATTGGTTAATACATATTTGCAAGAAAACAAACGAATGATGGAGAAAATTACCAAAGAGGTCATTAGTTTCGATGACCACCCTATCACATTGCAGGATGGAAATTATGAGAGGCGTGGTAAAAGATTAAGGATTTAAAGGGTACATGTTTGCAACAAAAAGGTTTTTGATTGAGCAGAAATAAATGTTGATCGATCTAGGGTTGTAGTGTCAGGATCATTGAATTGCATCTAACTAGTGGTGATGCATTTGCAGAGTCTATTACATGATGAAAAGAAAAAAATCTGAACCTGAAGGAAAAAATAAAAGAGATAAAAAATGCTTTAAGCTTGGGTCCTTTGTTGAAGACTCCATTGGAAATACACAGTCTACCATTGGAAATTTCTAGTCCTGGGGTATCTCATAAATTTGGTAAAGTTGTTAATCTTCTTAATGTAGTAAAATCATACATTTTTAGTAATATATGTGAAATTTTACAAATTATTAAATGTGCGTGGCAGAAAAATTTGGATCCGTGACATTTAAAGAAAAGAACTAATTCATCTGTCAAATTGGTCAAAAGTAAGCTCAAGGGAGATAGGGAATTCATAGAAAATTTTAGTCGCAAGCTTGGTTTACTGTCCAATCTAGAAAAAGAGAAACAAGGTCTCCTATATTCTAATCGGATGAAGAATATCAAAGCTACATGGTCTGAGAAAATTAGTACATTAGAGGACATTATTTCTGAATGTGGAAGCATAGAAAATATAAGAGCTAACACATATTTCAAGGGGGTAACGATTTTTCATGATTTAAATGGCCTGTGAATTACATATGAGTCTGGATTAATTCTGAAAGATAGGTTGATGGTTGAATTGGAGAAGCTAAAAAATCACAGGAAACTGAGATTTTGATGATATAACTGATTTTACTATAGAGGAAATTAGCAAATGGATAATTACTTTTGTTAGTGTTAATGAATATGATTTTGTCTTGGCTTCACAATTGCAAGAAGAAGCCAAAGAAATTCAAGAGGATATATTCAATGAATGTATTAAACTTGAAATTACAGTTTCTCCAATGAAAGAGTTCATTAAAGCTAAGGTGAAGCAATCCATTGAAGAAATCATGATTCTGAGAGACAACTGACAACCAAACAATGTAGGGCTATGCTTTTGCATATTGTAAGTGTTTTAATACCTTGGAAAATTTGTTTTTATATTCATAGTATTTAGACATGGAAGTTTTCTAGTTATGTTATCATGGAATAGACTAATCCCTGAATGCATTTTCTTGTTTTGCATTGCGCATGACTTTTACAAGTTACGGTCCATATAGGAGCCCAATCCTAGTCCCCATTGGGACAAAATTCTTTTTCTTTTACGATTTAAGTATTAGTATTTTGATAAATGCTTTACACATTCTCAATTTGTTTACCAATTATGAGAAGCATTATGAGATAGGTCTGAATTGTGGAATTTTGTGCAACAAACACTAATTGAAAATATGTTTTTCAGTGTTTACTTTCTGCCTTTATGTATTATCCATTGTTCTATAATTCATGATAATTAAAATAGAATTATGTGTATTCTGTGTTGTTGGAATTCTTAGATAATGTTTTGCATGTAAACTTGTGTAATTCTAGATTTGATATCGTTCTTGAAGAACACTAGTTTAACATAAGTTCATGGAAATATGCTTTTGAGATTTTATATTCTATGTAATGGCCTAAAATTGATGACAATGAGAGTGAACGTTTAACAAGAGTTTTAGTTTTGATATATCTATCCCATTTGTAAATTTTCTTCTTATCGTAGCTATAATGATTATCATTTGACTCTGAATAAAATTGTAATTACTGTAACTGTGTTGGTTAGTGTCCAAATATTATGAAACATAAATACTAATTACATTGTCCCAGTTCTCTTTATTTATGAATGCATGTACAAAAGTAAGGGTTGCAGGGATGGATATTTCATTTGTGGGGCTTAGAATGAAAGTTTTCATTGTGCAGAACAAGCTTCTTGCCGAGAGTGAAAGCTCGACACAATGAAACATTGATTATGACTAAATCATATTTACTTAATAATAAATTTTATTGCTTTCTAAAAAACAATAAGGGACTTATGATGCAATATATTATTTTTCTCAATGCGAGAGCAAGATATCTAATAATAATAATATTAATAATACAATGAACTATGGGTTCTATTTTTCAAAACATTGTGCAAAATCTCCATTTTTTAATCTCCAATGGTCAATGGTAAATAATCCTTTGTAATTATTTTAGTCATATACATGTACATTTTATTTTGCTAAAGAAAACAAGAATTTAAGGAAATCATGCTAGACGCAGAAACTTGTTTCCATGTGCGAAGCTTTTCTTGTTTGAAGTTCATATTAAAGTTTATATTTTCCTTGACTATGTTCAAATATTTAGGTTTCGTATTATATGCGAGGAATGTATATAGAAGAAATGTGCATGGGGGAATCTGTGACTCTATACAACTACCTTATATTCCTCTTGATAGTTAGCTTTGTGCTATAGTGTTTGAAACCACATGCCAAGTTATTCGCAAATCAAATTTTGTTCGGTTTTACATGGTAGTGGGAAATAATTGTCAAGTTGATTTGTGCTACAAGGTTGTTGAACACGTCTCCACATGATATTTAATTCCAAATTTCCTTGCATATTCCTATTTATTATTCATTGTTTTAAGCTAATTGGCATGATCATTGCTATATTGTAATGAGACTTCGGACTTGTTCGGAAAAACCATGAAAATTTGGGCACATATCTCATGAAATACGAATGATGGGGTTTTGATGGCGTGGAGTGAAATTCCCATGTTTTCATATTTGAAAAATTGGCATTAACTCAATATTAAGACGTTTCAGTATACTTTTCATGAATGAACATATGGACACATAATCAAGAATAGTAAATGCTATTAGCTGTAAACTAAGATCAATATAATAGGGGTGCAAGTATAAGTATGAAATCGATTTGTAATATAGATTATTAAAAACATGTAGGACAATTTTAATTATTGGAAATAAGTCACATTTAATTTGGTTCATACATCCATGATGTTAAATCAAGAGCAAAATGCAAAGTGCATGGAGTAAATAGTTTTCAAATTTCGAAATTTGTTTTTAAATTATTTCCACTAATTTACATGAATGTTGCAGTTCATGTTTTTTAATTTCTATTTATTGAGAGTGTTTAGTCAAAAAAATTTGATGTGCAGAATAGTAACAGATAACATAAACGGAAAAAGAAAAAATTACAACTTAATGTTATAGTTTTGAGTTTCATTTTGGCAAAATTGTGGTATGTTTAGACTGAATTATTTCCACTACCCATAAATGTTGGCTTTGATATTTTGAAGTACTATTTATTTAGTGTTTCGTAAAATAGATTTCACACATAGAGTAGCAAGAGGTGGTGATTTTTTAGCCTATGATAAATCTATACTTAAAGGGAAGTGAAAACATTACTAATTGACGAAATATTTCAAAAGTATAAAGTGAAAATGGTTACCAGAGGAAAGAAAGAAATTATTTGCACTGATATGATTAACTCACTTGCACATATTGATCAGGGCTTTTAGTGGTTGGCTATGTATCAACTATATGTGAATTTTTCCACATAAGAGAAGAAAATAAATAAGGTTTGGTGTAGTAGATTAGCGAATGTTGCATGCATCCCAAAAGTATTCGATTTTAGAGAAGTCATTTATTTGTTCACATAGAACTTTGATTTAAAGACGAAAACAATTATGCTACCAACCAATAAGACTCTTATTCCTTTGACTACAAAGGCATTGAGGCATGTATTCAAATTACCAAACCTTGATATATGCTTAAAATTGTTAGAAGAAAAAAAATTTTTTTAGAGTCAAAGGTAGGTGAAGTGAACATCATTCAAGATTTCATTTCGCCATGTTTTGAGCTTACTTCTAATATTTCTATTCTAGATATTACTTTGATTAGAGATATGTTTAAAGACTTCAATTTTATCTATTCTCGTCTAATGGGCCAAGAAACTACGACCACTATCCCAAGGTACTTTCTCTATTTTTTGTATTATTCATATAAAAAATTTGTGTATTCTACCGGGTTGATCTTATTTCAAATGAATTAGCTTTTAAATTAGTGAATTTTTTCAAAAGTAAAAGATTCTTCATGATGGCATATCTAATAAAAACATTCATCTCAATTCATGTCTTTCATGAATTGACACATAAGCCTAACTTCAATTTGAACAAAGACCCAATGCAGTTATGCTATCCCATATTATGGAAGCAGGAAGCTAGTTCAAATTTGTGTCTAATCCAAAATATTTTTGTCAAGCAAGTTATTTGTATTTGTATGATAAATGGACAAGAAATGCATTGAATATTTGGTGAAGCAAAAGTTTTCCTATGGGGAAAAGGAATACATGAAGAAAGAGAACATAATATTTTTATTCGAGTTTATGGGTTTCAAGGTAAGCCACTCTTACTTGCAAGAATTGTTTTAGAAAGGTATTTTGGTGCCGAAGTTTGTAGATAATACCATGATTAGATGCTAATATTTGAACAATATATATATATATATATATATATATATATATATATATATATATATATATATATATATATATATACACACATTTCATGTTGGACAGGTAACTATCAAGAATGCAAGCCACCTTTCATAACTTGCAAATTATTTACATTGTTATAATTTAAAAGAAGTTGAAGCTTGAATAAAATTTGATCTAGAAGGCCTATTTATTGCACATCTAGGTAGTATTAAATATGAGAGCTTATTCAGAAGATTTGTAGAGGAAAGCGAATAGAATCAAAATTCTCAAGGAAATAATCAAGAACTAGCAATCAATAGTAGACAATTTGTTGAAGAAGAAAGCATCAACACCAAAATGAAGTATAAGAAAAAAGGCGGAAATCCTCCCAAGCAATATTTGACTTGCACATCCAGAATTGGCCAGACTTCATTTTTGAGTCAAAGGAAGTGAAAAAATATTGAAAGTGCAGAATTGATTCAGGTCCAAATATTAGCTAGCGAGGATGACGAGGAGTCTTATCAAACATTTGTTCCACAAAAAAATGTGCATCATTGAATTGGAAAAAAATTGAAAGTCCTCTGAAAATAGGAAGCATTGAATAATCCATGAATGTAGAAATTGAAAACAGTATGCTACCTTAATGGTTAGTAGTTGTTTAGCTAAAAACCATAATAAAATGGAGCAAATTTCCAAAGAAGCTTTTAGTTTCAATGATTGCAATATTATTTTTCAAGATGAAAACTATAACAAAGACAATAAAACATTGAAAATTGAAAAAGTGAAGGTGCATGATGAAAATTTTATTGATAAAGTATAAACGAATGTTGATATCTTAGGAATTTCAGCCAACGATCTCATGATATTCCATCAGGTTATTAGTAACGGAGTTGCAATGTCTATTGAGTAACAGGAAACAAATAACATGATACTAAAAGCAAGAATACAAGAGCTGGAAAATGCTTTAAATTTAGGTCCTTTGTTGATGACTCCACCAGTAAAACAAACATTTCCATTTGCAATTGTGAGTAATAGCACATCCCATTGATATAATAAATCTCTGACACTCGTTAACGCATTCAAATCTCATATTATCACTGTTATATTTCAAATACTATAAATCATTAAACATGCATGGCATGTAGTTTCTAATATGCTACATTTAGCACAACAAATAAATTCATTTGTTGATTTGGTTAAAAGTAAGTAAATGAAGACAAGCATTTTGTTAGAAATGAATTAATTTTTTTTGGTCAAAGGCTTGAATTGTTTTCTGATCTAGAAAAAAAATAGAGAACTCCCAAATGCTAATTGGACGAAGAAAATCAAACCTAGATGGTGTAAAATATACTCTAGAAAACATTATTTCTGATTGTGAAAGCATAAAGAATAGAAGAAGTGATGCATTTCTAGAGGCGGTACAAATTTTTCAAGACTTAAAAAGTCCTAGTATCATACGAAATTATGATTGGATCATAAAATTATGCTAAGATATAAATTGCAAAAGCTACAAGAGTTAATGGCAAGAAAAATTGATGATATAACTGATTTTACTATAGAATAAATTAGCAAATGGATAATTATATTTGTCAGTATTAATGATGATAAGTATGTATTAGATGCTCAATTACAAATAGAGGCCATGGATATCAAAAAGAATGTATTCAATCAAAATGTTGTGCTAGATATTACAATCGATCCAACGAAATATTTCATTAAAGCTAGTTGAAGACATTCATTCAGGATGGCATGGATACAAAAGGCAGGTGATAGTGAACAATTAACATATATTCTTTCACATATTGTAAGTTTCATTAAATATTCACATATTCATTTTCTTTTTGCTAGTATTCAGTTATTAGGATTTTTTAATTGTATTAATGTCACCTAGTCTAGTTGTTAAGTGAAATTCCTTATTTTCTTTTACAGTTTCCTTTTTTACATATTATGGTTCACAGGAGCCCAATTCTAGTCTCCATTGGGAAGAACACATGTACTTTCCCGGAATGCAAGGGCAAATAATTAAAGAGAATATGCCATAATAGCATAATGAATGAGCTAATAAGCTAAGCTATTGAGGATTTTCATTACCAATATAATCGATTTCTGCTCAGAATTAGAGTTCAAAATGTTTTTCATAAGATATTGTATTCATAAAAGCATTGATTACCAATAATTGTTAGATATTTGTCTTATTTTGGGAAATAAATGCTTTTATGTGATGGATCAAGAAGACAAATATCTAAAAAATTATACTCACAAAAGCCTCCATTCAGATATCTTATATGCATCTGAATTGTGTGGCATTGCCCATAAGCATAAATAGAACATATGTTTTGAGCATCTCTTAACTTTTATATTATATATAATTCTATATTACTAATCAAGGTTATATTGATTAATCGAAAAAAAAATTAGATTTCATATGTATGTTCTATCTATTGTATTTATTTTAATCATAACTATGAGGATTGAAATTTGTAACTCGATATAGTTGTTCTTATTGTGATTGTATTGCTTAATATTAGAGACTTATGCTTTGGGTTGGAGTATTATACTTATGCTTTGGGTTCTTATATTATGTCATGTACACATTTTTCAATAATACATGATAGAAATGTAGTTAAGAATTTTGTAATTTTAGTACTTATGTTGGCTATGAAGCTTGAATAATTTTGATTATTTTATTATTTTAAATTTGTGTGGATTGTGGCACTCTCGGAAAGACTTTTACTGCACTTTTCTTGTACCTTTATATTTTTCATAATGGAATATTTTTTCCCTATATTTCAAAATGAAATTGATATATTGATTTTATGCGATTTCATTTTTTACTTAGCTCGAACATGTATAAAATTTGGACAAATTGAGCTTACATTATGCATTTGATATCGTTCTTGTGGAGTGTGGAGATTGAGTCCAAAATTTTAATGTAACATAAAAATTTCATTATTGGCCCTATTAACCTTTCTTATTCAGTAATTTTCGCTACATAAAGTTTCTATCTATAGACGGATAACATATACGGAAGTGTAAAAAAGAATCAATGAAGATGTTTCCACACATATTGCTTTCTCCACGTCGCTTTTCTCTGCCATAAATAAATTTGGTTGCAGAACAATGTTTATGCATGCATTTGTTGAATAAATGATGATTTTTTTTTTATAATACTAGTCGATTTGTTAAAAGCCAATAATCATTATACAATGTCAATTTTGAACAAATGTTTGCTTTAACTGGAAATGCTTATAGGAAGGCCTTCCACTATGCAAAAGAGAAGTCACATAGAGTTATGAATATGTGTGAAATGAAGGATGCACATATAACGAGGCATGTGCGATATGACGAGGGTGAGAATATTTTGTGAAATGCTTTTCTGTACTCCCTTATCTTCGCACACTCTGGTTTTTTGCATATAATACTTTATCATTATTGTGTAGTGGAGAGATAAAGTGAAAGTTTTTATTATTGCATAACGATTTCATTATTATCTTTAGCTAACCTTTTATTATTGAGTAATCCACACTCTAGAAACTTTATGTGTACAAGTGGATAATGTATACGAAAGTGTGAAAATAAATGAATGAAGATTTTGTCACACATATTTCTTTCTACAAATTGATTTATCTTGCCATAATAAAAAATACTTATGAAACAATGTTTATGCATGCATTTACCAAATAAACGATGAGAATATTATTTTATTATACCAATCGATTTTCTAAAAAGAAATACTAATTATACAATATTGATTTTCTAATTAAATGCTTATTATAACTGGAAAGGAAAATAGGAAAATTTTCAAATTAAGTTATGAAAATATTTTGAAATTAGAGAAATATTTTTTTGATTTGTGAAAATATTAGCAAAATAAGATTTTATACAAAAAAAAATTCAATAAGTAAATCAACAACGATTTACTTTGACATAGAGTATGGGAAATGAATTAAATAGAGAAATATAGAAAAATGTCACATAATATAGATAATTATTCTAAACTGATTTGTTGCATATAGTCTCCAAAACACACCTACAAAGACAATATATTTTCATATCATAACAAAAAAAAAAATACTAAAAATTGTCTAAATCATTATTGATCTACTATAATAGGAGTGACATGGGATTCATTAAATTTTAGCTCAAGTTGAGAAGGAGGTAAGTCCTAATCAGTGGCAATTTGATGCTACTTTGTTCATGTTGCATTGAATCCCATGCTACGCCATGATATACTCATCTGGTTCATTATGGTCCTCCCTAGCATTGATGTCCACTACCTGAGCTAAATTATCCACACAAAAAATAAAAATTTCATTGTCCAAATGTAGTCGGTCCATATTCAGCTCCAACATTGCCATTTTCTTATTTAACTCCCCAACATTGATTTCCACTACCTCAGACAAATTATCCACACAAAAACACAAAATTTTAGTTTCCAATTACATTCACTACAGCCTTAGATCCAATATTTCCATTTTCTTATTTAAAAGCTATAAATGGGCTCATGATTGACAAAGAATTGTCCTATGTTCTTTGAAACATTAAAAATGATAAATTCCACAACACCGGCTATTTTAACTAAAGAAACATTGATCTCTTCCTCTACAATCCCATAATCGTGCTCCATATACAACAACCTATGCCAAAGTTGTTGATAAACTTGGTGAATTATAGCTCTAAACCTTGACTTTATGCCTGTAAACTCACTCTAAAAATCTATATATACCATTAATCTAACTTTCCTTGATTTTAAGCCTCTGTCTTCGCCATTAATTCCAACCTTCATTTAAATTTTCCAATAAAAATTCACGTTGCATCAAAATTTTAAAAAATATTATATATGACATTATTTCAAAGCATTAATATATCAAATCTAAAATCATGTTTTTCAAAGTACTAAACCAGTAATATTAACATATATTTTCAAAATTAACACATGCATATGTTTGGGACTACAGAGGAAGTCCATTGTGCAGAGGAAACTTTCTAGCTTTCATTCTACATAGGAAACTTTCCAGCTTTAATTGTGTGGATCTATGAACTTTGCACATTCTATTAATTATAAAAAATGAAACTTGCCTAATTAAGGATGCACCCCACATTGTTTTAATCATGTAAAACCCCTATAGTTCTGGTTTTTAAACATTTACTATATTTAGACAGTGAACTATTATTGGATTTAATGGCTATGGAAGCCATGATGGGACTTATGTGATGATGTAATTACTTTATTATTATTTGAGTTAATAAATAAATTGCTTGGAAATATTCAGGAAAGAGAACCTAAGTTTAGAAGGATTATTACCAGCTTAGGAAAAATTTGTTGGTGGTCAAGTCCACATGATGGACCTTCCCTAAACATCTCCAAAAAATCCCTAGGAGGAAATAATTAAAATAAATTAAATTAACAATGGGAGAGAAATATTATGTTAATCACTTAGTTGGAGAGAAATTCTAATTGGGGTGGAATAAAGAACTTTGGGAGAGAAATGTGTGCTTTAAGGGTTTAGAAAAAAAGATTTTTTTTCAAAAAATAAACTAAAAAAAAGGCCTAGGTGAAAGGTTGGCATACCTTAAAGCAAGATGTTGTTAAAAATATGTTGGGAAGAAATCTATAAAAGAAACCACCTAATAATCAAAGAGATTCTTAATTATGAAGGGAAGGAAGATCTTAGCTCAGGGGGAACTTGAAGAGGCAGTTCATGGCTGGGTGGAACGTGCTCAACTCCTAATTATTTCCCCAAGTTTTGTTACGGTTAGCTAGGATTCTAAATCATTTATTATACTATTTATTATTTAATTAATTTTTGGTATGGAATGATAAAGTATGCTAGATGGTGAGAGTGCATGCATAGAACTTTAATATGTACATCAATGTTAAATTCTTTTCATAATTATGTTCATCACATGCATATGTCATGGTTCATTTAGTGAGAAATTTGTCGATAGAGAATTGTTCTATTTTTGTGTTACAATTCACAGTTATAAATGAAAGGCAAGAGATTAAATAGACCTATTAATTTTAGGGCTATAAGAGTTGTTGTTTGTTGCATAAATATATTCAAAATGTATTAATTAGTAGTAGACATGGTGTTAAGCTAACTATAACTTATATGTTTATCGTCTAATCATGAAAGAAGCCGAAGTCATTATGCATGTCTGGTTTATAAGTAAACACACATTATATTTAAGTTAAAAAGTGATTAAATCAAAAGGTATTATAAATACACGAGAAGGAAATTATAGTAGATATTTGATATAAATATTTTTTTTTCTATGGTAATTTAAATGAGAATGAGATATAAGAAACTTCAAATGTGTATGATATTTTTAGAAATATATTATTGAAATGCATGTATGAGATGATGATAAAAAAAACTTGAATCAAAGGTGTTTAAACTTATGCTCGGATCATCTCGATCGAAATCCGAAAATACAGAGGAGTAGTGAGAATTTTATTTCATAAATGAATAATACACCTTTATTTAAGTAAAATATTAAGGTGAGAGATTTATATAGCGACAATAGGAGGTTTAAATATTGTAAGAAGAATAATATATATAACTAGATTCAAACTAGGCTTGCAACTCTATTTGTGAGTATAGCATAGAAAAATTAAGTTAGAAAATTTATACTACGAGTATTATCAGCTCCAGTAATCTCCTTTCAAATGTAGAACCAAAAAAAAACTAATCCTAGGAAATTTATTAACTAGTATTGAATTTCTTTGTGGGAGTTACTAAATTCATGAATTCAAATTAAACCACTGTGGAAGTTAATAATATTTATAAGACAGTGTTGAGTCTATTTGACCCAAATGTCTACAGAACAAGTATGTTAAAGGAAACGGTACGTATATAAGCAGAAGATCAAACCACTATCCTAATCTAAAAAATCTCGAGTTAGGTTCCTATAAACCTTCTGTTGGTTCCAAAGACAAAAAAAAATTGGTTTTACAGATATAATAGGATAACAATGTGAAAATGTGAAGTTGGGTTACACTTTTTTCCCTTTTTTGAGAAAAAAAATTCATTTTTTTCGGTTCTTCAACTTTCTGCAAACTATAACAATTTTTCTGTTTAGTTTTACCAGATAAAATAAAGTTGTCGAATTTTGTTGCTTATTAATTATTTTTGAATTTTAGATTTGATATGTCAACTTAGCGTTTCTTCGAGTGTGTGTTTCTTAACAATCAAAGGATTCATAAGAAGTCATGTTATGATGCAATGTTGTATTCATTGAAAATTTGTGTTTTTGAGAAAACAAAATGTGTTACAACAATCTAGACAGAGTCTACTTTGGTTTCGTCATATTTACAAAGCCAATGGATACATATCATAATTACTAGAATTTTTTGAACTGGTCCAATATGAAAAAACTGCATATTTTAAGCATGTTTCGCGACGCAAGAAATTTCTTAATATATAAGTTATAAACTAAAAATTTTAAAGCTACCCATTAGAGACGATGGACCAATGTAATGCCCCATAATTTTTTCAATTTTTTTTACAATGTATTTTGGGAGATACAAAATTTTGATTTCACTGAATCACAATGACCCTTAGAAATTGTTTGCACCCATTTTATTAGAAAATTAATTAAAATTAGTAAACGTTTATAAAAATTCCATAAAAGTTATATTTCCTGAAAGTAGATTCAATTCTGAAAATGCTTGTCTTGGTTCTGACAGTTAATTAGAAACCTTTCATGGAGTTTAATCAGTCCAAAGTTGTAGAAACGTATTCAGAGCCTGGTTCTGCGTAACTGGTGACACGTTAGTTCAGCCAAACTTTGATTAAAAGTTCGGCCGAACTATTTTTTGCGTCGACGGCTCATTAAGTCTAACTACTTAATAGTTTGGCCGAACTTTTAATCAAAGTTCAGCCGAACTTTTGTATAATTTACCGTCGGTCGGAAAATTTCGCGGAGCCCCTCCTAAAACACATTTCGCGGCAATATAAATTGTCGCGTAATCATTCATAATTTTCGCACATTTCGCATAGAAATTTACCAACTACAAGGGGAATTTTCCTTATGGTGGGAGGAGGCCAAAACAATGCATAATCTGGAAGATAAGACAATTTCATGGGAAGAATTCCAAAAGAAATTTAAATCCAAATACCTAGCAAAGAGGTATTGTTAGAACTCCATAGTTTTCCTAGGATGAAGAGGAAACTGCATAGGTAATCAAAAACGATTTTAAAGCTGGGATCTAGCCCTTCTAACTTCAAAGAGGGCTCTCTCTATGTGAAAATTTGAATCGCTATTTCTAAATTTTAGGCTAGATATAAAGATCAAAGATAAGATTTTTAAAAGTTGTGGTTGCAGGATGAAGGAAAAGTCCATCAGGCATGGAGTCATAAAAATATTCAATAATCAATTACAAATAAACAGAGTAGCCAAAATAGGGCTAGGTATCCAAACTCTTGGATCTTATAAAATTATTGTGATATGGATGAGATGAATAAGAGTGAGGGTCAATTAAATATAGAGCATACAAATATGAATTCTATATTTAATCTTAAAAGGAAAACATTTAGGTTTTATTAACAAGCCTGAGCAGAGTACTTAGAGCAAATTATGTTTATCATCTTCTTGTAAAAAATAAATAAAGATAATCCATGTGAAAAGTAGAAGGAAAAACAATTTGACAAAGAGAGAAACATCACCATTTATCTAACACAAGAATCTTGAAAAAATACTGCCTCTGTATTTCTAAATTGATTACTTCAAAATAAATTCCCCACTTACAATCAAAAGAAATTTCTTCTCCTTTACATAATCAACCCTAAATTCTAATATGTTTTACAAAATATTTATAGTCTGTCTCAAAATGATTCACACTTGAAATAAAAGTTATTACAAAAATAATATCTACTAGAATTATGTAGATATTTCAAAAATAGAACTTAAGAGTAGCATTTCTGGACTGATATGGATGTTCTATTCATATTTCAAGGATTAATGTTGATGATTGTAGCTATAATATTGATCCTCTCTTAACATCTCATGACATGTACGATTTTGTTTGATTTACTCGATTATACCTAACAATTTATCCCATCTTCTTTCACTCAGAATAGATAAATTCACCATACTTCTAAATATTTCATCCACCTCATTGTATGTTTGAAAAGTTGTTTTATTGAGAAACAAGCGATGGAATTCATGCTAGATAAAAAAATTCATATTGTAAACCTTCAATAAAAGCATGTCCACTTATAGTTCCTCTTGCTTCAGAAAATTTAGATTTATCTCTAGCTATGATGCACAGTTGGTCTTGTTAAGTTTATAATGGAATTAATTTTCCATTAGAAGTTTTCAAAGGTGGAAGCCCTTTCTCTTGCAATAAATTTAATTTCTTGTTGAATCTTTTTACCTCTAGCTATAACTCTTTGCACTTGTTTTCTATTTGTACCATAATATGTTTCTTTGTTAAAAGTCTTTTCACTTCCATGACCATGTCTCTTATGTGTTGAATTTGTAGTTCTTCGAGCCCATCTTTGATTTTTGGGTTCATTTCCTTGATGATGATGTGTGCTTCTATTAGCATGTGTTCAATCTCAACTTTCGATTTTTCAACTACTCCTTTGACAATCTGCACCAAATCTTCTTGCTCAAATACAATTTGAATGTATGACCACAGATCCATGATATTGGCATTAATATTACCCATATGTTTTTCTTTTCTTCTACCAATGTTTGTATTATTATTGATTGACTCTCATAATTTTCAAGTTGTTGATTAAGCTTGAAAGTTTTTTGCACCCTTGCTAAATATGCATTGTCAACTTTGATTTTATTTTCTTCCAACATTTCTAATGTTATTAGGAATACATCATTTTATTTTTTTGTCAATGATAAATCTCCCAGAGCTTTCTCTAATTTTTCAAAAGAGTCTGTCGTAGTTGTTTCTATTCTTTCTGTTGAAGTTGTTGCTACTGTTTGCTATGTTGATGTACCTTTGACTGCTAACTGTTCCTTTTCCTTTAAAATTGATTCCATATATGTCTCCATATTCTCAATTTGAATGTTTTGTTCAACTATCAATTTTAACAAATTCCCTTTCTATACTTCTAGCTGAGTAACTTCTTTGGCCTATGCGTGCTCTATGGTTGGAAGATTGAGTTGTTTTCTCAAAACTTGAATATCATCATTCTTGTTTTTTATCATCTCTTCAACTGCTTTTATATCACTAGGATCATATCCTAGCATAATGACCAAATATTCAAGAGCCTTATTTATTGTATCTTTGGCCAAGGATGACATATTTTCAATCTTCAGGTGTGAATGAATGTTGTTCAGAGAGGCTTGCAGTTTAGAATTTTCCATGGATGAACTTGTTAATGTTGAATATATCATCTCACCAACCTGGTTATGCAAGTCAATTTGATCAATTGCACGGATCTTCTTGGTGTCAAAATAAAATAAAAATGTTTTGTAATATTCTGCACTTTTAGGGACGGGAACTGTAGGTTCCAATAAGGCTAATTTGAACTGTCCCTTCTCTGTTTCAAGTGCAGAAAATAGTTTGTGATGGGTGGTATCAGTATGCTTCCAAAACTATGAATAATTTATGTCTTTCAATACTTCATTCCTCTTCTTAATATCCATATACTTGGCAAA
Organism: Pinus albicaulis; assembly: GCA_034641835.2. Taxonomy (NCBI): domain Eukaryota; kingdom Viridiplantae; phylum Streptophyta; class Pinopsida; order Pinales; family Pinaceae; genus Pinus; species Pinus albicaulis. The sequence continues at coordinate 486,387,263 of CM076582.1, forward strand.
AATGTTTTGTTTTGTTGCAACCTGAAATGTAGAAGAAATTGGATACATTATTGTCTCTTCAAGATGTGCAAAATAAGTTGTGGGAAAACATGTTAGAAAAATTATAGTTCTCTCCTGTGAGCCCTTTTCTTGTGATGATTCCAACTGAGTATTTGTCTTCTATTTTCTCTTAAAAACAAGAAAGTCCGCAGCTTGAGATCCTGAGCCTGTAGGAGACATACTTTACCTTATCCTCTTAGTTTCTTTATCATTCGAAATAGGATTTTATAGAGATGTCTGACTAAAAAGTTTTTTTTTTCAGCTTCTTGTAGTGTATTCTCTATCCACTCCTCTTGATTAGCATATTTCTCTATTTTTGGTCTAGGTGTATGTGCATAAGGTGTGTTTTTATACTCCACTCCTAATTTTGAAATTATCCCTAAAGGATCATAAGACCATGTGAAACTCAGATTGAATTTCATCTGCTTCAGCAAATCATCTGCCTCCTTTTTTGTTGCTCCACTGTTGAAGATGAAGGGGCTAATCAGTGCCTTCAGTTTAAACTATGCCTTCTTATTTCTTGATACAAAAAGTAATTCATCCATATTCATCATATTCTTGATGTATTCTAAGGCAAAGATTCTTACTAGGATAAAAACTGATAACCTGTAAGGAGGGAGTTCACATCCATGTATCCTAATTTTTTTATAGTTCTAGTAAATATACCAGCCTCCACCCTTGGCTTTCTCAGTAAGATGTAGAACTCCCTTGATTTCTAGTGAAATTCTTGACAATATCGTTGCTGATAAGATAGAAGGATACATACAAAAAGTGATCTATAAAATTGTTGAATAAGTATTCTTCTAAATTCTTCCTAACTAGGGAAGTCTAGTGAGTGCTTAACTGATTCCCTATGCATCCAACTTCTGTAATTGAAATTTGAATCTCTCTTCTTGATGAAATAACATTAAATACAGTAGAACCGACTGGTGTTTGAAAGAGCCTTCACGATAAAACTTCAAAAAATGGTCATGAATAACATCTGACGGATACTGATTATAATTGAAAATGATTGAGGGATTCTGACCAACTAAGAACATTGATAAAAATAATAATACTAATTCATCTACCCATTGATCTGTAGGATAACCTAATAAGTAAGTAACCATATAAATAACTTTCCTTGACATTTCATGAAATATGGAAGCATAATATGAGAGACTAGTTCTAGGTAACTCAGAATTCTCGGGAAAAAAGGACTAAACAATATGGGCTCGTTGAGGGAAAGGGATCTTCCGATATAAATCCATGAGTGAATCAGTGGAAAATGGATATAAGGGAGCTTGAGGATCAATATGGAGTGCTTGGAAAATAGATTAAGGTGTAATTGCAAATAAATTTTCATTGTTGTGGGAAATTACAACACTCTACATAGGTAGAAATCTGAGATGACACTATGTTACAAATTCTAGAAAAACATGAGTTTGGGGGAAAATGAATTGAGGTAAAAATGATTCCCAAATACTCAACTTTTTGTTGACATCTAGGTATTTTTGGCTTTCCTATTTGTGAATTTCATACAACTCAAACTCAAGTTGAGTCTTTGATATTTTATACTGGGTGTTGACCATGGGAATTTCATCAAGGTTTATAATAGGGGGAAAAGTAGGACTTTCCACGACCAAATTGGCTTTTCCTTTGTGGGATGACATCTCTCACTTTGAATTTAAAATTAGATAAATTGAGTTACCAGGTTGTGATGATCACTGGTGTAGGAGAACGTTGTTGTAGGGAAATGTTGGCATGCTTGAAAAAATTCAGGGTTGAACCTGTACTGGTAGGGATAAAATGGTGAAAGGGATGAATTTAGGGCGACGTAGGGTTTTTTAAAAGGGAGGGTGAATGGTTAACGAGAAAATTAGCGTTTTTGGTGCATTTCATTAAGGAATTTAGACATTTACGAGAGTTATTTATGTAAAATTATTATATGGTGGGGACGAATGAAGGGATGACAGGTGGTGTAATGTGACTGGAGTGGGAGTTGGATTGGGAAGGCGGTTTTCGAGGGGGTGAGGTAGGCGATAATATAGGACGGGGGCCTGAACTCATCGTGGAGCCTCCACGTATGGTTCGACGATTTTCCAAAAGGCCACTTTTTGGAACCCGCCACCCACCCCCCCTCATTAACTTCCGAAAGCGTGGGAGGGCCCGAACTCATCCTCAGTGGTTGATCCGGGCGAGAGCGATATTATTCATTCTTTCATACAAGCTCTTATCAAATACGAAAAAACAAATATTTCTTTATTTTCAACTTAAACAATAATCCTCCAATAAATACAAGGATTAACATAATTAAAACTTAATGTGACATTTTAACAAGTGTGCTCTATTTGGGTTTTTTATTTATTTGATTTTTTTTCACATATTTTTATTTTATCCCCTTTTATTCTTTTTTTCTATTTTTTCTTTTTCTTATTTTTCTATTTCTTATTTTAAAGGATAAAAACTACTAAAGTAAAAAATAAGTTACAACATCCCTTGGAATAAAGAGCTGCACATATATTAGCTTGATCACTATATTATAGGATCCTAACAGGTACTATTATTATCATGCAAAAGAGTTCCATGATTTAAGGTTGGGACAACTAATAATGGATGGATTTGTTCCTAAATTCACCAATCTATTGAGATATGTTCCTTACATAAAATAAGAGAAAGAAAAAGTACAAATATTTTGAAATTGTTTGCTAGTTTCTTATAAAGAAAGGATTGAACTTAACAATCTGAAGGCAATGGATGAAGTAGTAAGGAAATATTATGTTACCAACAGTTTAAAAATAAAAGTGAAGGTTCAAAATCATAGCAGAACAAGAATAAGAGCATGTATGTATGAGGAATAAAGAAACAAAATTCCTCTTTTATAAAAAAGATTGGAAGATATCATCAGAGGAAGAAATTCAACCAGAACAGTCAACCCCAACCTTTGAAATCATAGACTAGTTCAAAGTAATTGAAATTGAACAATAAAAGGAAAATTACTGCAAAATATAGAGAACCTTTAAAGTCTTAGGGATGTGGAGAACCCCATATGCTAAGAAACTGCAAACATAATATCATATCAGTGAAAAGTACACAAGTTGTTCATGAAGCGACTACAGTAGATGATATTTTAAGGAACATTCCTTAGAATAATGCTTTTGTTGGGTGTGGAGCCTCATTATCATCTTTATTTAGATGTATCACCACGTTGGACCCTTGTTCTTATTGGGGAATCAATGTCACCCATCGTTTGATCGTCGTCAAGGGGGTCGAGGGAGGGGGGGGGGGGCGTAGGGCGATGTTGATTTTATGAGCCCCACCTGGTGGGGATCAAGGGGTAGCAGCCCCGAAGCTAAAAATAAATGTAAAATTTCCTTGTAAAATATTGTAATTTCGTAGTCAATCTCGCCCGTTCGTTAGGCTGATGATTTGACGGCAGAAGTTATGTTTAATTTAGGGTTTTTTTTCCCTAGAATGCAACCCCTCGGTTCACATGAGGGAATTGTATTATGGTTGTGTGTAGTATGTGTATTCTAAGTGAGAAAGATAAAGGGGTTCTGTGTGAGAGAGTAGAGGATATTACAACGGATCTGTTGTAGGTTGTCTCTTCATTTTCCTAGATAATATAGAGGAAGCACTGACTATTTCTCCGTGGATGTAACCCAAGTTGGGTGAACCACATATATATATGTCTCTCTTGTTTTATATGTTTGTTGTGTTTGTATTTTTGCATATTTTGATGTGTTCCATTGCTCTGTAATATATAATTTTCTAACAGCTTCCTTGGAGGATAGTCAAGTGGAGCACCAGTGTATGATGATAAAAATTGAAGGTAACATACCGAACCAAAACATCTTTGTATTAATTGACCCATGAGTTAGTCTCAGCTATATTAATCCAAAAGTAGTGTAAAAATGTAATATGAAAACTAAATAGTGGAAACCCCGCTATTTTTATATTGAATGAAGCCAAGAATATGAAACAATACAATGCTTCTATAAGGCTTGAGAGCTCTCTACACAATCTCTAACTATCTCACTACCAACCTATTAACAAGCTTCTCTTGGCACACCTTTCTCTCACAAGATCCACGTACAAACTTGTGCTTCCTATTGCTTGGTCTCACAACTCGTGCTCACCAAAACAATGATTAAACTTGTGCCTTCATTCCTCCTTTTAAAGTCAATTCATATCGTTAAAATTAGTGAGTTCTCTAATTAAGGAATGATTTATTTTAGGCCTTCTTCTGAGTGCATGCACCACATTTACAATTTGGATGATTATAGAACTAATAGTACACTTCACTTTAACTTCAATCTCAACTGGGTATTCCTTAGAACTGACATGCGTGAGTTATTTATGAGTGAATTATCAGTTATCTCATTGATCACTACATGTGAATTAAATCTAATTTTATTCATTTGACCTCTCACTAGTTCCTCCATTAGTTAGAACTAGTTAAACTGATTTTAACTCAAATAAATTAAGTTAATTAATTACAACTCAAAATAAACTCAAGTAGGGATCCTAAAAAATAGGACACTCTACACGCCTCTAGTTTGACCCTAAACTCAAATTAAGTGAACTAACTACGTCTTCCCAACTCAGTTAACTCGTACAAGCCATCATGTGATGTGGAATTACAATTTCCTTCCAATTTAATTAAGGGAAAATTAAATTAGAAGCATCTTCTTATTGTCATTTTCAATATTTCTTGTTGAAAATTTCAACAAGAACAAAGAGGAAGGTAACCAGTTATATAAAACAATGCCCTGTAAATTTAAAAGGCTGCAAAGCTGGGCTAAGTCTAATTTTTTTACTTAAGGCTTATATGATTTGTTGATAGGCATGGACTAGTTAGAAAAGAACAAAGTTGCAATAAATTGTTTAGATAAAACAATTTTTTGTATTAATGAAGAAGGAATTGAACAACTGATAATTTTTTTACTAAGACCCATTCTATTAGACAAATTTTAGCATTACAACTGAAAGCAAGTGAAAGAGAAGGATGTAAAATATTTGTTGTCCAAATTGAAGAAAATAAGAAGAAAATAGAAAGTAAAAAATTGTATGAGTTACCTATAATCAGAGAGTTTAAATACATATTCCCGGAAGAAATTCCAAGACTACCTCCCCGAAGATATATATATTTTTCCATTGACTTAGTACCATGAGCTACCCCAGTGTCTAAGGAACCTTACCAAATGAGTATTATAGAATTGTTAGAGCTGAAAATTCAATTACAATAATTAATCGATAAGGGTTACATGAAACCCAGTGTTTCACCTTGGGGAGCCCCAGTGTTCATTGTGAAAAATAAATATGGAACATTCAGAATGTGCATTGATTATATACAACTGAACAAATTGACCATTAAAAACAAATATATGTTTCCCCACATTGATGATTTTTTCGATCAAGTGATAGGAGCAACAATATTCTCATAAATTGGTTTGAGAATAGGATACCATCAGTTGAGAATAAAGGATGAAGACGTTCTGAAAACAACATTTCAAACCATATGTGGGCACTATGAATTTGTAATGTTACCATTTGGTATTACCAATTCACCTGCAACTTTCATGTGTTTAATGAACAATGTTCTTAGTAAGTACCTAGATAAATTTGTGTTGGTTTTCATTGATAAAATTTTGG